>CM024248.1:37732862-37938588 GCA_013421045.1 Propylea japonica | reverse complement strand
AGAGACGATCGAGACTACTGAGATCAAGGACTTCTTCTTCATTAGTGTTATCACGTTCTTCAAAGTTCCCTGGTCCACATCAAAATTGCTGGCCCAATTTCTTAAAGTCGACAGAGCTGTAATGGGAAATTGTATTAGGATGCACTTTCAATATAGTGGACTGTATTTTAAATAATGGTTATATTTGCACTTATGAATTTAAATAAGAAAATATATAATGAAAGGAATGGTTGAATATATCTCTTCGACGAATTCTGGAGACACACTGATCTAGTTTTGTCTGGTCCCCACTGTGGGGACTCTACCCTCCGCCGCACAGGGTAATTAATCACTTAACACTTAAAGTCCCTGTCTTAGAACGTTCTAGAAAGCAACGTTCGTATATTTCGAGGAGAAATCACAACAATTAGCTTTCAAAAATCTGTATGCTTGTGGGCTCACACTACTCAGTGAAATAGCGAATGAAGCAATGTCTTCTGTCGACCAATGTACTTTTATATTTTCTTGTGGAACTGAGCAGCATTCTTAACTTGTCCTGGAGTGAACAATTTTGCTAAAATATTCTTATATTTTTCTTCGTTTTTTCTTCAATTGATGAAGAAGTTTTTTATCTCTTCTCTCCAGCACAATAACTTTGTTTTTGAGCTCTTTCAGTTTACTATGGTTTTTCTACAAATAGACTAATTTGTGTCATAATTCCGCAATATTGAATTCCTTCAACAACCCTTTTTTATATTTTACAGCAAATGCCATTGAAAATATTATTTTTCAAAAATGTAGAACAAAAATGATTAAATATAGTGGTTGCCTTTCACTTACTCGTAATTTGATGAAGTTTGAGTGGATTTTTCTATCATTGTGTGTGAGCTCAGATACACTGGCCATGGTTTCAGTATCTGAAATTTCCAAAGTATTTGTTGAGGTACTGGTGTGATGATTTCATGATTTCTTCTACTTCTTCTTTATGTCTCCTTTTGCCATTCTCAAAGATCTTTCTTCAGATTTCCCTTTGTGAATAATCTGCTGAACCACCTGGTAGATTCAAAGTAGGTACTGATCAGCTTTATATTACGAGTATTCTTTGGGGAAGAATTGAGAAATCTGTGTTTCAGAGATACTTCAAAACCCCCTCTTCAAAATGAATTGAACAAATAGTTGCTGAAATAAGACAAACTTGAATGAGTTTTTCGAGATTATTGATCAGAACTATTGATTTTGAAAATTAATTCCAAAACTTTACCTTTTCGGTAAATGTTAAGGAAACGGAGCTACACATAATGAATGTATTTTAGTGAAAAAAAAGTATTTACCTATTAAATGTTGGTCCTAGATCACGAATCCGTTATTGAAAACAGATTTTTTACTTCTAATTTATGGAAAAAAAATTATCAAATTAGATCACTTAACCTCACTAACTTCGTTATTTCACTTATTTTGAACCTTTTTAGTACTATATTCACTTCAAATCCAATTTTTCGAATAAACACAACAATTTCACAACTTACAACTCCACAAATCGGTCAAAATTTAAGAATTTTCTTATTGTTTACGTTTCACATTTGTACGCTAAATAATGCTGCCGTCATAGACAAATAATTCATAGTTTATTTATCTATGGCTACCACAGTAACAGAAAATGCTAGACATGCGATGTTGCCGATACCAGGTGACACAGAACACAAATAACGCAACAGATGTTTTCTGTGGATTAAAGTCAAAGATTATACGATCACAGGTATAATATATTTTCTGTGATTATATTTTTTGTTTTCCATTGTTTCCTGCTACTCCAGACCACTAGGTGGAGTGGGAAAGATTGTCGAAATTGACGAAGCTGAATTTGGCAAGAGGAAGTATAATAGGGGAGAATTATTGAGGGTCAATGGCTTCTCGCTGGGATTGAACGAGAATCCAAAGAAATATTTATGGTTCCGGTTGCTGATCGGAGTCAGAATACTCTATTGGAACTCGTAAGGCAGTGGATCCTTCCAGGCACCACTGTGATGTCAGATTGTTGGAGAGCTTATAATTGTTTAGACAATGAAGGTTTCCAACATCTAACTGTCAATCACAGTGTTAATTTCATTGATCCTGATACTGGGGCTCACACCCAAAATGTGGAGCGGCTGTGGAGGGATATAAGAAATGATATTCCTAGGTTTGGTAGACGAGAAGAACATTTTGTTTACTACCTTGCGCAATATTATTTCCATAGAAAATTCCCGAATCATACTGAAAGATTCCACCAATTTTTCAAGTATATTGGAGAAGTCCATCCCCCCTCGGACGCTACAGGTGGTGGGGATGAAAACCAGTAGATTCACCCTATTAAAATTTTTTATTTTCCAAAATTTATAATCATTTTCCATTAAATTCATTTTCAGATTCAATATAATATTAAAATTTTTAAATTCATTTTCCAAATACATAATCATTATCTGTTAAATTCATTATTACCTAAAATCAATATATTTAAATTCTCAAAATTCATTTTCCAAATTTTTGTTAATTTCTTGTTCTAGTCACTCTTGTGTGATGTTTTTCCAATTTAATCCCTATACCTGAATGAATGCTTTAAACCTTTCACCTTACCTAACCTAAACCATATACTTATATGGTTAGGTTTCATTCCCATCCCTGAATGTTCCTTTATTCCCCAATCCTTTCCTGGCAAAGGTGGCCCACACATCCCCGTGGTCTTTGCTGGATAGCTTTTCTAACATCTCCTTTTAAACCTTACCTAACCGACTAAGGCTGGGTTAGCTAAGTTAGCTTAGTTCAGTTATGGTACTACTTGCTTGATCATCACATTAATGACAATTTGAATGCAGTTCATTAAAAAATGATATAGTTTTCTAAATAACCTAGTATGATGAATATGTTGGAAATTGTAAGCTGAGTTGGGCCTATAGATTTGTAATTCTGTATTTTTATACACAAAACTATTTAAATATCTGATAATTTCATTTATACTCTGTTTTCGAGTTCAAGGTCCGACAAATCAGATGATGCCTGTCTACTTATAGCGGTTATAGCGTTTTCCATTGGAAGAACTGGTGCGCAACAAAATTGCCCCATTGAAAATTTTTTTTTCAATGATACAAAGAACGATGAAATGCCCATAAAAAATTAAATATTTAAAGAGATAGTGTTTAATTCTAGTTATTACTATAACTCATCATCAGTATGATGACTAATCGCTAAGGTAACATTACAGGATGAATATCTAGTTTCCTGCTTATCGGTAACTGATTTTCATAATATTTGGCATATGGTTTCGTTATGATTTTTTGATGTCACAGTTAAGATTTTAGGGTTAATATCTAGTTTACTGCCCAGTTATCGGTTTTCGAAATAGGAAAATTGCCAAGTATTTATAAGAATGGAAATCAACCAAAAACATTCAATTTAAACCAGAAAAAATCAGGTTAACTAATTTTTATTTTAGCTTCTCATATCTTTATGTTATCAGATTTCTAGTTTTTGGCATGTGTCAAATTTGATATAAGCAACAGCAGATTATTTCAAACCAATTCAAAATTATTAATATTTATTAGTTATTTTTCTCTGATAAATTTCCTTCGTAAGATCTGTCCATATCATTTGTACTTTCAACATTACGTTAATGCTATTTGTTAGCTACCCGATAAGATTCAGTTCAACAAATAATAAAAAAATGTGCAATTTTCACTCAACAATTATTTCTAATAGGAAAGTTCCAATTACCTATCATTAGAAAGTAATGTATTGTAGATTGGCAATCGAGTCAAGAATTGAAACATTCTCTAAATTGACATTGGTGACTTTCAACATTGCATTTGAAATCAAGCATTCAAAGAAGTCTAGAAATTAACTCTTTTCTTATATGACATATTTTAAAATTCGATTAAATAAACTAAATATTGATTCTTAATTAATTATTTATTCATCTCAATACAATCAAATGACAAAATTTATATTGATGTCAATGGACGTTCTTTCATTTATCAAAATTTTAAAATACAAGCTCTTTAAAAAGAGTACATTTTTCTTTCTCAATTTCCTTCCTTCAATAAAATATTGTTTCTTTATAATTTTCACAAAACCTTTCCAGTTTCATCATTATGATGTTTTATTTCATTATACAAGTTTAGAAATTCATACCTAAAACATACGATATACAATGCATGAGACAGAGAATTATTCCGTCCAGTTGCAAAGATGAATAGTCGAGACGATAACATGCTGTAACATAATGAATTCTGTTGTAATATTGCAATATTCTATTCTAGTCTCTCTCTTATCGTTGGGAGAAGAACAATTCATTTAGTATGGTAGGTAACAGTAAATAATGAATCAAGTATTACGGGCAGCCTGACAATTAAATAATTATATACGTGTATTGCAGGTTTCCTACCATACTATATATATGATAAGAGAGAGACAAGACTTGGTTATTACAATAAGTCAACGGAATTCATTCAGTTACAGCACATGATTATCTCGACTATTCATATGTGCAACTAAACGGAAGAATTCTCTGTCTGATGCATTGTATATCGTATGTTTTAGGTGTGAATTTCCAAATCTGTACATATATCAAACATTAGTGATCAGACTATTTTTTCTTCGTTGTTCTTTTACCGTTCAATCGATCGTTCAATTTAAATGAAATCATAGGGGTTTAAATATTGAAGTTGTCTGAGTTTTAGTGGAGAGAGAGTCCTATGTAATATGCACTTGCTGAGGAATTTGTATTGAATCACTATCTAACAGCAACTCTTGTTAGATGTTTCTTTTCTTATCATAAATTTCCTGCATTTCTCTAACAGAAATTAAAACATCTTCACCTTCAACCATTAAAATTATTATGATATACGTATATCCTGTAATTTCTTTCGAAAAAATTCCAATATCATCACATTAATGGGACATATTCAAAGAGTCCTTTATTTCATAATTATTTAATTGCCAGATAATCTTTAAATTTTTGGTTCTTGTCTCCAAACATTGTCGTCTAAAACTGAAAAAGAATAAATGAGTGAAATATTCAAAAGACTTCAATCCAATAAATCAATATAAGTTTGTTGATGAAATACTAACTCATATTTGCACCAATTTCAAATAATATTTGAATCTTCATATTCTTTTAATTTCGATTACAAAATTTTATTCACCAAATCTTTGCAAACACTGCTGGACGTCGAAAAATATCTGAGACTTAAATTCAGAAAAATTATTCTCAATAGCAATTATCGGTTCTATGTTAGTATGTTTTGTTATGTTATGGCAAATGACAGAATTGCAACCATAGAATTAAAATAAAATTTACAGTTTAACTCTTTATTTTCTAAATTGGGATTCAAAATAATGATTTTTAATCAGCTCAAAAACAAGAATAAGCAGCAATGTCTTTCAAAAATTATATTGAAATTGGTTCTGAATTGTTTGTTCGAATGAACATATTAATCGCGATTCCATTATTCTTGGAATACTATATACGATAAATTTTATGAATCGGCAACAGCGTAAAAATCAGCAAGACAGAAAAATTATGCTTCCGCCATTTTCAAACGCAATAAATAAAATGTCAAGAAATTCATATAATTTAGTCAATTTGTGGAGTTTTGAATTGTGAAATGACTTTATTTGATTGAAAAATTGATTTTAGCATCGATAAATAGTGCAACAGAACAGTACTAAATAAGAGAAATAATCAAGTTGATGAGGTTCAAGTAGTCGAACTTTAACATTTTTTTTTCTGAAAAAACTAGAAGAAAGGATGAGTTTTTACGGAGGATTTCCAATTTTGAACTAAAATTCAGTGAGTATGTACATATTTTTTTTTGATAAAAATACATGCACTATATGTGCGCTCCATTTCCTTAACATTTACCCATTTTTCAAATTTATTTTGTCTTTTCTTCGGCATGTCACTATCCATTGTTTCGCGAATTCTTCATTCATTTCATTACTTCACATCAACACTTTTAGAATTTTTATTACAGTTTGTGCACCTAGCTACAGCGCAATTCGGCATTTTAAATTATGATTATTAAGGTGCAATTTCATGCTGACGCTTGACGCTGGTTGAGAGCGTCAAATCTAGTCACGTGGTCCAATTTCGACCTCATAACTTTGCATGAAAGCTTAAAAAAAACTTAAACAGAATCTGTGACTTTATTAATAAAAATTGAGTTTTCTGGTAAAACATAAATTTGATTAATAATCAGGATATTTTATTACAAATAAAAAAATGATTGGTGCCAACAAATATCAGAAATGGATTTACGAATGCCAAAAAAATTTACGAAGCAGAGATAGTTTCAATTAGGCGAAAAAGAATTTTAGCAGCTCTATTATTTTTTGTCACTGGGAATTTAATTAATATCTCGGCAATATGAAACAGGATTTATTACTTCTCGATACAATAATCGCTACAATTCCATCTAACATTTTAACATCATGTCATGGCGGTTACACCATTTTGTTATTACGTCACATCCATAGATGAAACAGAATCACAGAAGATTAATTCTTCTTTCATTTTAGCGGGTTACAACACCCCCCCTCGCTAAAATCTTTCAAAGCCAACATATTCCTAAAGTTAACAAATAGTCTTGTTATTAAACCTTTCGTGAGGCAATCAGCTTGCTGATTGGCTGAATCTATAGGTTCATTATAAAGTTCTTTGTTCTGTTTTTGCAATGGAAAGTGAAATTATAAGAAATTTTGGTTTCTTCTTGTGTATGACCATTACAAATGCACAAGAAGGTTCAAAATCAGAGTAAAACTCCTTCTCCACCAGGAAGAAGAAACTGTGGAGTAAACGTCACCTCTCCAAGCAGCGATGAATCCAGATGATACACCACTAACCCTACGATGATTCATTCTCCAAATACCCGATATGCGTGTCCAGTCTATCAAAATGCAAATCAAATGAATAACGCAAGTTATTTACCACCACCAATGCCACCTTAAGTCAAGGATGAACCAAAAGCGTCAGAAGATGAAAGAGAAGCCACCACTGGCTCTCCACAAAATGCCGATATTCCCAACAACACTAGCGCCCTGAAGAATCTTGAGGCTTCCGTTGAGAAAAGCTTGAATATTTCGAGATCATCTCCAGAACTCGATGATAACCTCCGATAACAATAACGACGACTACGCCAACATGAAGGAATACCAACAGTGAATTCCCACGGAAAAGTCAAAACGGTTAAATGCAAGCAATGCAAATAATTTTCAAGATTGAACTAGAATTCTGGACTCACCAGGGAACTCATATCAAACCAGATAAACTGTTGCAATGTAAGAAGTGTCCATTTGTAACTGAACACTAACACCACCTGGAATACCATTTGAGAAACCACGGTGGAAAAAAGCCCTTCCAATGCCAAGAATGTGACTACAAATGCGTGATCAAATCCATGCTGAACTCACATATGAAGTCGCATTCCAACGTGTATCAATACAGATGCGCAAGCTGCCATTACTCTTCTAAATACTGCCATTCCCTCAAACTTCATCTCAGGAAGTACAATCATCAGCCTGCAATGGTGTTTAACCCAGATGGTACCCCTAACCCCTTGCCCATAATAGATCTTTGTGGAACCGGAAGAGGGCCCAAGTTGAAAGCACCGAATAGAGAATATGATATTCAATTACCATCTCCCAAACGGGCAAAAACTGAAAGCGCTGTACCTGCAACACCCAATATTCCTACAATCCTAAAAGTCTTCATGGAATGATGCCATTATCGTTGCTGCAGAATGATTTGATCCGATACAACATAATGATGCAACAAGCCTTGTTGATGCAAACCATCCAAAATATGCAAATGTTCCAAAACCAAAATCCCGCTGTTCTAAATTCAACTTTATCATCTCCTGTTGGATCAGCTGATACCTGCCAGGATGAATCTCAGAGTGGCACAGATGATTCAGCACTAGATTTATCGAAGGATAAAGGGTGGTCCCTCTGATGATTCTGATAAAATCGATCCAAAATTGGACACCCCTTCAACCACTGATGATGAAGGTTTTGAAACCATGAATCTGTTTTATAAGGGGAAGGTAGAGCAGGATGTAGATGATACACCTACGGAGATAATACCTACTACAACTACTTCTGAGCCCAAGTCACCCCAACCTACTTCTGCAGAAGAAAGCTTAAGACGTCCCCACTGCTGCATTACCTTCGACGATATAGCACTGTTCGCTATCCATATGAGATTTCATAATCACATTGAAACTTTTACTTGCAACTCGCGTGGACAGAAATGCGAGAATAAACTGGAATTTTCAGTGCACATTTTCTCAAGGCCGCACTGAGTCCTGCACTGTGACAGTGCACTTTCACTGCTATTGGTGCTTTTTTATTAAGCTCTTCTGTGGTTATAGAGGTTGTATCGTCTCTATCAGGCTGTTTTCATGAGAGGTCGCTATAGCCGATTCCAATGCATTGCGTAACATATTTGAGGTGAGTGTTTTCGAGCTTGTCATTTCTTTTATTAACGACTGTTATCCACGACTACTATATAATCGGCCAAAATAATATCCATTAATCACAAGTTATTAATGAGATATAATTCACTGCTGTCAGATGTTTCATAGATTCAGCGTTGGCACTTGGCAGACCGTTGGCGGCACAAAATATTGTGGTTTGATTGGAGTTCCGATCCTGATGTAAAGGCTATTTGCTGGGACTTGTCTGTACAGGAATTTACGCTCAGACAAATAAAGTTTATTATCATTTATTGTCGTTACCAACACCTATGGCCAACAAAAATTCATTGTTCTTTGCAACAGCAATCTTTATAGGATCTTTCAACAAAATTAAACTAAAAAATATTCCTTCTTGTTAACCATATGGTCAGTACAACCTGAATCAATAAAAAACTTAATTACCCCTAGTTGGTCTTCATTTTTCTCCAATCTTCTTTCCCCAAGGAAACATACACCTTAGTCCACTTGGTTGTTTGTTTCTGTTCCTTGTTCTACTAGGTTGCTATCCACATTTTGATTTCGACAAAAGCTATCTGGTCGAAAGCCTTGGGAATAACCTCTCTGGAAACCTCTGCCACCTCTCAGGAATCCATTCCCTCTAGATCCTCTTCTTGAACCATTGAATTGTTTATGTGAAGATTGACTTGCCTGTGAATTATGTGGCAATTGACCCTGTGGACAGAATCGTTGAATATTACCTAGCAAACCACATCTGAAACATTTAAACTCTTGATTTTTGGTGGATAAAAATGCTATCTGCCCCAGCGTGCTACTTGTTGGATTGTCAGTGAAGAGTACTCTTTTTTCACTTTCTCCTAGCAGCTTCTTTTTAGCTTCTTCATAAGTTAATTCATTAGAATTTTCAATTATAGCACTGACGGTTTCATAAGATGTTGGCAACGTGAGTAATAGGCTACCAATTTTATCGGAATCCTTCATGTTACATCCGGAAGTGCTTAATTGTCTTATGATGTTTTCAAATTCGCCAATATGTTTCTCCAAGTTATCATTTTCTTTCATTTTCAATGATGAAAGTTTTTCTTCAAAAATATCTGGCCTGGCAGTCCCTTCTTTTCATACCTGTCTTCCAGGGCTTTCCACATCTGAAAGGCATTTTCCTTATTCCTAACTACATCCAACTGACCATCATCTAAGCATTGTACAATAATAGATTGGAACAAAGTGTCCCTCTTCTTATCCTGGTCTCTCTTCGTAACATCAGTGTAGTTCGCTGGTAAGAATGGGTTTTCAATATATGTAGCTATACTTTTTTCTTCGAGTAATACTTTTACCCTAAACTTCCATGCTGCATAATTAGCTCCATTTAATAATTCGACATTGAAGCTGTTTTTCGTCGCCATCCTTCTGGTTTGGTACTTTGATTTCTAATCTTCTTATTTCTATAGAATCTTCCTTGAAAAATACACTGGGCACATAACCTTTTGTCACTGGGAATTTAATATATAATATATCGGCAATATGAAACAGGATTTAGTACTTCTCGATACAATAATCGCTACAATTCCATCTTACATTCTAACATTATGTCATGGCGGTTACACCATTTTGTTATTACGTCACATCCATAGATGAAACAGAATCACAGAAGATTAATTCTTCTTTTATTTTAGCGGGTTACAACATTATTAAGTGAAATGTTTTCTGAAATGAAGAGTATTTTTCATGATAAATAATTAATTTTATCATTATGTTTAGTTAAACTTCTGTTAATAGATACTTAGCAACGGGAGATTGCTTAAGTTCAATATCTTATCAATGCCTTGTTGTTTCTCAACAACTGTAAAGATAATAGAAGAAACATGTCAAATTATTTCGGATATTTTGAAACAAAAAGTACTCCCATATCCACTAAATACTGCTGACTGGTTTAAAATAGCAAATGGCTTCGAAGAACAATGGCAATTTCCGCATTGCGTTGGTGCAATTGATGGAAAGCATGTGGGTAAAATATTGTTCAATTTCTTTGCTTACAATGCTCGTCTAACAATTTATACAGGGTGTTTCCTAAACATGCGGCAAAAATTCAGGGGTTGTTCCTTGGACTATTTTAAGCATGTTTTGTCCTTTGATGATTTTTGAAAAACCTCTTTGTTTCGAAGATACAGGGCGAACAACATTTTTCATATTTTTAAAATTAATAATAGTTTAGATAAAATGCGTACCGCACTGTGTTTACTAAGTAGGTACAATTTATTATTAAATGTGGAAGACTTGCGAAATCGGATCATTGCTGGGTGTAACTTAATAAGAAATGATCCTGGTGTTTTTAAAAGGGTTCGGCAGTCAATGAGAAGAAGATTGGATGCTTGTATGCTGGCTAGAGGTGGTCATTTTCAACAGTTTTTGTAGGTTAGGTTAAATTTTCATGTAATTTTTCATAATAAAATGTTATTATCTAAAATTTTGTTTCCCCTGTATCTTCGAAACAAAGAGGTTTTTCAAAAATCATCAAAGGACAAAATATTCTTAGAATAGTCCAAGGAACAATCCCCTGAATTTTTGCCGCATGTTTAGGAAACACCCTGTATATTCTTGAATACTTCTTGCAGTGTCCAGACAGTGGCGGTTCGTCATATTTTAACTATAAATATCATCACAGCATCGTATTATTAGCTATTTGCGATGCTAACTATTCTTTTACTTTCGTGGATATTGGCGCTTATGGTCGACGCAGCGACGGAGGTATATTTCGTGACTCTGAAATGGGTAAAAAGTTTGAGAAACGAAAGATAAATGTTCCAAAACCGGAGCTGCTAATGGTTGATGGCATTCCTTCACCATATGTATTAGTTGGTGACGAAGCTTTTCAGTTGAGTAGTCCATATCCTGGAAGAGGCGGTCTTAATCAAGAGCGTCATATTTTCAACTATCGGCTTAGTCGTGCTCGAAGAACAGTAGAAAATGCTTTTGGCATATTGGTTAGTCAATGGAGAATATTGAAAAAACCAATAGAATCTACTGTTGAGAACGCAGTGAAGATTGTTCAAGCAGTAGTAGTTCTTCATAATTGGCTTAGAAAACCTGATAATGATAATACTTACATTCCATCTGAAATGGTAGATAATGATGGACCAAATGGATTTGTACCTGGACTTTGGAGAAAAAACAGCGATTCCGCTCTACACCATTTCCAAGTGTATTTCAGAAAGCGTCAATTGTATTTCAGAAAGCGTCAATTGTATTTCAGAATAGTTAATTGTATTTCAGAAAGCGTCAATTGTATTTCAGATTAGTCAATTGTATTTCAGAAAGCGTCACTTGTATTTCAGATTAGTCAATTGTATATCAGAAATCGTCAATTGTATTTCAGAAAACATCACTGAATTACAAATGACGGGTTCTGAAATACATATGATATAATCTGAAATACAATTGACGCTTTCTGAAATACAATTGACGCTTTCTGAAATACAATTGACTAATCTGAAATACAAGTGACGCTTTCTGAAATACAATTGACTAATCTGAAATACAATTGACGCTTTCTGAAATACAATTGACTATTCTGAAATACAATTGACGCTTTCTGAAATACACTTGGAAATGGTGTAGATGACAACAAAGCTTATGGTAACAATTTTAGCAGTCTCATAGCTACACAAATTAGAGAAGAATTCTGTGACTACTTCAACTCGGGAGGAGCTGTTCACTGGCAATACAACAGAAATTGACATTTAAAAAAATTGTACAGAATATTTAAAAAAACTAATTTTTTATATTAATTATTTACAAGAATAAATTGAAACACTTTTTCATTGCACTTTTTATTTATTACGTTGAAAATTATAAAAAAAAACTTGTATCAGTTTTCGGCCTAAAACTTCTGACCATATTCTTGGACCAATTTTAAAATTTGCATGCATACATCAAAGTGGTAATTAGCGGGAAATTTCCTAATTTGTTCAGCAGCCCTATTCAATAAATGGTCAATTAAATCCATTGTAGGTTTTTCGGGCAATACTGATGGCGGGTTTTCTTTCGACATAACATCAACAAGACGGTTTATAGCTTGAATTGATGACCTGTCTTGAGACTCATTTCCTTTGTTCCTGCTACGTCTGGACCGAGTAGAGACTAAACATTTCGTATAAAATTATAACTATTAGTATTATTATTATTTTTATGTTTTATTTATTATTATTCATCTATTTCATGTACCTGGTGTGCTGTAATTAAGATGAGAAATATTATCCTCCACGGCAGTATCAGTATCTTCAGGAAAAGCGTCAGCATTGATTTGGTAACTGTCATCTTCGTCCAATTGGTTGGTACTTGAGCTTTCGACATTACTGCTGGTGCTGAAATTTCTCAATATTATTAACATCGAATGGTCCATTCTCGTTATAATTTTAAAACTAATTATACTTACTTCTTTATAAGACAGGAATCTCGCAAAAACTCACAACGTTGGTAGAATTTCCAATTTTCTTTTTTCGGATGGTTTTTTCAATGATCCCTGGTTTTCAATTTTAATTTGAAAGTTGAGGTGATTCAATGAAATTATTTGAAGGACCACTCGATTCACTCGAGAAGAGATAGTGAACTGTATTGCGTTTGAAATGGTAGGGCAATTGGGTAATATTAAGGGGTTAAATCAAGATTCTCGAATAAAGGTACGACTTACCTAGGGTGTTATGTGGAGAAGTCCTGCTGGCCAGCGTTTCGAATATCCTCTGTGTTCCAGTATGAATAAACACTTGGCGTTTCGAATGTCTTTTGTGTTCCACTAAGAATGTCTGTGAATTGTCCATATGTGCACACATGTTTCTCTTCAGGGAAAATGTCGCACCATTATTTGTTTGCGCGAAAAGGAATATAAACCCATGAAAATAACAATTCCCAATTACCCGCAAAACAAACTAGAATATTTAGGAAAAATAAATAACTATATATTTATTCAGAAAGCTTAAAAAATGAAGTTTAATGTGATGCATATGTATATGCATTAAAATTTATATACAATTATACAGGGAGCGCATAAAAACTTGTTCAGGAGTCACTTCCGCTGAGCCACTAGCCCGATGTTCTGTTCTAACTATTTTTCTATACGTGTCACAAAGACTTTTGAATTTTGTTTTTGCATTCTCGGCGCTGATAACATCTGCAATTTATTAAATTCAATAGATTAATTAACGCAAATACTCACTAGCATGATGAAAAAAATAAATAGTTTAGTATTTTCAGTACAGTACCATTTAATTCAGCTGATACCTCTTGCCACAAAGCAGCTATTTTTTCTCTGCTGCGTTCTTCTATTGGAATCTCAAAATCCCATAAAGGAATCTTCAACTGCCATCAGGAGAATCTCAACTTCATCATCGCTTAACTTCTGCTGATTTTATTGTTTAAGCTGACTTCTCTTCATTTTCTTTGCTGGAGGCTCTGAGAATTTATTATTGCTTACATCATCGCAAACAACTTGTTTCGTACCATCTTCAAAAGCAGATCGACGAACGATGATTTCTCCGTCATCTAAAAATACATTTTTACATTTTATGACTATTTCGCGGAAAAATCAGAACGGTTAGAAATATTTTGATAGGTTTGAATATTTATTTAGGCTTAGTAAACGACATTATGGACTCTTTTCTTATATGCAATGAATTATAACAAAAAAAGTATGTTGCTAATCTGCAACACTATGAACAAAAAGAACTGAATTATAATTTTTTATTGAATATGGAAATTATAAAAACAGTTTTTGTCTTTTGTCAAACACAGATGGACACAACACTTTTCACATTTAAAATGCGTTATTCCTGTGCAGAGGGGCATTTTACGTCTCTGTCTTGCTGTATCATATTTTGTCCAGTGACCAACGTTATCCATTCGAACGTTTTTCGGGGGTGCATGTACCGCTGGTCCTTTGTGTCTTTTAGCGTTTATACCCAGTTCCACCTCACTAGTTGAAGGCCTTCCTCGTTTTTCGTCATTTGCCGATTGAAACAAACATAACGTTTCTGCAAGATGGAGACGAAATTACCACTGGGTCATATCATCTTCGATATTTTTTTCCTTTTTGGACTGCTTGAATAAGAGCCAAGCGTTGATAGTAACGATGTCCAGTAAATGAAAAAATATTCTGAGGTACCATTTCCTTGATCTAATAGGAATTTTATAGCGGCCCATATGGCTATCAAGCATTTTAACACCACCCATGTGCTTGTTGTATTCGATATTTACGTTAGGACAAGGGATTGTAATTACTTGTTTAACGGAGAGTTCAAAATCATGTTGCGGCGTATTGTGCCCAGCATAAATATTCCATCTTTTGCCATATACGAGAACAGCGGTATTGTCGCAATAAAGCTGGAAATTCTTATTTCTCGGAATCACTCTTGAAAGTCGAACAACAACATTAGCACTGGCTTCTAAATCCTTCTCATTTGGCTTCACTTTTGTGAAAGTATTTGTGGATCCGTTGTATATTTCAAAATTGTAGGTGAATCCTGATGTATCACACAACATGAATAGTTTGAAACCCCATTTGTGGGGTTTCATAGGAATATACTGTTTCAAATGGTGCTTTGATTTTGTTGCGCATATTTGCTCATCGATGGAAAGCTTGTTTTCCATTAGCACTGAAGAACATCTTGTATTCAATTCTGTCAAAAGGGGTCTAATTCTGAATAAATTGACGTAATCGGGATATTCTCTAGGCAAGAGATTTTCGTTGTTATTGAAATGTATAACACTTTTGAAAGTCTCAAATTGATTTATTGTCATCATAGACTTATAAAAGAATGGACAGGACGTGTGAGGGAGATTATTGACTTCAGACAAGGATAGAATAATATTAGTGCGAAGCACAGAACATATAATAAGTACATTGGATCACATTAGATATTTTTATGTTCTGTCAGTTTTCCAAAATTATGAGAGAGATATATTTTGAAGGATGGAGTAATATTAGTTTAGATTAGTCTATGCACCACACTAATATTACTCCATCCTTCACAGTATCTCTCTCTTCTGTTGGGAGCACGAAACTTAGTGCGAAAGTCACGTGACGCCCTGTCCATCTTTTTATATGTCTATGCTTGTCATACATTTGCGAATTGTTGCATTTACAATATCTGGTCTCCAATAACAACGTGTCCTGGGAAGCTTGATAACCGTCATATATAATGCAATACCGAAAAATTTTTGAAAATCACCCATCGATATGTTCGCCGGCTTATTTGGGTTCTTCTGAACACTGTACAAATTGGTTTGGTCAACAATTGTCTGAAGCAATGAATCAGTGAACAGGTACTTGAAAAAATCGTAAGGGGTCTCAAGTTCCAGAATGTTATTGGGAAGACTAGAATTGCCTGAAAAAGTTTAAGGCATCTTTGTTCATTGCTAAATGTTTTTTTGCCATGTTCTTTTTTCTCGAATGCTCTTTTGACATATTGGAGCCTCCGGATTGTCGCATGTATTTTCGTTTGGTAGCATCTCATTTTCTATCAAATCACCAACTTCATTTCTACCGTCATTATCTATCATCATCATTGATCGGCAAATCGGTGTTCAACTCATTATTTTCACCATCTTCAATTTCTTCTGGAAAATATTCCGGATCAGCTAAACTATCCGTATCCGAAAAGTCAAACTCATCTTCACTATCGTCCCACAAATGTGCAGCAATCTCTTTCAGTTCTGCATCAGATATAAGTTTATTTGGTCTTTTTCTAAGACGTGAACCTTCTGCAAAGAAAATAAATAATTTTATCCACAGTTCATGATGTTGCATATTAGCAACATAGATATTATTTTGGTAAAATAACACCCAAAGATATAACAAACAAAGAAACATTTTAATTAATTTTGAACATACCTGTATTGTCCATAGTATACTGTAGGTATTATTATCACTCAACTATTTTTTAAATTTTTTAACCCCTCCAACTACAAGGCCCTTCACGAGTCAACTGATTCGACAAAACACGTGGACACATAAACCCACAACACCATAGAAAACCTAACCGTAAACGACATCGGTATTGCGCACGTGCTTGATAGGAGTGCTACAAATATGCAACAGCATGAACTAAAGCGCATATCGTCTGTAATAGCAGACGCTCTAAATATGCAACAGAATGAAATGAAGGGTTAAATTAATCGAAGGAAGTGATGAAAATAAAAACATGACCTATCTCACATATTTCTGACGTTGCTGAACTAAAAAAGGTCACTTTGTGATCAATATAGGCAACATTTGTAAACATGATGGTGAAATTAATATTTTAATTAGTATTCAGGACAATATGAGCAGTAATATAACAAATTCCATTAAATTTGTTGATGAACAAGATTTATGATTTACATAGCATCCATATCAATCGCCAGCAACACTATGGAATGAATGCAAATCCTATGAACCAGAACCAGTGATGACCAAGAGCAGTGGATGACCTGGAATAAAAGAATATGAAGATAATTTATTGCAATAATCCCATGCTAGGTTCTATAATCTATATTCTACCCTTTGTACCCAAATCATACAAGACATTCTATATTCTTCGCTTGTGGCTTTCATTAAAAAACCCACAACTTGAAGATATCTCATAGAAGAGCACAAAAAGGATCAAGCTCGTTCGTTTATCTAATCTGAACTTTCAGATGTTTAAATGATACGGAATCCAAAAGTTATTGAAGTAATCTGGGTTGAACGTTGAAATATTTCATGCCTTCTGCTAATGGAATAATTTGGTTAAATTTTTGGGAACTCGGAAGAAGAGCCTTCTGAATTGTAGGAATAGGTACAAGAGAAAAATTTATATCGAAGTTTCGATGGCGAAAGGTACACTGTTTCATTAAACATGTTTGATGAAGAAGGATATGATGAATGGGATTGAATAGTATGTTAACAATTCTTGTCAGTATAGAATAGACATAATATAGTAAAAATTACCTAATGAATTAAAAGCAAGCCAAAAAGTAAAGGTTGAAAAAAATTCACTGATTACCACTTCACACATTTTAATAACAAAACTGAATTGTCAAATTCTGACTGAAAATTGTGGTATTCTTGATCATCTTCTACCTGGTGATTGTATACTTGCTGACAGAGGTTTTCTAATCCAGGATGAAGTAAAACTACACTTGGCAGAAGTAATAATTCCAGCATTCATGAAAAATAAGAAGCAACTCAATCCCATAGAAGTAGAAGAAACTAGAAGACTTGCAAATGTTAGAATACATGTTACCAAAAGTTCTGGCATGAGGACTCTTTCATGAAACAGCAGTGCTCTTTCGCTATGTATTTTCCAGAAATTTTCATCAAATAATATCCTTTCGCAATAAAAATCTTTTTGATTCCAAGCCACAAAATCACAATAGTTTGCACCAGTAATTGCTATTTGCATTTGTACTTGATAGAAATAAGCATGTTTTCTATCAAGGTGGATTTCTCTTGTACCATCACCTGATCCTTCATTCAAAAATGAACTTTTCAAATTAAGAATCTCTTCAACGTTGGTATCCTTTATGCAGTAGGGGCACTTAACTTCTATGCAACCTTTTCCGCAACATTGACACTCTACCAATAAATCTGGACTTGCTCCAAAATATGGCCATGAGGGATTGATAACGAAGCCAATATCCCATACTTTGACACCTGCATGATGCATTTTCAAATAAGTAGTGTAATCATTCAGTGCTTGCTTTTCATGATTACAGCCATGAATGGTTTGTTTTGATTTGAATGTAGCTTGCTTAGGGTAGCATATTCTTTTGATTGTGCTCAAACTAGGATTTTGCAACTTAGTGATGCAGGCATTTTTTAAAACTGATGCAGTGATCCTACCTTCACGAAATGTGAACCACTTTGGTGATTTGGCTTGAGCTTTTGTCATATTGGCAATTTCTTCTACACTTCCAATTGTTATTTCTTGATCTTTGCCCAACGCTACAAGTTGTTCAAGGGAAAGGCATTCATATTTAGGATTTTACAAATTTTGTAGACTCTGTTTATCAAACTTTTGGACATTTTCTTGCTGAATACTGGTAGCAAATGGTTCAACCACATTGAGAACTACACTACTTCCAGACTCATTCAGTGCAGCAAAGAACATCATTTTTTCTTCATTTGTTGGCTCTGGGATGACACCAACAAAATTACTAGGTGTATCTCCTGGATTCAAAGAATAATCAATATCCCTTATTCTCGAAGGGGCACCTAGCACATTTGATGGTACTTTCCAGTAGGCTTTCACATCTGTGACACTCTGATCACTGTGATTACGTACAGCATCTTCAATTTCATATAAAACACCTCCAACATGACTACAACACTCGCCCAATCCAGCAACACAATCACAATGAGCTGTAATTATTTCGCCATCCTTTTTTGCTATCACCCATGGGTTAAGTGGTGGTAAATTCAGCCTTTGTGAGTGCATCACCTAAAAAATAAAAAAAGTGTCAGCAAAAAAGTTGTATTCTATGTTAATCTGACTTTCAGTGGGAGCAACATATAAAAAATAATATGGTACAGATCAATTAAAGAAATTCCAAAGTTGATAAGACTTTTGCACTTTCAACAGAGTTACTTGTCTAGTTAATTTTTTGAGACTATACTACTAAGGTTTTGACTGTGGTAGTAGGCTTCTGAATGTTCATTACTTTCAAGTTCATTATATTTTCATATTGGGGGTGAAGATAAGATGATTTGGTGGAAAACCAACTGCTTAATTTCAAGTATAACAGGATGGTTACTTACTTGGGCAATAATCAATACATTTTCAGTATTCTTCACAAGCTTCACTCCTATCCTTCTAATCCATTTACTTATGAACATATTGTATGAATCCAAACTTTTATAGGCTTTGAAGTCTTCTCCTGTGTATGCACTCTTCTTATATACAAAATAGTTAATAATGTCGTACATTGAAATTTTAGGAAAGTTCTTCACAGCATCACTACAATCCCCAAATTTCAATAAATAAGGATCACATCCATTACTTCCTTTTATCATCTCTAAATATCTCTTCTGGACATCCATAGACAAGGTGTTGAAATAATCAGCCATCTCACAAACTATCTCGGTGCAAGCAGAAAGAATCATATACTAACTAAACGGAGAATAGATGAGACACTAGTAGAACAAGCTGCAACGACATCTTTTTTTGTACAACATTACTAATTCGTGAAAAAAGGTCAATTGAAAAAGGAATCTGTATCGTAAAGCTGCCTCAAAAAGAATTCTGTAGTGCACCTTTTGAATAGGTAGGTACACCCATATACAAGGTGCAAAAAGTTTTTTGAAATTCAATTTCCAAAAGGAAATCAGAAATGGATTCGTGCAAGTTATCGATGAGTGAGGAAATTTATTTTCATGAAAATAATACCTGCAACGAACTTTCATCTGATTTTCTTTTGGAATCGAGAAATGAGGATCAATAATCAAATTCTGAATAGAATAAAAATTTTTTAACTGAAATAGATATCACCAATTGAAAATACAGATTCATTTCATAAATATCTATTTAATAAACTAATAATTGCATTGAAAACATTCTCAAAAACTAACAATAATGAATTCAATAAAACAAAATATGAGTATTTACCTACTAAACTTATTCAATACATGAAAAACTTTTTTGAAAACTATCTTAATTCTTATAGGTAACAGAATATATAATATATATTTTGAAATTACCTTTTTGCATCTCGATTTTCACATCCAATAACACAACACATCTTCACTCTTGCAGGCATATCGAAATTCATGATATTTCAAAAAGAACGTGTCAAACCACTCCTTGTGTCAGTCGACAATTCAAAGGTTTTTTGATAATAACGATTTTCTCGATAGGATGAATGCAACGACATCTAACTATCAAATTGAGAATAATTTTTTCGTGTATTAGTACCCTCCTCCGACAGGTGGCGCGACATATACGAGTGGCTCATCTATTATTTTAGTTTGTCTATGGAAAGAATAATGAATACAATATCAAATTACGTTACCCTCTTCCAGGTATACTAAGTATAAACCCATAATCTTCTCAGAATTGCAATTTTAATGCCATTAAATTACCATTGTTGTTTATTGAAATAAGGTTTGTTTGTCCAGCAGGCTGATTGACAGTTGGCGTGTGACGTCACATGCCCCTGGCCTATGAGTGATCGGAAAAATAACTCGGCAATCAAAATTTGGAGGTTAGAGCATACACCAGTACTTTTCAGATTATATGAGCCAAACGGTTTTGTTCTATTCTAATCTCTGTACTCTATCAAACTAATCAACGATACTTCAGAAACAAACTAGTGAATTGTCTCTGGTAATTGATGAACAAGAATAAATGTCGGAAGTCAGTGTCAAACCCAAATGACAGTTTAGGAGGTTATCATTCGAGCTAGACCAACAATAGGTAACCAACCTCACCTGACACACCGGGGACGGTTTAAAGAAAACAATTTAATCGAAATGAAATTCGCAATCAATTACCCGAAGAACTGGCGGACGGCGGAAAATTAAATGAAACACGATATCAAAATTAAACCGAAAAGAAAATCGACCAATCGTTCACCGGTAAAATATTATCAATAAAAATTCCGTAATATACAGCAGATCACAGAGAAAAGAACAAATAACGGAAAATAATTAGCTCAAAAGGTCTTACCAGAAGCACTTCACACACTCGCGGTTGGTAAAGAAAAGTACGAAAAATTATTTTTCCAAATGAAAAATAATACGGCGAATACCGGAAAACTCGAAATTGAAGTTTTAAAATCAAAGAGAACTACCAAAACTTTCACTAAGAGAGCAATCTAATAGTGAAAACTAGGCGAAGAATTTTACGAAGAATCTAACATAGAATTTAACTAAGAATGAATAAAACGCCCTCGTTCAATGGTTTTATTAACCCCACAAGGTGGGGTGTGTTAGCGCCAAAATTTCGGAAAAATCACATAGTGGGATCAAAACGGCCACATTTGATTGGCTGACAACATTTGACATCATTTCCTGTTTCTAGAACATTCCAGAAAATTATCAAAAATCGAAAAAACGGAAAGACGCAGCCAGCGTCCTTATCAAACTCGCAATCCACAAAAACGCGAGAGACATGTGTGAAAAAACGGAAAACAACAAACTTGATCTCGTACTCTCGTCTTTATACCGAGGATTGAAATTGAATTTGATCTGAATAATTTAAATTATTATTTCTTCAGGAATAAATTTTCGAATTTGTTTTCTGGAAATTCTGAACGGAATGAAAATACAAGAAATGCATGAACGTATTACTTAACTGATTTAATTAGGTTCAATTCAGTTGTCGTGAAATACGGAAAAGTGAATTAATCGAAATTTAAACGTGAACAAATCAAAAATAATATTTTCTACTGGAATACAATAATTTCCATAGAATTTGAAATCGCCCACATTTCACTTATACACACAAAGTTTGTCTGAACTGTATACAGTTTGATCGGAAATTACGTAAATAATTAAAATACAATTCTTTCCAATAAATACTTCCCATTATTCATTATATTACTAGCGACCCGCTCCGGCTTCGCACGGTACGACATCACATTAGAAATCTCAAAAATAACAGTATTTATGTTATTATACATATAAACCTTCCTCTTGAATCACTCTACATATAATAATATATTAAAAAAACGCATCAAAATCGGTTGCGTAGTTTCAAAGATTTAAGCATACAAAGGGACAGAGAAAGCGACTTTGTGTTATATACTATGTAGTGATTACACGAGTTAATGCAGATTAATAATTTCTAAATTCGGTTTTCTGTATACAAAACGTGATTGAATAAATTCAGAACTATAATTATACAGTCTGGTCGGGAGTTGAAAATCTTAATTACATTCTTACATGAATTCAACGGAAAATTAAATTTGAACCGGCAATTCATTATATTTCAACTCAAAAATACTTCTAGTGATACAAATGAAAATTACTCAAATTGTATACAGGGTGATCAGGAATTAGCGAATTAACGTAGACAACGTTGAATGCAAAAATGCGACTTCTACGGTTTATTTCCACGAAAACGGAAATTAGTAATGAGCGAAAAAATCGCTTCATTACAACATTTCATCTATTTCTAAACTACATATGCAGGGTTTATTGTCAAAATTAACTATTTTCCTTAATGTTTCGAAAGCTTCACTTGTGGAACCTGGAGCAGCGTCAATACTTTGCAACCATTTCCCGATTGTGCTGCTGTGAGGCAAAGAAGTATCGCAGACATTCCTCACATATTCGTATGCCTTAGGAGAAAAAACAAATTAAGTTATCGCAAATTTACGCAACTCATGGGGAATATTTCCCAGATTTTTTCAATTTCCTCTTGAGAATTCCTCTGTTAACGTCATTCATGTTTTCTAAAAGTATAGCCTTTTCACTGTCTGACATGCATTTTTTCTGCAAATTTTGGAGAAATTCTAAGAAACAACCCTTTTTTGTACCTTCTTAGTGATTGCTTCAATTGTTTTATTTTCCTTTGATGAGCTTGGTTCTTTCGAACTTCCCTCATGAGTCTTTTCTTCGATTCCTTTTCTCAAGGAGTATCAGTGTACATGGATTTAAATCTTAAATTAAATAAATTGCTTTAAAACGCCATAATTAAAGTTTCAGCGTATTTTTTCCCTCCAATTCTTTACGGTGTCATATCGAGCTTAGCCTCGGATCGATTCACTGATTTTCGTGTTACATTTCGTTTCCAGAAAAGGTGGAAATTTTAATTTTAGTTTTGACGTGTGCGTATTTCTGTATCTCCTTAATAAATTCAAAACAGTTGCCTTATGTTTTTATTCAAATATACAGAGATTATTTACCTATGTACAGTGGCGGCAAGCGAAATGTTATATATGTATATTATCATAGGGAAATATAAGTTCAGATTTAATCTATACAAACATACATAAGAAAGTGAAATAAATGTCATTTTCATATAATGCATATATGCAAAACAAATTTACACAGATATAGATACAATCTATACAAATATCCATAAGAAAATGAAATAAATGTCATCATCTAAATAGTTATAAATAAATATATATAAAACATCTATAATTTACTACACATTCTACTAGGTATAGTTGATCACAACATTGTATCATGTTCAAAATATAACGCAAAAAATAGCATTTCAGTAGATGCACAAATCACATATACTGTTTTTGAATACTTCGTGTGGTTCAGGTCTATTAGTCAAACACGTGATATCTAATTTTCGCCGGCAAGAGAGACAGGTATAGAAGTTTTTGTCACTTAGTTTTGAACAATATAGACATTTATTGGTCATCGGTAATGATTTCTCCAGCAATATTTTTTTATTTGGCTTCGGAACTGATTTATATCCTTTTTCTCGATCAGAGGTCTTCCGAACATAAGCTGCTGGGAATAATATGTAACGAACATTCCACAATTGAAAGTATCTTGCTGATACAGAAAAGCAGTATCTTTGATTTTCCACTCTGCAATAAATGACTCATCATATCCATGTTTCAAAAAATTCTTGAATTTTGAAAAATAATTCAATTTTTTCTTTTCGTCCGAAAAGGCAGATTTGGTCGAAGGATCACGATGGTGAACGATTTCGTTTCGAAATCCAGTATTATTAATAAAAAATGAATATTGCTTTCGTTGACTGGAAAAACAATTTTCGTTTTTTCTATAGTGATGTCGACATTTCCTTCTGAAGACTCAAAAATCGAGCTTGCCATCTGTACAGAAATCTTTTGATATTCTCCGACCTCATCAAAAATACATAGAGCGTTGTCGATAACAAAACTCGTTAGATATTTACCGTTATTTAAGCTAAGGAAATAAAATATATCTATCTCAGGGACGGGACAAGTAACATGATTATACGCGGCAACTACATAAATTCTTGTCTTATTTTTTTACTTTTGTCGATGTCCCAGCGATCGGAAATATTTTGGTAGAAATCAATACCATTCACTAAACCGTTAGGCAGAAATTCAATATTTTTGACATTTCGCCCTTTTTCCTCAAAAGACAAATTGAACTTTTGTAGTCTAGTAGGTAAAAAATAGAAATAATAAAATGATTTCAATTCAGGGAGCCTATAGTTCAGCCAAAAATTTTCATCCCTGCTGATCCTTATCACTTTCAATCCTTTGAATGAGTAAATTATTAGGTCACACCATTTTCTATCCGCAATATTCAATAAAACTTGAATTTGATGATAGTAATGCGTTTCTTTCTTTAATTCATTTGTTTCATTCAAGAAGTCTAAAGTTATATGATTGGGATCAAAATCTTTGATGGATTCAGGGCATTTTACCTCAATTAAGCCGATTTAATTAACAAGTCCATCCGAGGAACAAGCCAAAAAGGGATGAGTCAATCCGTTCGATTGACAATTGACATTGGAAAGCTCCGAATATTTTGAGCGTGCAAATTTTTCATTGTTAATACCATGAGAAATAGCGACGGTATTTAGAATGGGGAGGATCAATGATCTCTTTTGCAATCTTAACTCTAGTGGTTTCTCTGCATTTGCAAATTTTCAAGAAAAAAAGAGGCAGTTATCCTTTTTTTTCTCTATTCTCTCCAAGTCGAGGAGTCTCTCTGTGCAGTAGATGCTTGAAAAATCCATTTCCTCTGCTCAGAACACACCTCAGTTTTTTTCATTTCCTCCATACAATTTTCTTCAAGTTCCTTATTAGGTTCCTTGAAAAATTCGGATGGAGGACGAATTTCTTCATCAATTATAGTTATTGTTTCTGCTTCGTTTGCGACGGAAATGAGACTTTTTTCAATATTTCCTAAATAACTTCCGCTGAAATGGGAATGTGTCCTTTTAGGCCTTCTGTTCCAGGTTTCTTTGCCAAATTTTTCTTCAGAGTTTCTATCAAATTCCCTGTTCTTTTGTTTCTAATTCCGAAGCGTACTTTGCGATGACCAGTGCTTTTTCTTTCATCCCGTCAGTAGCTTTAATTTCCTTCTTTTTTTGCTACCTTGCCGTCAATTTTGATTTAGAAACAGCGATATTAACTTCTTTACACATTGCTTTTATATCATTGTGATGGTGTCGTATAAATCTGGAGCATTTGATATTTCGACTCCCCTCCAAACTGCAATTTTTTTGAGTAACCGAAATAATGTTCTATAATGGAATTACTCAATCTGCCTTCATCGGTGTATAAAAGAATTCGAGTCCATAAAGGAGCATATGGAAAGTATTTTCTCGAAATTGTGTTTAGAAACTCTTGAAGAAGGGACTCTTCTGATGAAGTGATTTCGCTGTTTCTAATTCCTTCAATTTAAGATCGCATGAAGCAGCAATCTGATCTTCCGGTGGAATTTTTTCGCACAATTCACTTAAGCTTTTTTCTGTGAGTTCACTAATAGTTTTACTATAGAGTAGAACCACAACATTTGTGAACCATTGATCTAGCTCCTTCAAAGTTCTAATATTTATTGAAGCTGCTATTAGACCTTTGAAGAGTAATTTTTGTTCATTATTTTGTCCTGCCGCATCAATATCTTTACACGCCATTTTCATAAAATGAGCGCAGCATAAATGAATAGTAACAAATAATGCACCTTTGGGCTCATCAGACATTTCGATTTTATCATAACATGCGTTAAGATATTCTAGTAACGTCATCCTATTGAAGGCTTTCGTTGCTGTATGAATTGTGGCGAAAGAAAAATCTGTGACAAATCCCGAAAACCATGGTCATTTATTATGTTCTTCGCAGTAATATCTACATTCATGAAGAATTTTGAAAATGGCATTTGAATCATGTTAAGAAGATATCATAGAAAAAATTGGGATATCCAAAGATCATTTCCTGAAGAATATGTCTGCCAAATTAGGTGATACAAGGATCTCGCTTTCCCTCGGAAAAATGGACGTGGACGGTAAGGGTTGAAATTTCTACCCCTGAACCCCATCGCAATTCAATTTTTTTTGATATCTCTACACAATGTCCTAAAGAATATTTATGCCAAATTTGGTGATGCAAGGATCACGATTTCCCTCGGAAAAACGGACGTGAACGCTAAGTGTTGAAATTTTTTTCTCGATATCCAATGATAATGTCCTGAAGAATATGTCTACCAAATTTGATGATGCAAGGATCACGCTTTCTCTCGGAAAACAGGCGTGAACGCTAAGGGTTGAAATTTCCACCCCTGAACCCCATCGAATGTCAATTTTTTTTCTCGATATCCAATGATGTCGTGAAGAATATTTTTACCAAATTTTGTGATGCAAGGATCACGCTTTCCCTCGGAAAAACGGACGTGAACGCTAAGGATTGAAATTTCCACCCCTGAACCCTATCGCAAGTCAAATTTTTGTTTCGATATCTCTAATTAATGCCCTAAAGAATATTCCTGCCAAATTTGGATTACGCTTTTGTTATTTTCGGAACGTCATCTTTGAATTCACAAGAATGCAATAGATAGAGCCTGATTCGAATAGTTCCTGCTTTATTTTCATTAAAACGAATATATCTTATGAAGAAAGGCTTCATTTTACTAATCATTCACCTATTTCCACAATATCTCGTCGAATTCATATGAATAAACTAGATCGATGCGTACGCCACTGGTTCCGGCGTTTGGGTGTTTCCGTGTATTTTGGCCGCTATCTTTGGCCGCTCTTTTCACACCGGTTTCCTTTTGGAGGAATTAAAAATGGAAGACTAATTAGCTGGTGTATGAATCTTACATCTGAAAATCATAAAAACTATATAAGTAACAACAATCAATTTTGATTTTCCTTTACTCACCTTCGTTTTGTGCATTAGCTTTTTCCATAATATCAGCAGAAGAAGAATCTTTGATGTTTCTTTCAGTTAATCTTAGAAATTCATCATAAAATGGCTGCCACTTCGAAAACAATTTTACCTCTTTATCTGTATACATGCGTTCGAAATCGCAATTAATCTGGAAAACGATATACCGGGTCCGGCGATTGAACTGTCCGTCTCTAAAAATTCAAAATTTCTGGTAATTTTCAATATTTATTCACATACTCTTTTGCATATGAAAGCAGAAAGTTCCAAGTTTTTCATGTGCTATTCCGCCTTGGCCTTCACAACAAGCTTGAGTCTCTTTCTGAATGAGGTGCACGCTGCTCGAATGACGTCCTCACTTAAACGGTTCCATTCTCGCGTCAGCGACAACTTGAGCGATTCCAATGAAGTGTGTTTTTTAGAACAAGCTTGGGCCTGTATGATGCTCCAAATACAGTAATCCAGCGGGTTCAAATCTGGTGAGGACGGCGGCCACATATCACGGTCTATCAAAACTGGAACGTTCGATCTCAACCAAATTTGCGTGCCATTTGCTTTATGCGAAGGAGCCGAGTCTTGTTGGAAAGTCCAATGCTCTGAACCGAATGTTTTGCGTGCCCACGGTATTAACTCAGGTCTCAAGATCTTGTCTCGGTAGATTTGTTCGTTTATCTTGACTTCGTTGCGACCCATTGGCAGGAAAACGAGTGAAGAACGGCCTTTTTCAGAGATCGCCGCCCAGACCATGATTTGGTCGGCTCCTTGTCGTCGAGTGACCCGTGAACGATCCGAATGATTGCTGGTACGTTTCTTCAACCAACCCGATCGTTTTGTTTGTTCAAATATTGCTCAATGCAGAAAGTTTTCTCGTCAGAGAAGACAATGTTCGGAAGCATCCCACCATCGAGCAGGCGAATCAGCTCCTTCGATCGATCCAACCTCTTGCGACATTGCAAAGCTGTGAGTTCCTGAGACTTATGTTTTTTATAAGGCTGGACCTTAAGCTTCTTCTTCAATATGCGACGAACACTGCGGTCGCTCACGTTGAGGTCCTGGGCGAGCTGTTGTGCTGAGCGCTCCGGATTTCTTTCCAATCGATGACGCACCCTTTCGACGACTGCTGGTGCTGTTGCAGTACAGCGTCGTCCTCCACCGTAGCGTTTCTTGATGCTACCAGTCTCAACATATCGTTGGATAGTGCGACGCACAAATTTCTCATTCAATTGTAGTTTTGGCAGCGCTCGACGAATTTCGATATTCGATTTTCCTTCCAAATGGAGAGCAATCACCGCATTACGTTTCAAATCCATCGTCTAAATTGCAAAATGTTTTTCTCTCACATCAAAATCACTTTAAGTGTTGACAAATAACATGTCAGAGAATGCCCTGTCAAATTTTCGCTGCGTTAGGTTCAGTGGTTCGGATTTTATATCAGTTAGATGGACACGGACACTTCAAAGGCCGGACCCGGTAGTTATTTATTATACAAGGGAAAAAAGTATTAGATTTTAGCTCGAGGTTATGTTGTCTCCCGACGCGAAACGTCTTACTATCAACTATCTTAACAAAATGAGCATTTAATTACATCAGTAATTATTAATGAATATATTACAACACCACCTGTTAACTTGGAGGACAAAAAGATTTAGAAGAACATGAAATGAAATATTACACTGTCTTTCTCGCCATAAAGAACTTGTTTTTGGTTACTGGAAGGAAGGTGGTGTCCCTACCCTGGCCTGTACTTGAGTCGTTGGAAAGAATGTTTTCCACAGTGTACCATTCCACAGTTCCTCACTGTTCAGGAATCTCCCCTTGGGCCGCTCGAGGAGAGAGATCATTGAGCAACTGAGCTAAAGCAGTCTCAATCTGTGGTATGGTTTTGGCTGTGCGTTGCTGAACTACGTTCCTTTTGAGGTATTCTAAGAACTCTGGTGCCCATGTATGCTTTCGATATCCAGAAAACACAGGGGCATATGTCACTTGTCCTCCCGTGTATACCAGGTTTTCTGATTGGTTATTTGTTCCAGTATACCAAGGTCCAAGGTCTTCCTTTTAGTTTCCGGATATGGAGTGAAAAGCTATCTGTCCCGCTTTCACATCTGTCGTACTTCCCACGGTGTACCATGTCTTTTCTATCGCCTTCATACGTACATTTCCTCGTGAGAGGATACATTGTAATTTTCTAAAATCATCTTTTGTTCTTCTTCACTGTGCACCAGCAGCACTCCGGAGAGCATTGCAATCGGGATGAAGTAACGCTGTATTTGTCGTGAGGATGTTATTAGCAGTATCTCCCCGAATAGCATGGTTATAGTGTTCATGTCGCTTATTCTCCTCAGCCCAGTTATATAACTGTTCACGAATTTACTTTTTTTCCCCGGGAAAAAAGTGAGTACTTTTTTCCCGGCTACATAGAGAATCATGTTTTTAACAGGGAAAAAAGTAATTTCGTAAAAAGTCATATTTTGTGACTTGTCAAGAGACATAAAATGTCACATTTTTTTCCCGTCACAGAAAAAAAATTGAATTAAATTTAAAATTGGACAGCTACAACTAAGTGAATGATTTATGTGTTATAACTCTTGATGCTACAATTTCCTTTGACCTCTCAGTACTTACCAACATATGACTTCGTAAGTCTTTCAATATTGGCCAAATTTCAAAAAGTTCATGGACAGTTAGGGACTTTTCTTTTCTCTGCCTTAGGTTGAAAGTGTTGGACCATCTACGAATTACTTCGTCCCAAGGTTCCCTATTAATTTGAAGCCAAATATAGTCCGAATTGTTTTCATATGCAGAGGGATTGTCAACATCGCTACAAATTACTTCACTCATCTCTGTTTCATTCTTTTCTGTCTTCTGCCCCTTTCTTTTAGGTTACGCTTCTCCGCATTTATATATAAGGTTTTTCACCTTATCCACAAATTTTCCTCTCGCGAGTATACATTTTCCACTTAAAGAGTACCTCTTTTTCACTGGAGGAACAAAATATGTACCCATTAACTCGTTTGGGAATAAATCTATCATTTTGGCGGCTGATTTATTATATTCCTCGTTCCGCAATCGACTGAAAATAAAATATGTAATATAAACTTTTTTTTAACTTCAAATCATTATCCACTCACTGTTTGATAATGTATGTGTATAAGTGTTTAATAATTATATCAACGAGTCGATTTTTCCTCGTGTTGTCGAGGATTCCATTGGTCTCGTAGTATTTTAGGATACTTGCTCCCATTGGACTAATTTGGAGAAGAGTACTTAAATCAAAATCATCGAATTGTGCAGCTCATATCTTCAGTGTCTTCTGAATTATTATTATCCACGTTCTATAACAACACAAGTGATATAAGGAGCTACTCCCACAAGTGAAAGTTATTTTTACGGCCGGTTTCACAATGTCTGGTTACCAAAAGTTAACCTGAAGGTTAGGCAGGAACCACAGAAAAGTGTTTCACAATTGTTGGTTTGACATTTACCAATAGTTAACCAGTAGTTTTTCTGACCATAGGATAATTTGATGGTTAAGGATTGACCAGAACAACTTAACCTCAATTTTTCTGTTTGTTTACCAGTTCAATCAGTTGAACGTATATCGAATATAAAAATTAATGAAAAGATAGCGGTATTTGATTTTCAGGGTTTAATATTATTTAAAAATATAACAGTGATTGGCGACGTTTCGGGCAGTGCCCTTTTTTCTAGCCTGTGAAAAACAATATATACAATGTAAAAAACGATAAGGACAAACAAACAATTTACAATTATTATAAAATTTCTAAATATTTTGTTGGATAGAGATCTAATTTTTTATTACCTTCGAAATAATTTATTTTAAGTTATTTCCCAACGTATTTGTTGGGTGTCATTGGGGTTATGATTTTGAATGATTTTAGAGTTGTCACGTCAATATTTCTTTTTCTTGTTTGTTTTTGTTGGTCAGCTTACTTGAGATTGTTCAAAATAGTGAAATAGATGTTATGAAGGTATCTAATGTCTGATCTGTCATTAATGGATCTTTCATTTTGTTTTATGTGAATAATTTCGAGAAATTCTCTAGATTTCTTATTTGATTCTCGGTCTAACACTACAGTCTCGTCATAATTGAATGTATGTCCATTCTCAGTTTTGTGCTTGTAAAGTGCTGTCTGTGTTTGGAGTACTTGTGTCCTTTCAGTCTGTCCTTCAGTTTTTGTTCCGTCTGTCCTATCCCAGTAAACAAAATCACATGCTATTCATATTCTCAGAATGTCTTTCAACAGACACATCATGTTCTAAGAACGTGCGTAAATAACATACAGCATGTGAATAGGATGTCCTAAGAATATATTACAAAACCCTATTAGAAGCTGATATCACACATTCTAAGAATGTGCTGCAGCACATTCATAGTATGTCTGTATCACATGACTAGGCAAATATCTATAGCATGTCCTAAGAAAGAACGTTCTAAGAATGTGCTTTTAATGTTCAGAGTATAATAGTTATGTGATAAGAACATGATAGTAATGTGATGAGAAAATGATAGTTATGTGATAAGAACATGCAAATTCGTAGTATATTCTCCAGCATTTGCCAAGTACGGTCTATGCACATCCTTAACACCTTTTTCATGTGATCCAATCTAATTTTCCTTCAAAATTACAAATCAGTTTCAAGACAGAAATGGTTGGGAATTTGAATTATCAATGTCTTTAATATATTTTTTCATAATTTGGTATTTGCGAATCGGGAGAATAAAATTATTAGAAGTATAAAAACACCTAATTTATTTATTTATTACAAATATTATTTATTAGAAAACTCGTCGTGTTCATTTGGTTTTTTAAGCCTTTCTTTGGCTTTCACCAGCCATATTTTTATCACTGATGTAATATCAGTATCTACTGCACTGGCATACTGAAGCTTAACAGCATCTAAAAACATAACATATTATTACTATTCTTCTTTTTAAGTATTGTTAATTGCAGTAGGTCATTATTAATTATCATAGCCTGGTCACCTACATAACAATGAATGCAACACATCACTGTCGCAACGTTTTTGTCATAGCGACTAGTTCACAAGTTTGCCATAGATAAATTGTCAAAAAAGGTATCAGAGCATCTTGAGAATTCTCAGTTTGAAGAAATTTCAGATTCTTCAGCTGTTTTTATAATGTAAAAAATGTCTGCTGATTAACTCTTGAGAAATGAAACTTTTGAATCTGTCAGAGTAGTTATAAAACATCGATCAATTTTTTAGCAAGAATGAATGCAGAGCACTGCCGGTAAATAAAAGTTTTAAAAACCCTTAAGATCATTTGAAGAGCTTTGAAGTAACCCAAAAATTAAGTATAAACATTTTCGCTTAAAACATAGCCAAAGCAAAAGTGCTCATTATATGCGTTCAAAGACAGGCATATAGAATTGAAAATTTTTTTTACATTTAATAAAACTACAAAAATAGCTCTGCTAGCTTCAAACAAAGAAGCACATTTTTTGTAAGTTGATGATCAGAGATCTTTTATCAATAGAATGAAACAAGCTTTCAAATATTGAATGTCTTTGAACTCAGAATTCACGAGGCCCTCTGTTACCTTTCTAGGCATCAACAATGTTTTATTGTTATTGTTTTGGCGACCTATTTTGGAAGCAGATAAGACTTGAAGCATGTTATAGATGTCTAATAGCTAAGAAAATGAAAAACAACACACTCACCCAATATGCATCTTGCCAACAAAAGATGTTTTAACGGTGCTTTCTGTTTGGCTCCGTCCCATGAATACAGTAAAGCCACTTCATTTGACAGTACTTTATACAAAATTTTTCTCACTGCTTGAGGTAATGATTGTCCTCCCATTCTGCGAAACTCTGTGACCTTAAATTCAAAAACAAAAACATTTTCTACTTGTCGCGTAAGCAAAAAACTACAAGTTAGAAAAATAAGCACTGTGTTTGGTTGGGGACCTCAAGATGATTCAAGCATATGAATTTATTGAATTTAGAAAATGACACCACAGAAATTATTTGTGTTAGGCTTTTGACATTTCAGCTTATATTAAGTCACCCTCAGCACAACAAACTGTTCGTTTGTTTGCTAAAAAGGCTGTTAAAAGCATTCCATTATTAAGGATACCCAATTGAATATTCACAATTGTTATTTTAAAAATATTTATCATTATTGTATTTAGAACAAATGTGCATTTTTTTAAATACTGTAATGGGAAATATAAGTATCAAAATGCTCCTCAACAAGCTTTTTGAATAAATAAAAGAACAGTTTGTTGTCCTGATGATGACTTAAATATAACTTAAAATGCCGACAACTACATTCTGGTTTCTTTGGTTTCATTTTGACCTAAATCCAACTAATCATTACCAGCCTTGAAACTCATATTTTGCTAATCAATGATATGTATTAAGGTTCATATTGGAAATAAACAGTCATATATCTAATAATTAGTTAAATTACCATGAATTTGTAATTAGTGTCGTCATTTAGCCATTCTTCCAACTCTTTGAGTTCTTCATTAGTTTTCAATGGCAATTTACTGTTAAATATTTTTATTTTCTTTAACAAATCTGGCTCTTCCAAAGTTGTATATTCTTTACTTCTCATTATATTCAATATTGTAGACACATTTTCAGCCAAAGCATTTATTTTCAGGTTTAGTAACGAGAGTTCCCCGAGAACTACTTTTTTAAACTCTGAAAACAGTAATTAAAATGAAAAACTATATAATTTGTAGACAAATAAATAAATGAACAAATCGTTACGTGCATAATTCAACAACAGACATAAAATGGTTTAGAAAAGTGACTTGTAAATATATAAAATCACCACTTATTGATAGTTACCATTATCTGAAGATACGCTGCTTGAACCCACGCGTGAGAAATTTGCTTCTAAAATTGAAGTAATCTTCGATTAGATTCAAATATATTAAAATCAAAATGAAAAAATTTCATACCACATAGTACATACCAGATTGACATGCGGTGACTTCTTTCCCAAACAACACACACACATCTTTTAAACATTTTATAGACTATATAAAATAGATTATTAGATGATCTATAAAACATCAAAATGTATTGAATTTCTAACCTAGATTCGACGTAAAAATGTCCGCGAGATTTACGTTGAAAAATACTACTTTTTTAGACATCTATTTCACGTCAAAGTAAGTCTTTCTATAACAAGTGAAATTTCTGTTTTTTTTTTAGTTTATCCTAACTTAGTATCACGTTTGACATGTAATAGATGTTTGAGGATTTATGTTATTGTGATGACTCTCTAATGTCTATATATCATTAGATTTTTGTCGTTTTTCTTGATCAATAATCTGATAATATATAGATGATCCGAAAAACATCCACACTCATAACCTCTTAAATATATAACATAGTAGATGTTTTTTGGAGCATTGCCGTCATGATCGAAATTGGACGTCTATTAAGCGGAATATTATTTATGAAAATTGTTGGTGATATTGTATACGTATATAAGATGACATAAGATAAACCTTTGTTCAATGTCCCTAAAAAATCTTTGCATTGTATAATTTTTGACATCTTATTATTGTCAATTCCAAAACAATATTGATAACGTGCGTTCAAAAAAATTCGTGGTCAAGTAAGCTGTGGGTTCTATTTTTCTCCTTATAGACTCTCAGGAAAAATAGAATCCACAGCTCACTTGACCACGAATTTTTTTGAACGCACGTTATCAATATTGTTTTGGAATTGACAATAGTAAGATGTCAAAAATTATACAATGCAAAGATTTTTTAGGGACATTGAACAAAGGTTTATCTTATGTAATCTTATATACGTATACAATATCACCAACAATTTTCATAAATAATATTCCGATTGAACGATATAATGATTTGAAAGACGTCATATTTAAGACCTGTTACTGATTTATTCCATTAGATTTTTCGAAGAAGGGTTGTATGGTAAAAAATTCAAAGAAAATTGACATTTGCTAGTTTCAAGATCATGTTTATCCTAAGGAGATTTGGTGAGAGACTTCAAAAGTATGCATTTTCATTCATAAAAACACCTTGAGTCTTATTTTATCAATGAAAACTGTTTTATGCTTCTCCTTTCATGTTTCTGTGGTGTGCGGCCCAGCAAATTATCAGATATAATATATTTTATCTACACAGTTGAAATCTCTCATAACAGTTAGGAAAGCAAAAACAAGTTCTGATATGAAAAAATAAATAGGTATATTCATAATATAAAAACATAAATAAACACAATTCAAATGTATCAAAAATATAAATTGTATCAATGACCAATGTAGTCGAGACAATTTGTTCAATTAAAAAAATAAATAAGAATGTCATAGGCATCGGCACTTTGTGAGGATTTGCTTTTCGTTTTCTCATATTCGTATCGTTGGTTTGCAAGGCGTAACCAGTTTTGAATTGCCTTATTAGGGTCGTGTCGTTGAGATCTGCCAGGATTTCACTCTCGAACAGATTATAAACAGCCTCTGGAACCAACACAAATCAAAATAAGTGATTTTTTTCGCAATTAAGTACAACTTTAATAAACAATCACAACAGAGAACAAAAGAATATCAAAGTTTTGCAGAAAATTATGAAAAAATGTTTTTCAAACTATAAAATGTACTTTTATATTGCGTTCAGTTTTTTTCTGAGAAATAGAAATAATTGAAAGTTTATGAATACAGGGTAACACCGAGAAAATTTGAGAGGTGATGCTATGGTGAAAATGAAGGTTACACCCTTCCAAAGATTAACGGAAACAATTTTTTTCACAATTTTTTCATGAGAATTTTACTTTTAAAAAAACATGGCTGAAAAGCCCGATTCATATACTTACTCTTTTATTTCTACAATTCTTTTCGAAAACTCAATCATTCACGAGAAAACAATTTCGATGCATTTTAATTTTGTTGGCTGTTGTTCAATAAAATGCTATTTAATAAGAGCTTGGAACACATTTTGTTTATGTTTTTTTGTAAATGCTTGAGTTGTCGAAAAAACTTTTAGAAATGGAAAAATTAGTGAATGAATTAGGCTTCTCACTCATATTTTTCCAAAGGATTCAGGCTTGCTATGAAAATTTCCTTTTTTTGAGATTTCGACTTATTCGTAATGATATGACCTTCGAATACAACATCAGAAAGATAATAAAGGATATTTTGAATTCAAGGTGATCAAGAAATGTCAATTGATAAGTCCAAAATTGATAAAATTGCCAAATTGTTAATTAAATCTATATTTTATATAAATGCTAATTTTTTTGACATTGTATATTGAATAAATATCATTTTTTGAAACGATAGCTGAAAAAAACAACATTCTAAATAGAAATGGAAAACGCTTATACCTCCTGCTATAATTCATCTAAGATGATCTCAAAAACATCTTAACATTTTCTCGAAGATTTCAAGCTCAAAACATTCAATTATTCTTCAAATCCTGATTGAACCTATTTTGTGCTCGACTTTTTGACTAATGATAATATTTTTCAGCAAGTTTTTCAAGTCGAGTGGTTGAGTATTATTCATTACTAAATCAATATCTCAAAGAGGTCTATCAATTGACTTCTTTGATGATAAACCTACCAAGTTTATTCAGAAAAATATTTATTCTATAATAGATACTGTAACAATTTGAGCCCTACGAAATCTCCAACGCAAATTATGAAATTCTATAATTTGAAATTTCAGATGATCTTGAAATATTTATCCTTAAATATTTGAAAGAAAGATTCCAAAACCGATCATCGTGTAAATTATAAACATATTTTTAAAAAGAGCGGATTTCAGGTACCTGGTACCTGGGATAATATCTAAATAAACAGAGTATTCAGAATAGTGATAACAGACATAACAGTTCAATAGAACGGTTATTCAAAAGATATCATTCGATAGACTGCTTCAGATGATCATTCTATGAAAGGTTTCAAATTTCTACTTACAATATACCTACCTAATTTACAATAATTAATCAACATATTCTCCAGTAGAACAAATGTTATAGGTATAATTTACAGGAAGTAGTACCTAATCAAAAGTTAATCACTATTGTTAGTTAGTCATCTGAAAGATATCATTCAATCGACTTTTCTAGATCATCGGACCATATTTTTAAAAAGAGCGGATTTCAGGTACCTGGTACCTGGGATAATATCTAAATAAACAGAGTATTCAGAATAGTGATAACAGACATAACAGTTCAATAGAACGGTTATTCAAAAGATATCATTCGATAGACTGCTTCAGATGATCATTCTATGAAAGGTTTCAAATTTCTACTTACAATATACCTACCTAATTTACAATAATTAATCAACATATTCTCCAGTAGAACAAATGTTATAGGTATAATTTACAGGAAGTAGTAACTAATCAAAAGTTAATCACTAGTGTTAGTTAGTCATCTGAAAGATATCATTCAATCGACTTTTCTAGATTCCATAACAAATCTCCAATTTTATATTAATTAGCATATCTTAGTGCCACCACATTATTCGGAGGAACACATTTTAGGTACCTACTACACCGGGAATAATAGGTTCCTATATAATTCAACATTACATAATATTCAATTTTGAACGGTTATCTAAAAACATCATTCAATAGATCTTAATAGATGATCCATCTGTAAAAGATATTTTCATAATACCTATTCTGCTTTTATCCAAAGATGCAGATTCGTTTTTGAAAATTATAAATAAATCTCATTTTTATAACAGTGAGCCCAGACCTGAACCAGCTACGTTTGAAAAGCTATATTATGGAGAAATTGAAATTGTACTTACTAGAACTAGGTACCATAAGCAACATTTGCACTCACCTTCTTTAATTGTGGCAGCACTAATCACTAAATAGTATATTCACTAAGCTAAGGCTAAAGCAAAAACAATCACTCGATATTTGACTTGACCTTTTGACGAAGCAGTGTTCTAACGAAATGATCAAGTTCGAATGTCTTTCTGTCTATAACCCTACCCGCTATCCCTTTGAATTTTAACATTTGGCGGTTCGGCGGTTCGTAACCACGTGACCGAGCCCGATATAGGAGTTCGCATTTAGCTCATCGTGATCGCATAGATCACCTATTTTTCATTTTATATTTTATTTATATTAACGGAATATGGAAAAACGCTCTTATTTCAATAGGTGGTATTCAAGTTATCGATTTTGTTTTTTCAAATTTAACTTAGATTTATTGTTTGAAGTACTTCCGGTCGTACCGAAATATTAGAATTTGTATTTATATCTTACTTCCAGAGCACAATATGCGTCACCTGACCAAATTGCCAGATTTAGAGTATTGTATCTTCATAATTATTAATTCGATTTTTATCTTTTATGTATCGAATTGAGCAGAAAAAAGGCCTTTCTAATAATACTTTTTTCCAAGGCATTTACATCTCAAGAAAAAGATTAACATTCCGAATATATTGCAGGCTGATAAAACTAGGGAATCTTAGACTTTTTTTGGGGTGTCAATTTTTCCCTGATGTTGGAATGAAAATTCAACGATGACATTTTCACTCATCCAGGAAAACTGAAATAATTAAAAAAAATCACTAATACTAAACTTATATAAATAATGAAAGCGGAGAATAATATTAATCGATATAAAAGAACTGGGCAACATTTCTTCAAGTAAGGGAACCTAGAATGCCTTTCAAACGGAGCTCCTCCATACTGATGAGCCCCAAATAGGGCGAAATAGCTATCTATGGATGCTCTGTTTGATATTACCACTATGCATGTTCTTTGTTCGTTGACGGGATTAGTTCCGAAGTGTGGGTTTAATATTGGTTGATTTTATATCGATTAATATTATTCTCCGCTTTCATTATTTATATTATGCCTGCGTTACTGTTAAACGCATGAATTTGCATTCACTAAACTTATATGTTAACAAGTGACACATATTTGTACTGAAATCGATATTTACAATAAAAATATGAAGAAATATACCTACTGCGCCATTTGAAAAAAATCATTTCCGGTATAACCAATGTACTTCAAAAATCTTCTCTTTGTTGAATAAAAAAAAACGAAGTCGATACCTTATATACCGTGTTTCCATATTCGGTTGACAGCCGGTATAGCTCTTTGTCAGGCCGCACACCAAAGAAGCATGATACGAGAAACAAAAAACATGGAATGTTTTCATTCATAAAAACACCCCGTGTCTATTTCAATCATTGAAAATGTTTGTTGTTTCCAGTATCATAAAACAACGGAAAAAATGAGCATTTTCGTGAAAAACTCAATAAATCTTTGTTTAAGTACTTATTTAAGAAAACAAAAAACCCTCTAGCATAAAAATTGAGGGTCCTTACTCCATTTCATCCAATTGTTGAAGAGAATGAAAAGGACCATAATTCATATTTTTTTTTATTAAGTTGGGTAGGAAATATTAAAAATGTCATACGATTCATAATGAATGCTGAATGCTGGAAACAACAACCTCCAGCCAAATTATGTGAACGTAGTTAACGTGTCATGGATTGCCGTGCAAGTTCAAGGATTTTTTTGTCACTACCTTTTAGGGGTGATATCTCGAAAAGGGATGGCTGAGAAAATTTTGTTGTAGAGAAGACTCATCTTAAATTTCACATGCTTAATTTTGTCGCATGAATTTAAAAACAACCTGTATGTCTATGCGTATCTGCTAGTCGAATTCATACCTAAATAAATTATTATTTTCCATATGGTTTTTGGTATTAAAATTGTTGCATAGCATATCTGAAAAACATCAAAAAATTGCTCACTTCTCTATTGCATGAAATGAATAGGTATTCTATAAACATTTTGAAAACCTATATATAGTCCGTTCACGAAAGGTTGAGCCGTCGGTTGGCCATGGAAATTTGGCATATTCCACTGTGTTTATCAAAATTTTAGGTTATGTTCTTTATTTTCTTGTCAGATTGATACGCAATGTTGTCAATCGTGCATAGAGTTCTCTGATAACTCGCAAGCTCGTCGGACGAGGCCGAGTACATTCCGCAACGTCGACGTTATTTTACTCTATGACAGTAAATACTGCCAACTTCAAATAAATAAAGAAACGCCTACTATGTGCTCAACCTTTCGTGAACGGACTATAGTCGAAATGCAATATTTCCATGGACATCTTAAAAACATTCATAATCTTTGGTTGGGAGACTTTATATAAATAATACTCCTAAGGATGAAAATCAATTCACAATTCTTTGACTTTTAAAGTTAGATATTTTATTTATGTATTCTAGATGACTAAATATTGTCGAATAATGATGTCTTATTTCGATGAATAGCATGGCATATCTATTATACGTCGAAACGTTATTCTTTTTTCGATAGTATCAATTAGATGTCTTATAAACATTTAAAAAACGTGTGGTCGAATTGAAATACAATTATCGACATATTTGAGACATACAAAACCGTACGTTTAAAGACAATACCTATATACAGTATATATCTAAAAAATGTCAATCAATCTACTGTTTTATGACCATATGAGTTAGATGTTTTATCGATGTATTTTAGATGACAAAAAAGAGCAAAATATTGATGTATAATAGACGTAAAACAAAAGATGTCCATTAAACGTTAAATAAAATACCTCCTCCACGATTTTAAAACTTCGATATTTAATATACGGCTTTTGGAGGTGTGATCAAAAAGCTATAAATTTTTGGATATCTGCAGGATATAAAATTGTTTCAGGTCTTAGATAATGCATCTAAAGGATGTCTTCTAGACATTATGTATAGAAAACATCTCAATTAGATAATCTTATTTCAATCAGATTTCAGAGCAAGATGGCTTCAGATCACTTTTAGTATCTATTAGATGTCATTTAGATGTGAGTGTGTTGTTTGGGTTGTCTTGAATTATTCCTGTTTGTCTACCTAAAAATATAGTTTACACAATATAAGTTAAGAAAACTGTATACGAATGTTTAAATGAATACTACCTAAATGATTAGAAGAGTCCTGATCAGGATGCGAGAATTGTTGTCGATTGTCAGCTGAATCGGTATCTCCTGAAATATGTAAATATATGAGTAAACTGGTAGGAAATTTTAATTATATTATTAGTTTGATTAATAAGGTTGGCTTACCTAATTCCATTGAAGTCGGTCTTCGAGGTGACAAACTCTTTGACCTTTTAGGCTTTTTTGTCTTTGTGTTTTTTCCTTGTGTAAACATTGCTAAAATTGAGTTTTTATGTATTATAAAACACTCCAAATAATATCACCTAATAAGCTGAAAAAGTTTTGGCCTGAGGAACTTACACAGTAAAACACTCTTTGCAGGATAAGTATTATCATCAGAGTTTTCCGATGAGGATTCTGGTTCACTATAGTATTTCCTATTTTCTTTTCTCCTCCTTTTTTTATTTAAAATAGCTTCTTCATTCATTGATGAAATATCAGAAGAAATCATTGCCTTCCTTGCTTTTTGTTGAGCAACATTAAAATCATCTAAAATTTTTAATAATAGTCAAAATTTTGAAGAATCAATTGACCAAATCTGCTTACCATAGGTACCCAAAAGCTTCACAGGATAAACTTTCCAATTGGTTTGTGGTTCAGCTTTAGTTTCAATCAACTTAGCAATCTTGGCTGTTTTGAAAGAATGAGGTGGCCAAAAACATTCTAAAGAAGCTGTGATGCACCAATTTTTTGGAACAGCTTCCACTTTATCTTCCTTTGTGAAGATTACCACATTCCAAGTCATTTTCTCAAAATAAAACAATACGATAATATTAGGTATTCATCATCTTCATTTACTAAATTAAGAACGCTTATATTTCATATTTAATACTGAAGAGGTGTGGTGCCATAACAATAGAGAGTTGAAGTGCTGCCATGGATGTAAACGTTAACGTTATATCATATACAACCTGTCCATGCGTTATAATCAGGGTTGCCCATTGGTACATAATTATAAGATTTTAACATTATTTTAATCAATTCTTATATAGTTTTTAAATTTTAACATAATTGATAATTTTAAGATAATTTTCACCTATGAAACCTTTGGTAATGATGAAATGAAAAAATATATAACATATAGGTGCTAACATAGGCCCGTATTCATAGTTCGCCCTTGAGGGTGAGTGAGAGTTGAGGTCACCTTTAAGGCCAGTATTCATAAGGGCGATACAAACTCTCACTCACCCTCAAGGGCGAACTATGAATACATAATACATAATCTAATAAGACATTTTCCATTCCTTAATCATTCAAATGTACAAGAGGTAAGCAGACAAAATGTTCTTCAAAAGGTAGTATCATGACTTTTCTTTTAATTGAATTTAAAAAGTCCATTCTTAAGTTACTATCTTTCTGTATAACATTAATCCCAAAGTAGTTTGATTCAATAGGTTTTTTAAAAAAGGGTTTAACAACTGGGTAATTAAATCCAATAATAACTAATTCATTCTGATATACAGAAAAATTTTTAATTTGAAATATTGTACCATCTCTTAACTCAACGAATGAATCGCCAATTCTGCAGGTATTAATGGTAAAAGATTTATTTTGCCACCCTTTATATTGGGGTGACTTACAATTTGGCATAAGTGGCCCATTATTATGTTCAAATAAAAACTTTTCCTCTTTTGTTTTCCTGCTTGAGATAATTTCATTATCTTTAATTTCTGACAACCTTCGAATCACTTGCTGCATTGGAAATGCTGATTTTCGTACATTTTTTGTTAGCTGAGGCATAAAGTTTTCAAATGGAAAAGCTGAAAAGTTATCGAGTGGACCATACAATCTGACACAATCAGTAATATGCAGCAAGTGATGGACATTGTGAGAAACAAAGTCTAATCGATAGTTTTTTTTGGAGTTTATTACAAAGTGTTTTAAAAGATCTTCTGCATAATTGAGCAGCAAAGGGTCTTCACAAGACTCTTTGTGACATAATATTCGTGTTGCTAAGCTGAGACACAAAAAATTGTTATAATATTTAGGTGAAATAATTTTTTGTAAAACTATCATTCCTGTATAAAGTAAAAATAATCTAAATTTCGTTGCTTTGTATCTCTTACATTCAAGAATTGATCTAGGCTTCCGGGCAAATTCACATGGTATATATTTTTTGATTGTACAAATGTCATGAGATAACTGAAAAACCTTTTGAGCTCTTAGTTTAAAAGGAGGCTTTCCAAAAATCCAACCAAAAATTTTGTGACAAAGTAATCTTTTCATTACACCTAATAAAATGCAGTTCATATAATCTATAGGTACACCGTCAATCATATTAAAATCTGGTATGTCTTCAATCAATGTTCTCTTAATGTGATGCTCTGGCTGAAGCTTCGCTCTAAAAGAATAATTTGTCCTTTTAGTAAAATTAGTTTCTGAAAAATATAAATTATTTTCAAAATCGCCCTCTACTGTGCATTTTGTGCAACTGTAATATCCATTATGCCCCTTGATATTTAAAATAAATGACTTCGCCGGAGCATCACAAATCAACATTTCAATTTTGAAAGGAAGTGTTTGGGCATTCATAGAAATACCTTTTTCACTCAAGTATATCGATTCTTCAACGAAATCTTTCAGATATTCATTTGAGTCAGGTTTTGAATTGCCTAAATATAATGCCACACAAAAAACTTCAGATTTTAGGCAATCAATACTCTTTACAAGACAAAGAATAGGCCAAAATGACTGATTTGTACTTTTAAAAAGTGGAACACCATCAATATTTACTGAAATTTTGAACTCTGACTGTTCATTTAGTTTAACACAAAATTTTTTACACAAATTATCAATACAATATTTTATTCCGAAATAATAATATAGACCTGATCCCATAGTTATTATGTTTGTTCTTGAAGGTGTATTTAATAGTGTTCGAGGATCTAAAAGTAGGTTTTTTAAATCCTCTATTGATGTGACATCACTTTTTAATAGACGCAATAAGCTTTGTAAAGAATTATGTGTCACTTTTTCATTAACAGCCCAACTAGCCAGTTTTCTTGCAAAAGAAGGAGGTGAGGTATTATCTAAAGATTCCAATACTAGTGAAGTGTTATTTTAATTTGGATAGTGATCAGCACATTCGTTCATTTGAGGAATATCTGTACCTGAACTTACTGTTTCAATATTTGCATTCGAATTTGTATCAATTACATTTATTACCCCCCTAGATCTCAATTCTGAATCCGATATTCTACTATCAGGTGCCCTACGATGGGCTGCTAAAAGTGAGGTTATTCTTTCATTTTTCCTTTTTCTCTTAAACTGTACTCCAAATCCTTCTTTCGTTCGTTTGGAAGCCATTATAAAGTTATACCAGACAGAAATAACGAAAAATAGTTTTTACCAATCTACCTATTAAGTGAAAATTTGCAAGAAAAGTTACCTCGAAACTACACCCCGGTGATCTTGGCTCCCGGCCACCCAGCAACACGCGCGCGGGACTAGGTGCTGGGCGCTAAACCTCCACGGTCGACAGCGTATTACTACCGGTCGCGCTACAGCAAGCGTTGGTGAATTATTTGAAATAAGGAATGGGTATTCGAAGGATATAGGAAAAAGAATGAAAATATCGTCAGAATATTAGTCGTATTATTATTACTCGAGTTTATTCGTATCAGTATGAAATGAAAAGCTATGTTACTTCTGAAACACCGAATGTTTATAATTTTTTCTGTAGTTGGCGGCCAAGAACATTTATATCTGAAGTGGATGCATTTTTTGAATACATATTCAGATAATATTTTTCGTTTCGTACCAACAGCTCTTAAGGTCCAGCACCATAGTCCGAATTGTGTTGTTGATCTCCAAACGTGTTCTTATTATTTTTGTTATGACGAAACATGTTGACTATAGAATTTGGTGTGTTAAATGAATGGGTTGACTGAAGGCCAGAAACATTTTCCAATTTGAGGAGATGTGTGGAATACATAGCCTGATAGAAGAACTATTTATATTTAATTTTTGGTTCGATTCCTAGAACCCTAAACGGCCAGCACCACGCCTCCAATAGAAGGGCTGGTCACTCAAGGTAATTTTTATTTTTTTCTTGGTGTTGAAAAACGCCGGCTGAAGACTTTCAAGCGTAAAATAGATAGGCTAATGAATGTACTATTAATATGTATTTTTTTGGTTTAATTTCAATTAACCTAAAGGGCCAGCACCACGCTTCGAATAGAAGAGCTGGACTCTCAAAATATTTTTTATTTTTCTTCTTGATGTTCCAAAAGCCGGCCAAGAACTTTGATCACTGAAATAGATAGGCTTATGGATCGACTATTCATATGTATTTTTTTGGTTTAATTAAAATAACATTTAAGGGCCAGCACCACTCTTCGAATAGAAGTGCTGGACTGTCAAGATGATTTTTATTTATTTTCTTGATGTTCCAAAAACCGGCCAAAAACTTTCATAACTGAAATAGATAGGCTGATGGATTGACTATTCATATGTATTTTAGTGTTAAATTTCAATAACCCTAAAGGGCCAGCACCGCGCTTCGAATAGAAGAGCTGCACTCTCAAATGTTTATTATTTTTTTTCTTGATGTTCTAAGAGCCGGCCAAAAACTTTGATAACTGAAATAGATAGACTGATGGATGGACCATTCATACGTATTTTTTGGGTTTAATTTCAATAACCCTAAAGGACCAGCACCGCGCTTCGAATAGAAGAGCTGCACTCTCAAGATGTTTATTTTTTTTTTCTTGATGTTCTAAGAGCCGGCCAAAAACTTTGATAACTGAAATAGATAGACTGATGGATGGACCATTCATACGTATTTTTTGGGTTTAATTTCAATAACCCTAAAGGGCCAGCACCGCGCTTCGAATAGAAGAGCTGCACTCTCAAGATGTTTATTATTTTTTTTTCTTGATGTTCTAAGAGCCGGCCAAAAACTTTGATAACTGAAATAGATAGACTGATGGATGGACCATTCATACGTATTTTTTGGGTTTAATTTCAATAACCCTAAAGGACCAGCACCGCGCTTCGAATAGAAGAGCTGCACTCTCAAGATGTTTATTTTTTTTTTTTGATGTTCTAAGAGCCGGCCAAAAACTTTGATAACTGAAATAGATAGACTGATGGATGGACCATTCATACGTATTTTTTGGGTTTAATTTCAATAACCCTAAAGGGCCAGCACCGCGCTTCGAATAGAAGAGCTGCACTCTCAAGATGTTTATTATTTTTTTTCTTGATGTTCTAAGAGCCGGCCAAAAACTTTGATAACTGAAATAGATAGACTGATGGATGGACCATTCATACGTATTTTTTGGGTTTAATTTCAATAACCCTAAAGGGCCAGCACCGCGCTTCGAATAGAAGAGCTGCACTCTCAAGAGGTTTATTATTTTTTTTTCGTGATGTTCTAAGAGCCGGCCAAAAACTTTGATAACTGAAATAGATAGACTGATGGATGGACCATTCAAACGTATTTTTTTGGTTCAACTTCAATAACCCTAAAGGGCCAGCACCGCGCTTCGAATAGAAGAGCTGCACTCTCAAGATGTTTATTATTTTTTTTCTTGATGTTCTAAGAGCCGGCCAAAAACTTTGATAACTGAAATAGATAGACTGATGGATGGACCATTCAAACGTATTTTTTGGGTTTAATTTCAATAACCCTAAAGGGCCAGCACCGCGCTTCGAATAGAAGAGCTGCACTCTCAAGAGGTTTATTATTTTTTTTCGTGATGTTCTAAGAGCCGGCCAAAAACTTTGATAACTGAAATAGATAGACTGATGGATGGACCATTCATACGTATTTTTTTGGTTCAACTTCAATAACCCTAAAGGGCCAGCACCGCGCTTCGAATAGAAGAGCTGCACTCTCAAGATGTTTATTATTTTTTTTCTTGATGTTCTAAGAGCCGGCCAAAAACTTTGATAACTGAAATAGATAGACTGATGGATGGACCATTCATACGTATTTTTTGGGTTCAATTTCAATAACCCTAAAGGGCCAGCACCGCGCTTCGAATAGAAGAGCTGCTTTCTCAAGATGTTTATTATTTTTTTTTCTTGATGTTCTAAGAGCCGGCCAAAAACTTTGATAACTGAAATAGATAGACTGATGGATGGACCATTCATACGTATTTTTTGGGTTTAATTTCAATAACCCTAAAGGGCCAGCACCGCGCTTCGAATAAAAGAGCTGCACTCTCGAAATGTTTATTATTTTTTCAGTTATCAAAGTTTTTGGCCGGCTCGTAGATAATCAAGAAAAAAAAAAAAACATCTTGAGAGTGCAGCTCTTCTATTCGAAGCGCGGTGCTGGCCCTTAAGGCTATTGAAATTTAACACAAAAATACATATGAATATTCCATCCATCAGTCTATCTTTTTCAGTTATCAAAGTCTTTGGCCGGCTCTTAGAACATCAAGAAAAAAAATAAAAATCATCTTTACAGTCCAGCACTTCTATTCGAAGCGTGGTGCTGGCCCTTAAAGGTTATTTTAATTAAACCAAAAAAATACATATGAATAGTCGATCCATAAGCCTATCTATTTCAGTGATCAAAGTTCTTGGCCGGCTTTTGGAACATCAAGAAGAAAAATAAAAAATATTTTGAGAGTCCAGCTCTTCTATTCGAAGCGTGGTGCTGGCCCTTTAGGTTAATTGAAATTAAACCAAAAAAATACATATTAATAGTCCATTCATTAGCCTATCTATTTTACGCTTAAAAGTCTTTAGCCGGCGTTTTTCAACACCAAGAAAAAAATAAAAATTACCTTGAGTGACCAGCCCTTCTATTGGAGGCGTGGTGCTGGCCGTTTAGGGTTCTAGGAATCCAACCAAAAATTAAATATAAATAGTTCTTCTATCAGGCTATGTATTCCACACATCTCCTCAAATTGGAAAATGTTTCTGGCCTTCAGTCAATCCATTCATTTAACACACCAAATTCTATAGTCAACATGTTTCGTCATAACAAAAATAATAAGAACACGTTTGGAGATCAACAACACAATTCGGACTATGGTGCTGGACCTTAAGAGCTGTTGGTACGAAACGAAAAATATTATCTGAATATGTATTCAAAAAATGCATCCACTTCACATATAAATGTTCTTGGCCGCCAACTACAGAAAAAATTATAAACATTCGGTGTTTCAGAAGTAACATAGCTTTTCATTTCATACTGATACGAATAAACTCGAGTAATAATAATACGACTAATATTCTGACGATATTTTCATTCTTTTTCCTATATCCTTCGAATACCCATTCCTTATTTCAAATAATTCACCAACGCTTGCTGTAGCGCGACCGGTAGGGATACGCTGTCGACCGTGGAGGTTTAGCGCCCAGCACCTAGTCCCGCGCGCGTGTTGCTGGGTGGCCGGGAGCCAAGATCACCGGGGTCGAAACTACACGTGTAATTTAAATATTTACTTACCTTATTATTATACTGCAATTATAATAATTTGCTTTTTCCAACTCAGAATGAAAGCGCTGGGAAAATATTCCCTAATACGTAATTACGTGTTAGAAACAATTCTTATAGAGCTCTAATAATAATAATTATTGGCGGCACACAAGTCACAAAGTCACAACGAAAATGGCGGGATTCGGGATTCCGCGGTGACCGGTGGCGTGGCGGGTGGGGTGGCTTTATTCTGATCAGAGCGCCAGCTGCCAGCTTAGATTCGTAAACTCGTGCATTTCGCGCAGGTCACGTCATGTGGATAACTTTTGCCGCGAAAATCGAATTCGAAATGTCAACATTATTGTTACATTTGACATTATTTCGAATACTATTTCATACAGATTTGTGTATTAAGCAGTTTTTTAAAGTTTAAATCATGCCTTTTCTCTGAAGCACCACCTAGAAAAAACTAATAATGGTTTTCTCATCAGCTTGATTGGGGGCGTGAAGTCCCTGTTACTTCATTATCGACGCATCTTTGAGTATTATAAATATGTTATTTATACATACATTACACTGAACGCCCCAACTCTTCGTTTTCAAATAATCACATATATTATTATTTATTTTTATTATTTCATGCTTTTTTCACAAATAGGTTACGAGATATTATAAAACAGCAGCCAACAACACCGCTTGAACGAACAACTGGAAATAGTTTAGTTATTTCTCTCACTCTCATATAATCAATCGGCAAAGACGACGTGAAAGCGAGACAGATACAAAATTATGATAAATCCGCCAAAATAAATTATGAAGCAGGAGAGAACACTTATAAATTGAAAACTTGAGTGGATTTATATGTCTATAATAATACGTATAGGTATACTTGTCCTAATATACAATAATTGATTTGAGATTCATCAGTTTTAGTAGTAAAACAAACACGAATAGTCACAGTGATAGGTATATGTTAAGCACATGCTAAGGATGTCCTTTTCACTAACCTGGTGGAATGTTACTATCATGTAACAAGAACGTTTCCTTTCGGAATGTCCTTACAACGAATATTCTTAGCACATACGTTAAGGGATATCCTTTATATGGATGTGCTAAGAACATTCCCGTTCGGAATGTTCTGCAAACATATATTCATAGGACGGTCGCTAAACGAACATTCTCTGAAAAATATGTGAATAGCATGTACTATGAACATTCTTTATTCGTATATCCGTTGTTGGATCTCAATCGCACATTCTCAGAATGTGAATGTACCTCTTTATGTTTACTGGGATGTATACACCCTCGCAATTATTGCAATTGATCTTATATACCACATGAGATGTTTCTGTTACTGGTGTTGGTGATTTTGATTTGCTATATAGTTCTTTAATTTGGATGTGTGGTTTGTGTGCAATTTTTACGTTGTTGTAGGGTTTCAAGATGTTTTCTATTTTTTCAGATAGACAAGGTACGTATGGTATTGGTATGAATGTGATTGGTTCTTCTTTTTTATTTTTTGAATTTTCAGTGTTGTATAATTTGTGCGTTGTTTTATTATCTTTTTTATTTGTGGTAGAGGATAGTTGTTTTTCATTAACAGTGAGGCAATGTCTTGTATGATGGTGGGTCTGTATATAGGTGAAGTTAGTTTTAGCGCTCTGTCAATGTACCCGATCATAATCGCTTTCTTCTGTTTATAGATATATGCTGAGTTGTAATCTATTATTATGTCCGTACATGTTTCCTTTCTATAAAGTTTTGTTTGTACTGAGTTGTTCGTTCTTAAAATTGTCATGTCTAAAAAATTTATTGCGTTGTTCATTTCTGTTTCCAGTGTGAACTGAATTTTATGGTGAAAACTATTTAAATCATTAATTATTTTTCGTATCTCATTTTCTGATGTTATAATGAAGCAATCATCCACATATCCACATAAAAATTAATTGTTATAATTATGGATCGGTATGATGTCAACGCTTACAGCGGCGAGGAGGAAATTATAGCGCGGCCAAAAGTCATTAGACCACGAACCAACTTTTTTGAATAGTTTGATGAGAAGGATTTTTTCGTTCGCTTCAGGCTCAGCCCCAGAACAGCGGAAAATATAACAGATGAAAGAAGTGATCGGATTGAACATTCTACCAATAGGTAAATCTAGAATTATGATAGTATGTTTAGTTCATTTGTAAATTATTTCAATTTAATTCAGAAATGATTGTTTGTCGCCAAGTGATCAGTTGTTGCTGACATTGAATTTTTACGTCAATGGATCAATTTTGAGGACATCTGCTGCATTATCAGGTGTAAGTAAGGCCACAGCCAGCAGAGTTGTGAGGAGAGTTAGTGTGGTCTAGCATCCCTAGCCCCACACTACATAAGAATGCCCCAAGATGAAGGAATACATTCCATTAGACAGGCATTTTACAATATTGCTTAATTTCCAAGATGCATTGGTACTCACATAAAACTTCAATCGCCAGGTGGTAATAATGCTGCAATATTCCGCAATAGAAAACAATATTTCTCGTTGAATGTACAAACGGTCGCAGACCCTGATTTAAAAGTAAGAAATGTTGTAGCAAGGTGGCCTGAATCTTCTCATAACTCCCACATATTCAGAAATTCTTCCTTAATCAATCATTCGAGAATGTTGTATATGGTGACTCGGTATTACTAGGGGATGGTGCATATCCGTTAAAAAGTTATTTAATTACACCTCTGCGTGAGGTCACAACTGAAGCCCAAGCTTTATTCAAAGAGTCTCAAATCAGAACTCGCAATGTTGTTGAGAGACAAATTGGAGTTTGGAAACGTAGATTCCCAATTCTTTCAATGGGGATACGAGTATCGTTAGATACAGTTCAGGCCATCATAGTAGCCGCAGCTGTTCTGCATAATACTGCATGTAAAGCAAATGAAAGAGTTCTTGAAGTGAATCATGAGCAGGGACGTATGATTCAATTGGGAAATAATATTGGTATACCATTGAATGAAAATATTGGCAATAATATTGCTAGAAGTAATTTCATTAACTAGTTTGCGAATATATAATTTATACCTATACTACGTAATCATGATTTGGTAGATTTGGTTGTAAATTACTTATACCAAATATAATATTCATCAAAAACGTTTTATGTCTTCTGAATTCAGTAGATTCATCAAAAAAATGAAACAATTAAACATCAATTATTAAGGAATGAAATGGTAATGTTGTTGAGGATAACTATCGTAGGTTAGGAAATGTGAGTTATATTATGGAGCATTTCATGGAATATTCTGCAGTTTCACTTTTTGTACGAGTTACTGTATCCATTATATTTGTCTTCCGTATCTCAATGGAATGCAAGACATATCTTAATTATAACATAGTATTTTTCAAAAGTGTTTTACTCCTTCAGAATATTTATTGGAAATTATAAATCAATTAGGCTTTAACTATTGAGTAATAGTATGGCGATAGTTTGAGAATGTGAGTTATTTTATAATTTCATGAAACATTGTGCAATTTAACTTTTTGTATGCATTGGGGTATCTTCTGCATACCTATGGAGTACAAGACATGAAATAAATGCTATTTATCAAATAAAGAATATATTATATAGGAACATAGTAAGTAACAAAAAAAAACTGATTCGGTCCATCATTTTCAATAATAATAATTTATAATCAGACGTAACAATTCTTGATAAAAATTACTCTTCTACAACGAAACCAGCTTTCGCCAATTTTGCATCTATCAACAGGTCATAATTGCAACTCAAACCAGTTAATTGTTGCCCTTATATTCCTTTCACCACTGCTTCAATTTCGGTGTCTGGAGGTAATGAAAAATGACCTCCCCCAGTTTGAAAAATATTTTTCTTTTCTTCTGCATATTTTTGCTTGGTCCTCTTCTTAATATTGTTGAATTTTTGTTTTAAATTTCTTAAAGAAGGGTGGCACCTTCCACTGGAAAAATTAAATTCTCTACAAATATTTTGCCAAGCCTTCTCTTTCTCCTTCCATGTGATGCTGTTGCTCTTCTTGCATTCAACAACACTTTTGTGTTTGTCGACAAGACTCTCAAGAAGTTCTTCTTCGTCCATTGTGAAATTTTTCGATCTGGGCTCTTTAGATGCCTTTTCTCCTTTTTCATTTAATGCTTCCATCTTTCTGTAAAGAAAATCATACATAAGTATCTATGGGATTTACCTAATATTTCATTTATTGTACAGACAGGGCAACTCTTGTACTTACATGTATTTTAACCTTAGACAAAAGATTTTAACATTAAATTCGTGAGGTCTAGAGAAACACGTTTTTCCTTGGCATTTCTTCCGATTTATCTGGAATAAACTGATACAGGAGTCTGAAAATCTATGAAATAATGATACTCCTTGGATAGGAATTATTTATTTATTTATTTATTTAGCGTATGGCAACATCAAAGGTAATCACATGACAAGAATAATAAATTACTTATGCCATCTATATTGTGCAGACTCGTGTACACTAGGTCCGAGTTTCCTTGTCAATTGGTCCTTAGAAGAGCCGTTTAATGAATGTGTCTTCATTTGTTGTACCTGTGATCTTTTGCCAGGAGATCTTAAGATAAACTGAAGATTGTCTGGCGCCTCTTGTGTTAGTTCATTTAGCGTTACCCAGGGTGCACCACGTGGAGGCGAACTAACCCTACACCCTATAGGAATAAAAAACAAAAATTATAGGAATAATTTTTGTTTTTGAAGTAGGTATCGCACCAAAATTTATAGGGATGGCATAGGTTATCATCCAAAGTTGAAATGGCCCTATCCTCTAATCTCAGCCGAATTTGAAGAATTTCAAATGAAAAGTGCCAAGAATAAGTGTTAAAATATATGTACAAGTTGAAGACTCCCCCTGTATATATAAATACTTAGAAGAATTAATTACTCACATATTTAAACTACATATTCGTATAGGACAATCGACGCTAATAACTTCCACGTGAACACCAACAAACAACAAAATGAGGTTGTATCAGCACTGAATTTAAAAGTTTTTTCTTCCTCTCCAACGAATAAATGACAAATAAAGCACATATTCTATGGTTTGAGAAATTTTTACGGTTGGTAACATTGCTTACCTAAGTAAACCAATGGTAATTTGACAAACACCGTTATTGGAGGTGGAGAAACGTTTTCCAGTTCACCCATAGTTAACTAGAAAGTATTTGGTCAAATTACCGAAAGGTTAAACAGACATTGTGAAACCGGCCGTTAGTCTGATAGGATAGAGTGATAATATTTTGAGCTGCCTCGAACAAACCAGGGTCTATTTCAAATACTTGTTCAAGTACCATGGACACAAAGAAGTTAATGTCTTTATGTCCGTGGAGCAAACAAACTTTCATGTCATACTAGTACCTTTATCACTAAATCACATCGTCATCTTAGAGTTACAGTGTTGTATGTACATAAGTGATAGTTTTGAGCTATAGCAAAATGAAAATTTGCATATCTGCCACACATATTCAATTGTACGAAGTACGAAAGTTATTATTGATTATTGAAGTTGGCCAACTTGTTAACTAGATTTGATACAAAAATATTTTAAAAAATTGATAGATTGTGGTTTTTGTATGACTGAAAAACACATACTACTTTGTTACCCCAGAAAAAACGAGATTTAAAAAAATGGTCACATACAACTCTGTTGAGAAAATACTTTTTAATTGAATAATACAAAAGAATGAGTAGAAAAATATTTGACTGAATATACAATATTAATTTGAACCAATATTTCCAAAACAAGTTACGAAGTATGTTTTATCTACCTGCGGCATCCATGGGTACATACTTTTGATTGCTTTAATTAAAGTTTTCTTTTCGTTTGAAACTTTTGGAGATTTCATTATTATGGGTTTTTTTAGTGGTCTAATTGATACCTTTTTCCAATTGAGTGATTGATGTGATTCCTTATATTCTACCTCTGTGCAACAAGTTGTAAATTTCAGAGCTTTTACTTTTGAAAAAGGTAGGACCTTATAATTGAAGGCAGTAGTACATGATTTATAATCTTTGAAGTTATCTGCGCGCATCTGTATAATCTTCTAAGGCCGGGCAGAATTAACTTTCAGAAGAATTCTTAAGAGTGATACTGGCGAATAATATTCAACTTTGTCTAGAACTCTCTCGATGCAGCTATGGACGGAATCTATTTCCTGAACACATGAATGTCCTGGAGTTGAGAATTTCATGGTTATACTCCGGACTGAAAGGTTCTGTTGTAAAAAATATGCTATTGCATATGACATAAGAGAATTGCGATTTTGTGGTAAGCAATTCAGTGAATCGTTTAATCAATGATCTTTATGAAACCCGCCGTAGATGCTGCAGTACATGAATATTGATGAAATACTAACGTGTTGTGATCTCAACTTTTACGGTTTACGGACCTAGGGCTCTAATTTATTCATATTTCGTTCTATAGGCCGTAAAAAACTACCCAATTACATGAGTAACTATAAATTTTAGCAATAAAATGAGGACAATGACCTGGTAATCCTGGTATGACATAAAATGTATGTGGTGATGATTAAACCTTCTGGCAAAGCTAATTTGAATTTGAATTGAATTTTGGAATAGTATCCTCATAAAACGTGGAAGCTTGTAACAATAAACGCTTTTAGGTTCCATAATATATTCCAAAAAAATCGAGGAAAAATGATGAAGCTGCAAAAAAGTCAATGCAAATGACGGATGGACTATAACCCCTCTTTAAGTCCCGAGAATATAACCATTTCAAAATAAAAAAAAGTGCATTCTTCATGAAATTAATTGAAAGTTTCTTTTAATCTACCTATTGGGAATTCAAAAGTTATACAAGAAAATATAGGTAGTACAACTGGTTAATTATCGCCCTTTTCCAATCCAACATCAAAAATAGAAGGTAAGAGCATTCGTTCAAAAAGAATAAAAAACATTTCACTTACTTCAGAATTCATCTCTTTAATTTTACTACAAATCAATTTTCGCCTATCTAAGGTAGGTATTAGTTCTTTTAGATTATTATCGTTAAGATCTTTTAAGAGCTCCAAGGAAATATCTTGTTCTGAAAAAGTTATAATATCAATGAAACAAGATTTTTGAAAATAGACGTTCTGAGAAATGTAAAAAATACACATCAAGATTATTTGAAGTTTCAAATTGATCCAAAGAGGAAGTAGATTTGTGATTGGAAATTTAAATTCATACCAGAAATGATTTTTTTCTTAATCACAATATCGTCGTTGTTCCTGAGAAGTGGCGTAACTCTAAAATACCTAGTTCACTTTCCAACAAAGGTAATAATACGGTATAAACTTTACCTGTTACCCTATATTTCTTCTGTTCATGCCACTCTTCAGATTTTTGAGAAATGTTAATTATCATATCGGAAACTTCATCAAAAAGTTTTGAAAACGATGCCTTACAACAATCATTTTCAAAACTGACTGGTAAAATTGAAGTTTCCAACATGATAATTGACTGACATGCATTATCCAGAACTGCATGGAGCTCATCAGTGTTAGGCAAAACACTTTTCTCCAAAATGTTCTGACAGAAACTTCTTCTTCCAACGCTAAAAGCATAATGGTTTAATTTAAAAAGCATTACCGAATATGATTTTATAGTAACCTACTTATGTTTAGAAATTGCAGAATCTGGTAATTCGTTCATAAAAAAATCGAACATTTTATCGTCATCAGCTTCCAATTCACATTGCACAATTTTATTTTGAAAACATGGCACTCTTTTATAAGAACAGCTTTATATTTTTCATTGGTGATGTGCTTTTGGGCTGACCAAGCGCATTTCAATTCAGTTTGAGAAATTATCTCAAGATCGTCAAGATTCTCCCTGAAACAAAAAAAAAACAGCAGAAAACGAACAGAGACAATAAGCACATAATTCATTCTATTAAAAATCAACTTGGCACGATTACACCCTTTCTAAATCAGTGAAGTGATTTAGTGATACACCTTGTGCACTTGATTAAAACAGCAGAGATATGTTTACATCTTCCACTATTTCCAGCTCTACAAGAACATAATATTTTTTTGATTTTAATATGTCCTTGGTCTGATTCGCACTGAAATTCTCCCTGAATGTTATGTGGGTCCAAATTAACTGCTACTTTGAAGGCACAAAGCACAAATTAGGATGTTCTCAGGAGTAGAAGTATTCAACTTTCCACATAATATTACATGACCAGTATTTAACACTTCTTCACCTTCATATACACTTCTAGAAGTATTTGTGCCTTCAAGATATCCCAAGTATTCTATTAAACTCAGTGTTGCCATTTCGACCTAAAAAAAATTACTTTTTGAATATAATAATGTTAATCCAACTGCTCAACAAACAAATTTGTTTTCATTAATTTCTTCAACAGCCTTTTAACCTAATACATCTTTCTACAGTGAATTAAAACAAATGATGACACCTACCGTCTTCACAAAAACTTAGAATATATACACAGTAATATACTCTTCACTATTGATGTAAAAAATGTTAATATGTCGATGAAAAAATCCAAATTTCAATAGAGCAAAATATAGAAATATACACGATTGCACGCCCCGTGGCGCTGCATTCTTATTTTCAGATGCCTATAGACGGTTGTGATTCAACGCTGACGCATTCACAAATTGCCTTGCGCATAGATCTGTTAGTATTTATATTAGTATGTCGTATATCGTTGGCCCTGCGCCGTGTTGACCGCCAGCCACATCTAACCCGGAGATTTCGACGTTAAACCCGTAGTCCGAATAGGCGCCTCACAAACCCGGATACTCCGGGTCAAACCCGGAGATGTGGCAGCCCTACTTGTGGGCTTGATTTGAATGCGTTGAAGGGCTATATTATTGCCCTACTTATGGGAAAGACCATCGTAAAACGAATGCACGTCAGCAGGGATAACAGCCTTCATCTGCTGTAAATGATTATATTTTTCGAGGCTAATTTTAATTGGCTGATTATTTGATTGATTGAATGAATTTAGCAATGGCACATCTTTTTTTCATTTCACGTTTTCCTGGGAGTTCTACAAATTCGTCGTCAAAATTTAATTTGAACTGTATTTCTCCACTTGGTTTGTAGAGGAGGGTTTTTATGTTATTAACTGTTGGGTCTCCAGCTTTGGTTCCTGGTCTGATCGAGGTGTATTTCAAATTGCAGTCATAATTGCGAACAAATCCGTGGTCCACTGCATGAACTTCATAAGGAGGATTTTGCCGTGCCATTTGTGTCACTCTCCAGTAGTCGCTAGGTAGATAGAATGGTTCTTCAGTCGTCTTTCGATGGTGGCATGGACACTATCAACTTCCATCTGAGTGTGCCCTAGTTCCAAGTATTTCTGGAAAATTTCGACATTCTTTTCTTTACTCGAACTGAAAAGTGCGTTGGCCATTATAGCATTTTTATTTTGATAAGAGCAGCCATCACTCCATATTAGAATAGGGATCTTATAATCAGTTACACGAGTCAGGATCTAATTTATAATACAAGAGGCAAAGGTCGATGAGCAGAGATTGGCTTTTGTTTGTTGATTTTCTACAATAATGTGATGGGAGCTTGGGCAGTTGCTGAAAAAAATCTGTAAGGCACTCACGTTGAGCAGCGTTTCGTTGCTCTCTTTAATTTTTAGTTATTGTCGATTGTGAAATACTATGCTGATTATCATTTTCAGCTAATTCTTGATCCCTTATGATTCTATTAAAATACGTTTCTTTGATTCCTAATGTTCCTAAAAACATTTGCTTACATACTTGTAGAGGTTCCCCAGTTTGGTTTTTCAATCTATACAACAGTGTTGCATTCCTTCTGGAATCCTCAGAAACCTTCGACCGGGTCCCGACTTTACTTGTTAAGGATGTTAAAAATCTCTGAATTTATCTTCCAATGAATCACCAAGGGTCATATAGTCCTTGGTGCTATCTCGGCTCTTATCTATAAGATCTCTCATGTCTACGTAGTCTCCTTGGTACCAATATGATTTTGATTCCATATTTTTCCACCCTTCTAGTCTCTCAGGCCTTGGAGGTAAAGGTGATTTGGTACCTATATCTTCAAAAATTTGCACCTTTAATGGGCTGTGTGAGGCAGGGTGAGCGCAGTCTTGAGTTATCTAGTATCGACGAGGACGAGTCAGCTAACGCCTTGCAAGAAAACACCTTTGTCGGTAGATACATAGTACAGCCTTCATCTAGAGAAACAACAGATACGCTTGACAACACTTTGGTAGATGATGAGCTCGCCTTGTCCACTTGATCGCAAATGAGTTCGGCATTGGTGGCCTTATCCCTGAGTGATACTAACCATTCGCAAGGGCTCACTTTCATCACCTGTTTATAGTCTGTGATAGTATCCGTAACATCCTCCATCAAGCACGAGCTAGCATTAACGGGCTGGTATTCCAAATATCTCATCCAGCATGATCCAGAACCAAACCTCTGATATGTGAGTCCTTCATCGCATGCCCTACCCGGGTTCTTTTTACATCTCTCGACTTCCTCCATTGACAGGATTCCCCATCTTTGTTGACTACCATCGCGCATGATGTAAGTATCCATCTATCCATCTATCACCCATCAATATAGGGATTGAATGTATGGACCACAGTTCTGATGGATTAGCAGTCTTGAAGATAGGGATTCGTATTGATGCATAAACTTTGGATCCTGCAGTGGAAACCATAGCTTACCCAGGCTTGTTATATATCTCTAATTGCCTGGCATCAAGAGACCTATGACCTGATCCCAGAACTAGCAGGTGGTCCCGTATGCTCTCACGCAGGGTCTCTTGCAGGATGACATTAGGTTTGAGTGACTGAAGTTGAACCATGGAGATGATGTCTTGACTCCTACTTTTGGTAACACCTATTTTGGCTCCCAAGAGAGAATAAGCTGTTGATATTTCATTGACCAAGGTGGAATATTTCAACAACGTTTCTACCCAAGCTGCATTCTCTCTGGCTGTTAGCAAGTTAGACTGGAGGAGGTCAGTATTGTGTTTGAGAGCGTCTAGCCTTGTAGCCATGTCATTGATGTGTTCATTGATTTCAGCTTTCAAAGTGTTCATATTTTGGTCTTGGGTCTTTAGCATGGTAAGGAACTCCGTCTTGGTTTGTAGAGTGAAAGTCTCATGTGCCTCCATTCGTTGGTTGATGTAGTTAATAGCGTGAGCCTGTTTATTGACCTCAGACTTCTCAGCGGTACCAAAGACCCAACCGTACGCTGATCCTATAAATCCGAGTAATCCTTCATAATGTTGGTCATCGATGAGCTGTGGACCAGGTGTTGGGAAGAGGACAGACCTCCTGAGATGTCTTATGGTAGCAGCTCTATATTGCTCATATTCGATTCGCTTGAGGACTGCCTTACTAACATTTCTGTCTCGAATAGTGGCCATTGATGTAACCTTCTCACAAGCACAATAAGGGTACATGACAACTCTGCACAAACCATGTGCTACTGATGACTGTTCCAAGCTGTATGTGCTCAACAGTTCGGATAATGTGGTTTCACACCTAACAACAGTGATCTTCCTCGTTGACCTCTCCACCCAATGCCCCACATCCAAAGGTTTCCCTGATTGTCGATTGTATCTGAGAGAAGGGTAAGACGGAGTCGACTGCTGCTTATCTTGCTGGAACTCAATATCAGGGTGGTCCTTGTCTTGGTTGGAGATGTAAGGGTTGTCTGTGTGGGTTAAATCTGCTTCCTTCTGTTCCCCCTGTGATGGTTCTGGAATTTGACTGCCCTGGGTCAACATCGTGTGAGTAGGATCATCTGAGGGGTTAGCTAGAGTACAAGGCTTCTGTCGTGAGTTATCATAGGTTCGCGGTTGCTCTCTTGATGACATATGGTAATGGTGGGCTTGGAAAGTATCGATTCTGTGGATGGATTGTATGTTGATCTGAGGCACATAGGAGAAGCTATGATGAGTCTCATGAGAGTTGGCTGGGTAATCACGTCTGGTGCCCCTCATCCGCCTAGACTTGGGGATCTCATATTAGCAATAATCTCGTCGATCTCATCAGAGACTGATTTGGAGACTCTTGCAGGTGGTATTTGTTTGCAAGATGATGAGCTGAGCAAGCCCCACAGATTATCACCATGAGTTTTCAGATCATTGGCATCTAGTATTGAACCTCAATTACTACACAAAAATTTTGTAACATAAGTGCTACGGTGGGTCAATTTGACCCGATTTCTAGATAGATATTAACGAAAGAAAACTATCGATATTTTTACAATTTATTCGGGAATAATAATTTTCAAACATTAAATATTAACGGCCGTTTGCACCAGTGACACTTAAGTGGAACTTATCTTTAAGTCTATCTTAACTTGCTTATTCCGTTTGCACCGCTTCTACTCAGACCTAAAGTGTCACCTAAATAGACAGAAAGGATAAGCCGAAGGAATCTATGGCTTAAGTATAACTTATCTTTGCGCCTCCGTCAGACGTCATGTCATGTGTGTGATTTAAATTTCAATTGAAGTTGAATTCCGGCCTCAGTTCAAAATAGAAGAAGTTTTGGTGGTAGTGAGCTATTTTTATATGAGATATTGAGATGGAAAGACTGGAGTATGTTGTTACGGATTATGAGGACTTTGATGAGTTGATGTTAGTGATTCATGGAATTCCTAGAACGATTTATGAAAGGACAAACTATTTCGAATCCTTTGATCAGCTCACATTTCAAAGAAGACTTTCATGGTAGATTCATGAATTTGAAGTTTTTACTGAAATTCAATTATACAAAACTATTTTTCAACATACTTGAGGTATCAAATAAATATACTATTTATTGTCGTAATATTTTTTCAAAGATTCTTTGGTTCTATGATGTTCATCAGGGGATTGCGAATTGAATTAATTCGCAATTTTATTCCAAGCTTCCGTCTTCTCACGCCAAGTAACCGCGTACGTTTTTTTGCTTTCGATGATGTTCTTGAAACGATTCACCAAATTCAGCAAAATGTTTTTCTCATTAGAAGAGAAATTTGGTGCTCTTGTTGGTTTTTTTTCAGCACTATCCATTTCGAACTTAACCTTCACCTATATCTCTGGAAAAACCAAAACACTTCACAGGGAAAAATTACGAATTATCTGCCAGTTGTTTGACGTTAGTCCACAAAACATAAAATTTGTGCATCACTCATAGAAACAGACATAAAATCTTCACAAGTAGGTCGAGTGTATCAAGAACTTACAGCGTTGCCAAATGGCAGTGATCCTTAGCTAAGTTTCTGTTAAGCAGTACCGGAGCAACTGAAAATATTTTTAAGTGAACCTTAAATCTAAGTGGAACTTAGCTAAGAGGAACTTTTGTGGGTAAGCGGTGCAAACGGGGGTAACTAAAGTATTTTATTTGGTATTTTTGCTTAAGGGGCAAACATTTATGGCACATTTTTTGCAAATCGGTTTTTTACACATCGAACAGAAGGTGTTTGTTTTTCGATCTTTTTTCGATGGACAAATGGCACATCTTTCTTTTCGAAGTTCCTACCCAAGGCTGAGGCTCTAGTGGATGGGAAAACTCAAAATCAAATATGTCCGCTGCTAAATTTCGAAGTTTGAGTGATATCTTAGGGTTAGATATCCTGGTTACTACATGTGGTCTACACAACTCCTTGGCTAATGTTTTCAGGAAGTCTTTGTTCGTTAGTTCCTTTCCGGTGGGTGAAAGCTGATAAAGAACTCTGGCATTCACTCCAGAAACATTCAAAATCATGTGAAATATTGCCATTGGCCATCTGCGAGTTTTTTTTGATGTACTGTAGTTTGCGCATTTTTGATCTAATGCGTCTACGCCTGCCTTCGTACTGTTGTAAAATAATATAATATCCGGCTTCTTGCTCTTTTCATCAACTTTATCATCTGAGTGCATAGAGGATAATAAAATCACAGATTTGTTTTTCTTCGGAACATGAGCAACAATCGTCAAATCAGAAGTGAACCCAAATAGGGAGCTTCCAATTTCCTTTCCTCTGGACGGTAGAAATTCTGGTGGAATGAAAGCTTTATTTTTCCTCAAAGTACCTACTAACGTCAACTTCTCTTTTTTCAGGGCATTTGCAAGTTCTAATGAGGTGTACCAATTATCGGTAGTTATATTTTTATTGGACCCTTTCACAGGTTCAATCAACCTCATAACCACTTGTGTTGGAAGGGATACTTTCTCTCCTTCTTCTGTTTTCCACAATATATTTCAGAGTTGACCATGTAATGGGTTTTTGCATCTGCTAAAACCTGTATCTTGATCCCATATTCAGCAGGCTTACTTGGCATGAACATTCGGAATCCGCAGCGACCTCTGAATGGAACTAGCATTTCATCTATCGTCAAATGAAGAAAAGGAGAATAACAACTCTTTGAATTTTGGACGAATTGATCAAATAACTCAGATATTGCGGCCAACTTGTTTTCCTTCAGTCTTTCCTCCCTTGTACTATCATCATCGAATCGAATACAGGAGATCAAGAAAGAAAACCTTGCAAGTGACATAGTGCACCTGAATATGTCTCTGCCCGTTCCATCATTGGCCCATAGAGATCTGAGATCCTCATGTTCTGATTTAAAAATGCCTGTTAAATAGAGCAGACCAATTAAAGCCTCTATTTCTTTTTGGTCTGTATTATGAATGAAGGAAGCAGAGAACTGCGATTGGCAATTTCTCCTCCTTTTGAAATTTTATATTTCAGTTGCATATTCTGTATTTTGTGTGACTTCAACAAATAATTTGTATTTGCATATCCTCTATCTTCCAATATATAAAAAATTTCAAATTCATCAGTTGTCAATCGATATCCAATTCGTGAATTGTTAAAAATGGTCTGATCGTGACAAGAACTAGGCCATATTGCTACGATATCCCTAATTTTCAAATTATGATCTACAATGGTTTGAACATTGAGGGAGAAATTGCCATGCCTATCTCATTTCCACCAGGTGATTTTATATTAACATGGGTACAGTCAATTTCTCCTGCCACTCCCGGAAATCTTGCAATGTCATAAAATCCTTGAATAATTTGTTCCAAATCAGAAGGAAATTTTACAAAATCTGGTCTCAATTTTGCTATTGCAAGTGGAACTTATGCTACAATTCTTGATGCGGAAGCAATACTGACACCACTCAAATCTTCTATTGCTCTCAAAAAACATCCAGTCGCATAGTATCGCAATGTAAGCAATAATTTGTTTTTGGGGATATAGCCGCGTTTCTGAAATAAAAAATATAGATACATTTAAATAAGTATTGATGTAAACGTAGGTATAAAGCTCATCGGTTAGTGTTTGTTCTTATAAGTATCGTCTTCTCTCAAAGATAATACATAGCTACATGATGGCATTGTAAGTCGGAATCTATTTCTAAATTCTTCGTCATCCAATTTCGCAAAATGATCCACCCGATTTCTCACTACCGGGGATTTGCGGGGACGTGATATGCGATCAAAAAATCGTCTAATCCGTCTTCTAGCTAGAACATGTGGCTTTTGAAATTTTTCCTAGGAAAAACCATTGCAAGTCACGAAAAGCACTTAGGACAGTCTTTCATTGAATGCGTGAGGTCACTCACGAATGCCGTAATACAACTGGGATATGCGTCTGTGTTTTCTCAAATCGACAACACCAAGTCCTGAAATTTCAATATAGACGTAACTGCCCTCTAGCGTTAAGACGTTTTACTTCAATTACGGCTTTGTTGTAGGGAATAGAGGAGACTTTTCTTTATGCGTTGTGACACTTAACTCATTTTTTCAAAAATTTGCATTTACGACGATGTTCCTTTGAAATGGCGATATAGTGTACAAGTCTCATGGAACCACTTGTCACAACCTAAACATTTTAACCAATCTGCCTTGTTCGTTGTGTCATAATTTTTCCAATACTATGCAAGATTCTGATTTTCTGGCATCATCCGAGGAGAAAAAATGGTCAATATTTCGGCAGATTACTTTTTTCGTTTTTTAATCGATTTTGTAAGAATTGGTACTGGACTGATTCACAATAAAAAGTCGCCTTACTTTAAAACGAAGCGAAACCGAAGGAATACATAACTGTTTATTGAGAATAACACAATAAGAATGAGAATAAGAAAATCAATCGTAATCAAATTTTTTTATTGAATATTTAAACCATATATATGTAAACAAACTATAAATGAACTATGTTTTTGTATTTTTCCCTTTTCTCGTCTTTCCTTGCCTTCTTTCCTCTCTGTTTTTTCGGCTCAACCACCTTTTCAACCAGATAGCGGAAGTAGATCTTAAAATACAAGATACATTGTCAATGGAATGTATCCCACATGAACTAAGCCAAGTGAAATCTACTTCTCTCTACAGAGAAGCAATAATGTTGGCCTTAATATTAGGTTGATGAGCGTTTTCATCAAGGCATTTATCAACTAAGGTAGCACAATTCCCAACTGTAACAACAACCTCAAGAGAGGGCCGTGTCAGACTGGCTCCGTTTTCATTGTACTCTTTGTAGTTGATGAACTCGTTGAAAATATCACCGGCGGAACAGGTCAACAGAGGTTGGCAAACATTACAGCTTCTCTGCTTCAGAAGTCGACGGACAATAAAACCAGTGACATACGCGATTGATAATGCTTCTGAGGTTCCCTGAGATATTTTTCGTCCCATTTCTTCATTATTTTTTTTTAATTCTCTCTAATTTCCTTGTTTAAAACTTCAAACAAATCGTCATCGCTGGTTTTCTCATCTTCCTCACTTGACCCTGCTTCAGAATTAGAACCAGTTTTATACAGCAGAGTTCAAAGATTACATAAAAAGCTGTTATCATACGCTTCACAGTTCTTGTTTTTAGCATCATGAATAGCAACTGTGTTGATGATAGCAGTTTTAAGTGCACCTTCAAACTAAAGAACAGTTGGATTTCGATTCCCTTCACATAGAGCACGCAAAACATCATACGAATTTTCCAGTGCATCTTGATTCAATCTTCGGGGAACAAGTAACTTAAAACCTAGGGATTGACACTTTCTATAAACAAATTCCATACCGTTTAAAGTGGTTATCCAACCAGATACGGAAGGGGGAGTACTGTGGTCAAACTTCCAGCACCTGATTCGTTTCTTTGCTCAGCCCAAAATTTGTGGACTTTTGTTGGTGATTCGGGTTCTTAAGAACTTCCCTCCCTCAATATAGGATATACTTCCATTGAGTGAATCAAATAAATTATCATACATACAGATGGAAGCCGTCACCAGGGCTTATTTCATCTGAAATAATTAAAGGGTGTTATATAAACAATTTTTAGGAATGCCTTTATGTAGTGGTACATATGGGGCACGTAGAATAATAGTGGACTATCTCCACTCAAGGTTAATTTCAGGTATCGATAATTTCATGAAATATTGTGCAGAAAATTGCAGAAAGGATCAATTACTATAGTTATGTGTCCATTCATAGATCAATATGGATAAATTGAAAAAAGATAACCGAAAATTGAAACTGACATTGAATAACTTTACTTTTTACCAAAAACAATTTTATTTTGGACTTAGTCCATTATTACTATGAATAATTAAAATTTTCACGTCAATAAAATTCTATTTCATCACTAGATGAGCGCTCTTCTTCGCGGTTCACGACTGATGATCGGGTTGCTACGTCCACTGGTAGATTGCGATAGTAGTGGTGATGTATTGGAGGAATATAGGGTAACAAATCCATCATATCCTTTTTCTTTGCAGCAGTGACAGCCCTTCTGGATGGGTGAAGCATATCCTGATGAACAGAAGATACATTTTTCAAAGGTCTACCTCTAATTTTTTCTGTAGATCGACCTTAGAGGTTGGTCTCGTTGGAAGCGAAGCCATCTAATTTTCAGCCAATTGAAAGTATAGCCGCACATGGTTTTTTTTCGGTTCACAATTGCGGTTTCCAATTCTTTTGTACTTAAAAAGTTCACATGCTGCATCTCAATGACTTCGAACTGTGGTGCCTTTTTCTTAGAATTTTTTATGATATCGACCCATTGAGTTGGACTGTAAATTTGACCACTTTGGCGGGCTGCTTTTTCAATTATTCCGAACTCTCCGTCATTGGGAAGATATGAGTGTCCCGAAATCAAGAATTTGAGATCAATAGTCTCAACGGCTATTTCTTCACTTTGCACCAGCTTAAGGAGTGAAAGGCTAGTCTTAATGTTTCGGTTCTGTCCTGTACACGAATCCGAGTAAGCTATAACATGTTTGAAAGAAGCAGCATTTTCCTTCAAATGCTTAACTAAACATGTAGCTATCTCTTGTGATCCCCTCCCACCTTCAGTTTCATCCCATAGGTACATATACCCTGTTTTATTATTTGAGCAGTGTATGCCTAAGTTATAAAGATATGAATTTCTCTTGTAAAAAGCCACGGATACAGTCAATTTTGGGAAAGGAAGAGCTTTCTGTAAATCATAAGTTATTACATAAGTAGTCTCGTCTGCTCTTTCTGAATCGTTTCTAAGACTATTCCTTGCCGATTCAGCCTTTCTCTGATGTAGTTCCAGTTGGATCTCCAGGTTCTTCTTCTCATTAACATCACCAGCAGCTTTAATTTTTAGGTCAAGTTCATCGCATAACCTACATGAATCTTGATGAGGGTGTTTAAAGTGGAGATTGAATTTGGTATTAAATATGTGATAATAAAATTTTAATTTTTTTGGCACCTTGTCCTCATCATCACATTGTTTTTTGTACATGTCGTACATTTTTTTAACAGTTAATTCAGAGTTCAAATATTTTCTGTTGGGGTTCTTTGCTCTGGAATAGTGACTTTGATATGCTGGAAATCTCTCTATGTGAGCAACGATATCAGAATCATCTAATCTTCTTGAACTTGTAGTGCCACGGGTTTCTTTGAATTCTGGAATCTTCTTAGAAATACATCTATGAAGACGCCCATTGCTTATTTTAAATGTATCGAGGAAGTATTTCTTGCAAACAACTCGAGTTTTATCATTTATCTTCAAAAAATACTTAAAAGACATTGTTTTTTCAGGACCAGAACCATCTTTAATACGTTTGCGGGCAATTTTGTTCCCTCTTACGAGACCGTAAATATATGTATTTTGAGAAACAAAATCACCAAGTCTCCAGAACGACTCGAATATAGAAATCCGTTCGGCTTCAGTGAATTCTTCGTTACATTTTTTAGAACACTGTTTACTGGGTACTGTAACACCTTTTTTTGTTACGTAGGCTTTACCAGTGTTTCGGTTCAACTTTCTTTGGTTTACTTTCCAGAATATCTCTTTTCTCGTTCGCTTTCTAGGAATTACTGATGTCATAGGTGGAAGATTTTCTGCAATCACATCTCCTGGTATTATATCAGGGAAAGGAGGGCCATTTGGAGTACCTTAAAAATTTAATATAGTCTTAATTTTGCTTGAATCTTATCATTATTTTATTTCAAAAGTAATTGGGATTTCGCTAAGAAAATGTTCATCTAAGACTCAAAATGAGATTTGAGATTTGCGTTGCTGAAGATAATATTATCCAATGAATATTGTAAGATCTTGATCATAAAAGAGTTATTAATTCAGCGTTGTGATAGGCTGTATCTAGAAAACAGTATGGCCATCAATTTCAAGAATAATAATTATAAAATATTTCCATTCTGAGGTGGGTGAAATGGTCAACATTAGAAGCTACTGTTTGTATTTCAAAACTTCTGCTGAAGGCATTCCTCCATATTACGAGTAAATGTTGTTGAGTGTGGGTAAAAATAAAATTTTGTTCTTCTAGGCTAACTGTGTGCTGGTAATATTGAGCTCATAATTCCTCTGAAAAGAACTTTGAACTATTTTTCAACCGAGACGAATCTAAAAAAAAGAAGAAAAAAGTGTTTCTTTCGGCCTCAGGAATCTTCGGTTAAAATATCTGTCGAAGTCAAGGACTCACCCTGTGTATTCTCCTCACTACTTGATTATGAGAAATATAGTGAATACCTAAACAAAATCGTGAAAGAGACAAAGGAGTTTCTATTGTTGGTATTTTTCATCAAGCTCTCACCATGTATATTTGGGAAAAGCGCAATGTTTTCCGAGTGAGTTTACTACGTTACGGAAAATAGTAAGTAATCTTTAGAATATTAGAAACAATTTTCGCGATTAACATTGTTATAAGATTTGTCTTTCCAAAGTTATAGGTCATCTTGTTTTCGAGATACCTACCTACTTACATTCTGTGGACACCCTTAATAAATCATTATTTTATAAAAGTATATTATACTTACATGTTGGAACTCTTGCCAAGTCCTGCTGAAATTCCTCGCCTGAATTCATAATACTTTCCATCACAAAAAATATTAATTTATTGTTCGTAATTAGAATCAACTTCGTCAATACAAACACGGTCGCTAGGATACAGCTATATGTCAGAATAATAATGGTACTGCGGACATAGACCACGATTACACTGAATTGAGTACTTGTACCAGTTTTACACTGAAAATTTTCGGTTTTGACTGCTGTATTCAGCTAATGTAATGAGAAATATCGAAAATTAATGATTATTAGAGTTTGTGCTCTTTCGTTATGATATAGAATCTCGTAGTGAATCCATAGGAACAAAAAACAAAATTTTTGTAAAAAATGGATTTGGTCCATTATTATTCTGTGTGGCTCATATTATTCTCAATGAATAATGCACAGATTGATCACGTTATTTTTCGCGGGCTTGGCCCTATCACAAATCAATACCTACTAAGTAGAGGTAGGTAACTATATCTAATCTCATAGTGGAAACCCAAATACGATATTGAACACATTTATACATTTACAAAAACAAATGAAAGTACAAACACAAGAAAGATTATAGCTTGTGAGTAGGGCTGCCACCTTTCAAGAAACGTAGAACCGGAGACGAACCCACCGCCCCAGTAGTCAATGTTGTTCAATATTCTATCCACTCAATGATTTTCACACTTTGAAATGTGCATTTCTAATTTCGACCACCATTAAAGACCATTTTTTTTAAATAAACGATTTATTTATAGAAGTGAAAGAAAAAGACAATAAAACAAAATAAGACAATATAAACAAGCATTGTTTTCCAATAATCTATTATTCCATGCTAGGCTGACTTGGTCCAGCTTGAGTTTTGAAATTATATTTATCATTCTGCACGGATTTCTTCAGCAATTTTGCTTGCTCGGGTTTTTTTATAAATTTCAAAAAGTCATGACAATTATTTTTTGACAGAAATGCAGTCATCAATGAAATTGTATCTGTAGTTCTCACCCTTCTCTTGTGCGTTTCATTATTGAGATGAGTCGATAAAGCCTTTTCACCATCCCACTTAACTGTAAAAGTTACATTACAAATTACACATTTCGCGTGTTTTTCATCGACTTTTCTCAGCCATTTCCTGTACTTCTCATTATCTAACCAAGATCGATGAAAATTACATTCGTACTTCTTTTTCTTGATCGATTGTGATTTTCCGTCTTCCATCATGCTAATTACACACACACGAAGTCGTACGCCAGTTTATTGTGCAATTTTTGTGAAGCCGTGCTACCGAACTAATGTTTTGATCCCACGTGCGCATGTGCGGATCCTGTCATGCTCGAATCACGAGTCGAGATTCAACCACAGCCGTCTAAAGTCTATAGACGGCTGTGATTCAACATTCAACGCTGACGCATTCACAACTTGCCTTGCGCATAGATCTGTTAGTAATTATATTAGTATGTCGCATATCGTTGGCCCTGCGCCGTGTTGACCGCCAGCCACATCTAACCCGGAGATTTCGACGTTAAACCCGTAGACCGAATAGGCGCCTCACAAACCCGGATACTCCGGGTCAAACCCGGAGAGGTAGCAGCCCTACTTGTGGGCTTGATTTGAATGCGTTGAAGGGCTATATTATTGCCCTACTTATGAGAAAGACCATCGTAAACGAATGCACGTCAGCAGGGATAACAGCCTTCAACTGCTGTAAATGATTATATTTTTCGGGGCTAATTTTAATTGGCTGATTATTTGATTGATTTAATGAATTTAGCAATGGCACATCTTTTTTTCATTTCACGTTTTTCTGGGAGTTCTACAAATTCGTCGTCAAAATTTAATTTGAACTGTATTTCTCCACTTGGTTTGTAGAGGAGGGTTTTTATGTTATTAACTGTTGGGTCTCCAGCTTTGGTTCCTGGTCTGATCGAGGTGTATTTCAAATTGCAGTCATAATCGCGAACAAATCCGTGGTCCACTGCATGAACTTCATAAGGAGGATTTTGCCGTGCTATTTGTGTCACTCTCCAGTAGTCGCTAGGTAGATAAATAGAATGGTTCTTCAGTCGTCTTTCGATGGTGGTATGGACACTATCAACTTCCATCTGAGTGTGCCCCACTTCCAAGTATTTCTGGAAAATTTCGACATTCTTTTCTTTACTCGAACTGAAAAGTGCGTTGGCCATTAAAGCATTTTTATTTTGATAAGGGCAGCCATCACTCCATATTATAATAGGGATCTTTTAATCAGTTACACGAGTCAGGATCTAATTTATAATACAAGAAGCAAAGGCCGATGAGCAGAGATTGGCTTTTGTTTGTTGATTTTGTACAATAATGTGATGGGAGCTTGGGCAGTTGCTGAAAAAAATCTGTAAGGTATTCACGTTTCGTTGCTCTCTTTCATTTTTAGTTATTGTCGATTGTGAAAGACTATGCTGATTATCATTTTCAGCTAATTCTTGATCCCTTATGATTCTATAAAAATACGTTTCTTTGATTCCTAATGTTCCTAAAACATTTGCTTACATACTTGTAGAGGTTCCCCAGTTTGGTTTTTCAATGTATACACCAGTGTTGCATTCCTTCTGGAATCCTCAGAAACCTTCGACCTGGTCCCGACTTTAGTTGTTGAGGATGTTAAAAATCTCTGAATTTATCTTCCAATGAATCACCAAGGGTCATATAGTCCTTGGTGCTATCTCGGCTTTTATCTATAAGATCTTTCATGTCTACGTAGTCTCCTTGGTACCAATATGATTTTGATTCCATATTTTTTCACCCTTCTAGTCTCTCAGGCCTTGGAGGTAAAGGTGAGTTGGTACCTATATCTTCAAAAATTTGCACCTTTAATGGGCTATGTGAGGGAGGGTGAGCGCAGTCTTGAGTAATCTAGTATCGACGAGGACGAGTCAGCTAACGCCTTGCAAGACAACACCTTTGTCGGTAGATACATAGTACAGCCTTATCTAGAGAAACAACAGATACGCTTGACAACACTTTGGTAGATGATGAGCTCGCCTTGTCCACTTGATCGCAAATGAGTTCGGCATTGGTGGCCTTATCCCTGAGTGATACTAACCATTCGCAAGGGCTCACTTTCATCACCTGTTCATAGTCTGTGATAGTATCCGTAACATCCTCCATCAAGCACGAGCTAGCATTAACGGGCTGGTATTCCAAATATTTCATCAAGCATGATCCAGAACCAAACCTCTGATATTATGTGAGTCCTTCATCGCATGCCCTACCCGGGTTCTTTTTACATCTCTCGACTTCCTCCATTGACAGGATTCCCCATCTTTGTTGACTACCATCGCGCATGATGTAAGTACCTGACAACTCATATTGCAACCATCTACCACCCATCAATATAGGGATTGAATGTATGGACCACAGTTCTGATGGATTGGCAGTCTTGAAGATAGGGATTCGTATTGATGCATAAACTTTGGATCCTGCAGTGGAAACCATAGCTTACCGAGGCTTGTTATATATCTCTAATTGCCTGGCATCAAGAGACCTATGACCTGATCCCAGAACTAGCAGGTGGTCCCGTATGCTCTCACGCAGGGTCTCTTGCAGGATGACATTAGGCTTGAGTGACTGAAGTTGAACCATGGAGATGATGTCTTGACTCCTACTTTTGGTAACACCTATTTTGGCTCCCAAGAGAGAATAAGCTGTTGATATTTCATTGACCAAGGTGGAATATTTCAACAACGTTACTACCCAAGCTGCATTCTCTCTGGCTGTAAGCAAGTTTGACTGGAGGAGGTCAGTATTGTGTTTGAGAACGTCTAGCCTTGTAGCCATGTCATTGATGTGTTCATTGATTTCAGCTTTCAGAGTGTTCATATTTTGGTCTTGGGCCTTTAGCATGGTAAGGAACTCCGTCTTGGTTTGTAGAGTGAAAGTCTCATGTGCCTCCATTCGTTGGTTGATGTAGTTAATAGCGTGAGCCAGTTTATTGACCTCAGACTTCTCAGCGGTACCAAAGGCCCAACCGTACGCTGATCCTATAAATCCGAGTAATCCTTCATAATGTTGATCATCGATGAGCTGTGGACCAGGTGTTGGGAAGAGGACAGACCTCCTGAGATGTCTTATGGTAGCAGCTCTATATTGCTCATATTCGATTCGCTTGAGGACTGCCTAACTAACATTTCTGTCTCGAATAGTGGCCATTGATGTAACCTTCTCACAAGCACAATAAGGGTACATGACAACTCTGCACAAACCATGTGCTACTGATGACTGTTCCAATCTGTATGTGCTCAACAGTTCGGATAATATGGTTTCACACCTAACAAGAGTGATCTTCCTCCACCCAATGCCCCACATCCAAAGGTTTCCCTGATCGTCGATTGTATCTGAGAGAAGGGTAAGACGGAGTCGACTGCTGTTTATCTTGCTGGAACTCAATATCAGGGTGGTCCTTGTCTTGGTTGGAGATGTTAGGGTTGTCTGTGTGGGTTTCATCTGCTGCCTTCTGTTCCCCCTGTGATGGTTCTGGAATTTGACTGCCCTGGGTCAACATCGTGTGAGTAGGATCATCTGAGGGGTTAGCTAGAGTACAAGGCTTCTGTCGTGAGTCATCATAGGTTCGCGGTTGCTCTCTTGATGGCATATGGTTATGGTGGTCTTGGAAAGTATCGATTCTGTGGATGGATTGTATGTTGATCTGAGGTACATAGGAGAAGCCATGATGAGTCTCATGAGAGTTGGCTGGGTAATCACGTCTGGTGTCCCTCACCCGCCTAGACTTGGGGGATCTCATATTAGCAATAATTTCGTCGATCTCATCAGAGACTGATTTGGAGACTCTTGCAGGCGGTATTTGTGTGCAAGATGATGAGCTGAGCAAGCTCCACAGATTATCACCATGAGTTTTCAGATCCTTGGCATCTAGTATTAACCCTCAATTACTACACAAAAATTTTGTAACATAAGTGCTACGGTGGGTCAATTTGACCCGATTTCTAGATAGATATTAACAAAAGAAAACTATCGATATTTTTACAATTTATTCGGGAATAATAATTTTCAAACATTAAATATTAACTCAAGTATTTTATTTGGTATTTTTGCATAAGGGGCAAACATTTATGGCACATTCTTTGCAAATCGGTTTTTTACACATCGAACAGAAGGTGTTTGTTTTTCGATCTTTTTTCGATGGACAAATGGCACATCTTTCTTTTCGAAGTTCCTACCCGAGGCTGAGGCTCTAGTGGATGGGAAAACTCAAAATCAAATATGTCCGCTGCTAAATTTCGAAGTTTGAGTGATATCTTAGGGTTAGATATCCTGGTTACTACATGTGGTCTACACAACTCCTTGGCTAATGTTTTCAGGAAGTCTTTTCTCGTTAGTTCCTTTCCGGTGGGTGAAAGCTGATAAAGAACTCTGGCATTCACTCCAGAAACATTCAAAATCATGTGTAATATTGCCATTGGCCATCTGCGAGTTCTTCTTGATGTACTGTAGTTTGCGCATTTTTGATCTAATGCGTCTACGCCAGCCTTCGTACTGTTGTAAAATAATATAATATCCGGCTTCTTGCTCTTTTCATCAACTTCATCATCTGAGTGCCTAGAGGATAATGAAATCACAGATTTGTTTTTCTTCGGAACATGAGCAACAATCGTCAAATCAGAAGTGAACCCAAATAGGGAGCTTCCAATTTCCTTTCCTCTGGACGGTAGAAATTCTGGTGGAATGAAAGCTTTATTTTTCCTCAAAGTACCTACTAACGTCAACTTCTCTTTTTTCAGGGCATTTGCAAGTTCTAATGAGGTGTACCAATTATCGGTAGTTATATTTCTATTGGACCCTTTCACAGGTTCAATCAACCTCATAACCACTTGTGTTGGAAGGGATAGTTTCTCTACTTTTTCTGTTTTCCACAATATATTTCAGAGTTCACCATGTAATGGGTTTTTGGATCTGCTAAAACCTGTATCTTAATCCCATATTTAGCAGGCTTACTTGGCATGAACATTCGGAATCCGCAGCGACCTCTGAATGGAACTAGCATTTCATCTATCGTCAAATGTAGAAAAGGAGAATAACAACTCTTTGAATTTTGGACGAATTGATTAAATAACTCAGATATTGCGGCCAACTTGTTTTCCTTCAGTCTTTCCTCCCTTGTACTATCATCATCGAATCGAATACAGGAGATCAAGAAAGAAAACCTTGCAAGTGGCATAGTGCACCTGAATATGTCTCTGCCCGTTCCATCATTGGCCCATAGAGATCTGAGATCCTCATGTTCTGATTTAAAAATGCCTGTTAAATAGAGCAGACCAATGAAAGCCTATATTTCTTCTTGGTCTGTATTATGAATGAAGGAAGCAGAGAACTGCGATCGGCAATTTCTCCTTCTTTTGAACATTTTATATTTCAGTTGCATATTCTGTATTTTGGAGTTTGTATGTTTTGTGATTTTCTTGAGCATTGCGTCCGAAAAAAATTGTTTCCAGGCTCGCAAAACTGTTGAAGGGAGGATTTTTTTGCGTCTCCTTTCAAGCCAGGCAGTATTGTACAAATATTTTTCGTTTGGGTTTTACCTCTTGTTGGTGCATTTTTCGACCAAGCTTGACGATTATATTCGTCAACTTCTTTAGCCTTTCTCTCTGCACCTTCAGATTCTTGTTCATTATCATGCCATTCATATATATTTTTTAGACTTTACCTACATCAAAATTCTTTAAATTGGTTAGTCATAGGTAAAACTCAGTTTATTCTAACTTTTAGCCTGATATTTCACTATCCATTACTTTTGTCATGTTTTTGAACTTGTAAGCAGAATACGCAGACCATTCATTTCAAATTCAACCTGTGGTGATATTTCCACGAGAAAGTGAAAATCAACTATACATTACACATAATTCTCTCGAAATTCAAAGCACTTCATTCACAATATTTTTAAGACTAGTGTTTGTTTTATTCATATTAAAAATTTCGAATCTGGTTAATTATAACTACATATATCCAAATTCTTCCTCTTATGATGACGTATCTCATTTTGTTTAACTTGTACTGAATTGAATTTAGTTGTAATCATGAAAGAATAAAAAATTACATAAAGTGAATAAAATTTATTGGCCGAAAAATTAATTTTGTTCTCTGACTTTCATGCCTCTTGGCATTCTTGCATCGATTAATTCCGGGAGAATACATGCCATATAGAAATCTTCATCTTCATCTTCTCGTTCCATAATGAATCATCCCTTTCAATTCTCTCAATATGGAAATCGTTATCTGCGTATAAAACGAAATCACAATAATTTCTTCTACATATATTCAGCTGTCCCTGAATTTGGTAGAAATAGTTGTGATTTCGTTTCAACCTGAAAAAAAAAATGTTAATTTTGTCGAACAACTACAATAAAAAGTTTCTTACGATATTTCGTTTTCTGCGATACTGAAGCAATTCGGTTTATTGTGATCTCGCAGTTTTGCTTTTACGGATTGGAGGCATTTTACTTCAATCAAACCATCATTTCCAATTAAACCGTCAGGAGAGGCTGCCAAAAAGGGTGTTCTGGGTCAATTAATAAGCCGCATTGAATTATGTGTACTCCCTTCGTCCTCTCATATACATAATTCGATGGCCTTATTTTCATGAACCCTTCCGTATACTACAGCGGAAGTATTTAATTCTTTTTTATAGAGGATAGATTTCACCAAATTGTGGAAGGTGTTATGGCCCTCTTCCTCATTACGAAACCGAAATTAGAGGCAGTGAGGTAATTCTGTTTCAATTCCCGCCATACCTGATTATCGTGTCGCCCCCTAGTAATTTTTTCAATTTCTCTCAATTTTTCATCAGAGGCAACCTTTGCTTTCAGGCCATCCAAAAATCTACTTTTTTTTGTAGCCATCTCCTCCTCTGTGATATCAAGTTGAGCAGCATTTGGTTCGTAGTTGAAATCAGCCCTGCCACTGTGAGATATCCTATTTTTCACCCTACTTATTGGCAGTCCTTTCATGCGGTCATGAGCCTTTTTCTCTCAAGAGAACACGACTCGTGTTTCTTCCCAATTTTACTTTCCAAGCACTCAGATGCCAAGAAGGACCATTATGGTGAGATAGGGCTGCGCCATAAGCACGTTCTGTGTAGGAAATTGATTTTGAAAAGTTCACCCATTTTTCACCAGTACATTCGGCAACTAGAGCCATATATCTGAAAAAATATTTCATTCAAATTCAATTAAGTTTCTTGTTTACGTGTACATTAGTTGACTTCATAGATTTGAAATATGGTACTTCTAAAACTCGGTTTGATTTTAACATACCTTTCTGCTTGATTTGTAGTTTCGTTGAATGCTAATCGATCCGCCTTATTAACCATAGGTTCCACAATTTTCAAGAGCTCAACAAGAAAAGCCTGACTCATTTTCTTTGTCCAATCTTCTTCATTCGAGGATTTTCTTGTGCAAAATGTATCTCTGAAATGAAAATCATCAATAATTACAAGAAAATAAATGACCCCAGTAGTTGATGAATGTATAGTCAATTTTATCAATTTCAAACCTGCAGTTACTGTGGTTTCCAAACACATGATGAGGCGCATTAGCTAAATCTTTGCGCAACATAACAACGTCGTTCGCATTGTTTTTCACAATTGTTCTCACAGATTTCACCAGTCTTTCCAAATTTGTAATGCCTCCATCTTTTTTGGTTAATATTTTTCGATTTGTAATTTCCAAAGATGTATTTTTAGAAAGTCGATGGAGCTTGTCGCTCAAGCAACGTGTCATGTGATTGGCGCACTCTATCTTGATGACACTTCGACCATATGGTACACCCTCAATTATCCTAGCATAAACACTCGAATCTCCGTCACCTGAAAAAAAACACATTGTTAACAATCGATTAAAAATGGTTAAACCCTATGAAATTCTTAAATGTAACCCACCGATTAAATATTTATACACCAATTCGTGATGCTCCAAGCTTTTACAAATCCTTCTACTATTATTTCTTGTTCCATTCCTGTTGATGGTCCCCTGTAGTTCTTCGCACAATTATGTGGCTTTGGGGGTATTTGTTTTTGGGAATAAAAAGAACAGGCAGAGCAAGTTTTATTCCTTACTCCTAAGAAAAGCGGCTTTTTTGTGTGAGCACCAATAATAATTCCCTGAAAAATCATCGTTTTACTGAAAATCTCGTGTAAAATCTGCTGAACTTACAACTCCAGAAGCAGCGTTGTAACCGTGTCGATAACTTCGTTTGGACCACCCTCCATCTACAATAAGTGTAATATAGGGTGTTCCATCAGGCATTATGTTTCCCCTTTCAATGGCATTTTTCGCCTCCTCTCTTCCTGCTGACTTCATGATCATATACATTTGCTTTTCCCAAATCTGAAATATTAGATATTGAAAGGATAAAACGACAAGATATTTCTTTATAATCACACCTGCTTTACATGAGCTGTTTTACGGGTGTAAGTTTTTTGAGTCATAAAAGGAAAGTCCATCAGTGCAAATAATTCCTCGAGTTGGCTCTTTCCAATGCCTATGGATAGACTTCCCCATACAACCGCATCAAACAAACTATGTTCCTTATGGTCCGGATCAGTGCATATTACTTTGGACTTTTCACAATTGTTGCAGTAAAAATGAAGATAGGAGTTCATATCAAACCTAGTTTCTCTTACGAAAGCCATGCTTCCATTCCTTCCCATGGTACATTTATCACGATGTCCCACAATATGTTCATATTCTTCGAGAACGTAGCCTAAATTCACTATACGACGACCATCTAACAGTTGTCCAATTGACTTATGCGCTATCTTCTTCTATCTCCAGTTCAGGTAAGTTATCTGAATGTTCGCTAAAAAAATATCGTCAGTCTAAAAATGTTTTTTTCCTTCTAATCGTTCAAAAAACAAAATTACTTACTCTATCGGAATATTGCTTGAAGGTGCAGGTCCACTTTGTTCCATGTTGTTCACCGTCAAACTGGCTACCCTGAAATATAATTATATCATACCGAATTTCAAAGTGATAATTATAATTCGTATGTACAATCTGAGGAAAATATTCATGAAAACAATTTTTTTATTATAGTTATTCATATGATCAATAAATAACAAAAAATTATCCCACTTCTATGGAAAAATAGGTACTTACTAGTTTCTGGATGATCGCAACATAAATACAGACAACAAAATACGCATATTTTTTAAAATAGTATTACTGCTTATGAACCTCTTTTTCATACGTACCTTGCTTTATTCAAATTTTTGATGATACTTGATCGGTTACTCCTTTTTTTCACCCTGGAGGGTGCCATTCGTGTTTTTGGCATTTTCAATACAGTACGTGAACGCTTTTCGTATATGTGCCAATACGACCAGTACGTACCTACTTGTCGAGAGAAATGAAGACGTGTATACAGTGTTTGCCGTTTCGTTTTCGAGAAACATGCTAACTTCATTCTTAAAAGATTCTAAAAAATGCCAAATAAATTTATTGAAGTGCTAAAAAAAATGCCAAATAGTTTAAAAGTATTTATTAATCAAATTACAGGAACTCAAATTTAATTTATAGAAATAATTCAATTGTTTATTCTAAATCAAAGAAATCTAGGTGGTTAGATTCCAAATCCATTATGTCATAAGACTCATTCGGTTGGTCTTGTGACGTTGACGTGGACGGTTTACTGTCAACGATCATTGCTGATCCAAATGATTCCTTTGAACTTCCAATCTGTCTCAGTACATCATCAGGAAGTTTGTAAGGATGGCAACACTTCGCTGATCTTCTGAGTCCATATCGAACATGAAGAATCGAATTCAAAGTTATTAATGCCATTCGATTCCTCAGTTTAGATTTTACGATATTCATCTGACTGAATACTCTCTCTATTTCTGCACCTTGATTATTTCCTTTACCTCTCAGATTTCCACTTCGGTTATTGTGTTGCTGAGACTTGTTTTCTGGACATTCAGCTCTCTTGTGTCCAAACTTATTGCACAAATAACATTTGTAAGGAAAACTGGAATTGAATTTACTGTTTCCTCTAAAATTTCTTTGTCTTTTCCCTGTATGGCTACATTGATTTCTGTTATAACCTCGAGAGCTCATAAATGCTGAATTTTGTTCAGTTTCTCCCTTTAATTTCGATTGACGAGACTCTTCTAACATCAACTTATTCTTGACAAAATCCATATCTACGGAATTCTGATTTTTGTCAAACATTATATCTATCGCTGTTGCCACAGCTTGATAAGAATCTGGCATCGAAGATAACAGTTGAAGTACAAGTTCATTGTCTTCAATTCTACTTCCTGCGGCTCTGAGTTCACAAATAGTTTGTTCAAATTCAGTCAAAGATTTTTCCTCAGTAAATCGCATGTTCCTTAACTTTCTTTGTAATGCTACCTGGTTTGAAATTCCTTTCTTTGCATAAGTGTTACTTAATGATTCCATAATTTCCTTGGCTGATGTTTTATTCTTTAATGTTTCCAAGATATTGTCTGCTACACATTGTATGATTATTGTTCTAGCCTTAACTTCATTCTTTCTGTATTTCGTGAATTCATCGACTTGGTTTGCTCGTGGTGGATCTTCCATGATCACATTCAGTACATCTTGCTGATCCAACAGTAACTTAATTCGAAATTCCCAATTTGAATATGATGTTCCATCAAATGGTTTCACATAATAGAATAGGCTCTGTTTGTCTGCCATTTCCGTATATTCCCCCAAGCTTCCGTTACAAATTCCAACAACGCTTTTTCCAATGGTTAGGTTAAGATATCAATATTTCCAATAAATTCACCTAATTTGTTCCATGGACTGGGCCCATAACCTGTAGTTTTTATATACTGGCAGATACAGCAAGTAAAACTATTTGTAACTTTCTGATAACTTTTATTAAACACACAGAAGAACTTAAATTAATTTCCTTTTTACTTTCACGTTTTACACACATATGCTCCCGCCATAGACAACCTATATGTTTGACATGACATTGACAAACTAGGAGCACAGGGTGCGTTCCATAAATACAACGTCAGATGTGTATTACAACAATAATTCTGTAAAACTCTTTCGTAGTGCTTTCAATCAAATGATGTAGCCCCTTAATAAAACCTGGGTAGTTATCCGTTTTTACTTCACTCTCTTTCAAAGTACGTTGTTTGCTAATCGCTAGACACCATTCTCCATGGTCGTCAAATAGGAAATCCATCTTCATAGGTAACTTTTCTAATTCCTGCGGTTTCTCAATCTGCATATTGGCTTCTATCAATTCCAAAGTAGTTGTAGCTTGAATAGAGTTGTTCGTAGAAATGATTATTATCGACAGCGCTTCAACTAAATCCTGGATTGAAAATAATTGTTTCCCTTCAACGACTTCCTCTTTTATCATAGACGTTCGGCGTCACCTGCGGTTTGCCAGCTGTGTCTTCTCGTGCAACATCCGCCACATTTACTTCAGCTATCTTAACATACGTCACTTGTAATACCTTTGTCGTTTCTTGCAGCCATCCCAAATGTAGTCGCCACGGTGTCCCGGTACTCGCGCTTCGACTATTCCTGGTGAACTCAAAACTTCGACTCGCTCACCCCACGTGTGATCCTGAAATAATTAACCAATGGCTAACTAGATAAAAAAAATGTTTTTGGGACTAAAAATTAATATATTTTGAATACCTTTCAAATATACAGGGTGTTTCATCATAAACTAGACAAACGTGTAGGCGACATCGAGAGAATAATTTTTGCCTTATACAATATATCCCGTTTTCGAAGCATAAGAGACGTCATTTTTGAGCAAGATTCTTATGAGTCTGGTCAGTTATGTTTAATACTCAAAGTAACAATTTTTGGTCAAATCTCAGTATTTTTGGTTCTTCTATTCAGAAAAGTTGACGAACTCCGAAAAAATTTTTTACAAAAAGGCAGATAACCTGCAATGTTCCTAATTTTTTTCGGTTGTCAAATTGAATTTTATTTTCTGAAAGAAACAGTTTCGCATTTTTTTTACATGTCTACAGCATTAAAAGAATTTCACCCTAAATGGATGAAATGTTGTACAATTGTACTTCATTAATTATCAATCACGCATATGAAAACAGAATTGTGAAATCAAACGGTTTCGTGACTACAGTCATTTAAACCTGTGAAATAATAAAAAAAATCAAAAGTTCATAGAGTTTGAGTGGTATTTGAATTGTAGTCAAGCTCTGTGAACTACGAACTATTGTTGCTGGCAACGAATATTAATATCCTCAGAACAGTCTCGTTTTCCTATTTAATACCTGCGTCAGTTCGAGTCCCAACTAAGTTTCACTGAATTTTATTTTATGAATTCATCTAGAATGTTCAGTCAAATGTTCAGATGATTGCGAATTCCTCTTGCGTTACGCATCCTTCGACCAATATTTGAACTCCTTTGGGACAGCATTTTCATCAATCACACATTAGAATTTTAAATTTTATATTCACTCGATGTAATTTCACTCTTTTTCCAAATGTCAAAATAATTATAATCTCTAAGTAATATATGACTGCTTGATTGGTCGTAAGATGAAGGAGACCCTTTTTATTTTTTTTTTTCTGAAAAATTGACGGTAACCTTAGATCCTGTTTAATTTACATAGATAATGGCCATTCGAAATTTTGTTCCTCAATATCCCAGAAAGAACAAAACGGTTCGAAATGATTTTTTGCGACCACAGGCAAGATACTTATATGAAGCCTTATACGAAATTTAGTGGCCATAGTGTTAACAGACTCATAGAATATTCAATCGGAATATTGCAAGAATTTTATATTTTCACTACAATATAGCCGATTCAATTGTGAATGAGGATTGGTTTATAGAATGTTGATGCAAAAATTCAAGAAGATCGCATTATCTGAATCATTAAAAATTCAAAATAGTGAAAAAAAGAATCTCTATATTCCGGTAACACAATATCCGATTCTAGAGAAATTTTGTGAATGCATCATCAGAACCATAAAATTTTTTTTCCTAAACCATTAACTTTTTCAAATTATTCATAATTGGTCAATTCGATCGAGCTGAAATTTCGCATTACTTAAAATGCGCAATACTAAGTCAAAACAGTATACAACATTTTTTGTTGATGGCGACACAGCCATAGAAGTGAATGATCATGCAAATTTTCAAAAGGATTGTGAAATCAGTACCATATAATTTTGATATTTTCAGATATCGATTTTTTACATATTAATTTTCAATAGTTTCCAGAATATGCATCTATATATTCAGTTATTAGATTTCATTAGATCTCTGGAACTAGAAGGCGAGCTGTGAAGGTTTTGGCCAGAACAGCTCTGTAAGGGGGCACAATAGACCTTAAGGTCGCAGTGAACAGAAACCCCTTTTTTAAACTATATTCAGTACCAACCTCGATATCGATTATCGATACAAAATTTTGAGGTAGTATTATTGCTCCTTCAAAGAAGTAGGGCTTATTGATTTACGGACTTTTAGTAAAGAACAAAAAAATATCTCGAAAAATGGACTTCGACATTTTCTTGAATGAACGCATTCACAAGATATCCTGCTTCATTGATCTTTGATATCATTTAATTATTATAGGTTCAACAAAGGTTATTATAAGTTCAACAAACAAACAAGATACTTGACTACTGCAGGTACTGACCTCCTGTAAGATCAGAGCACACACCCATCTCACCCTTTAACTGCAGGTCTTGGACTAGTTAGAGCTTCGACTGAAGCACCTGGTGCTTGTGTTCATTGCTTTCAAGTACACGGAGGTCAATAGTTGACATTGAAAATACAGTAGTATCAATTCAATAATTATTTTGTTGTAAAAATTTAAGAAAGCCAAGAGTATGTGTCTGTGAGCGCTCGTTCATTGGTGAAGCAATGGAGCTATTACTTCAACTTATTGATGGGACTTGAGATTGATACTAAATATACGCGATGTTACCTTTGCTTATTACTAAATTTATAAATGAAAAATACAAGCACAATCGGAAAAGTATTCTGGAAATTTTTCGAACCTAAATTTTGTAAAAACCTGACAATCAAAAAAATTAAATTCTATGGTTTTGATGAATTCCATCCGAATAGGATATCTTGTTATGGAAATATGAAGATACTGCTTTTCAATATTTCAATTGAGTTTTCCATGTTTGTCTTAACACCATGGCCACAAAATTTTGCATGAGGCAAAATTTATTCCGATTGGTTCCGTTTTGTCTGAGATATGATGTTTGGAAGATCTAATATAAAACTAGCAACTTCATGAATACTTTTATTTCGATGAACACCTTAACTCAATACATTTGCTATTCGCTATTACATTCTTCATACTACTACTTTTAGGTTATATCACATGACATATTAGACCATAAAAAATACACAAGTGAAAACATAGAATCATATCTCAATATATATATAACCATTTTAGTGTATATATATAACAGCCCCTCAATAAAACGTTCTATTTTTAATCTAAATCCTTAACTCCAATACTATTTCGGAATTTAACAAATGAAGCATATTTCAAACCCTTGGTTAATAGATCTGCCAATTGCATATCGGCTGATATATACTTAATCTTTAATCGAGGTGAGGAGTCGTCAGGAGATATCGAAGAGGTTAAGGGTGTTTCGACTATTGGGCAGTTAGTTAAAGTCAATTTGTATTAACAGCTCTATATTTCGTCCGAACTTTGTGGACTTCTTCAGGAGCATACTGTAAAAATAAGAACTTTACCTTATATTCTAATGTACATATATGACAGTGGACTTACAATACTAAGACATAAACAGGGGCACAGCTTCGAGAAAAAGGCACAATTGCTAAATGTTGTTAATCCACGTTATCATAATAACAATTGCAGGAGATACTGTACGATGTTAATATTATTTCTCAATTTTTCGTAATTATCTTGGCAAAATAGCGGCGCATAACAAAATGAAGTCAATGACGTGACGAACATAGAAACAGGAACATAGAACACATATGATATGGTCTTGTTCTTCTTGACAGGAATGATTTTGTTTTTAATTTGTATTTCAAAACCACCTTTTCATGTGGGAACATTTACTCTGTAAGGTCCTGCGGGTTTTGTTTATATTGATCACATCTTAGGAGAAAACTATACAGAGTGAGTCTTTGATTAGTACATATATTTTAACCGTAGGTTCCTGAGGTTAAAAGAAATACTTTTTTCCTCTATCATTTTTTCCGATTCGCCCTGGTTAAAAAGATACAGGCTGTTGAAAATCCATGAAAAGCATAAATTTTCAGTAATATCTCGCAAACGATTCCTTCAAATGAAATGATTTTTGAAACATAGTTTTTCATGAATATGATTAATCTTTCTCGACTACAAAATTCCGAGCAATTCGATGTTGAAAGAAAAAATCTTAAAAATTCGAAAAATTGGGTACTTTGGCTGAATGCAACTCTGTCGGAAATATTCACAGAATTCAATTTTCCCTATGTGGTCACTTTGACAAATTTCAAGAATATTTCTAGAATTTGTTATCTGGAATTATGAATGGTAAGAGAACTAGCGGATTTCCTTTAAAAATGGGGTTACAATGAATAAGCTCACCTCTATACTTCTTCAGTGTAAATCCTTATCTATTCAAGCAAATTTCCACACCACCTTCGAAGTACCTATTGCAATTTTGTTTCGTTGAGCTTTGACATACGTTGATCCCAATTCACATTACGTTAGAATACATTCATTTCTCATTTATTCATCATATTTATTACTACAAAAATGACCTTAATAAGTTATTATTCATGAAGTCGTATGATTTTGTAAAACAAACTGACCACAGAACACCGATGTCAAAGAATCTAGTGTCACGTCTGTGACTTTAATCATGCGGAGTCGCGGGCACCCTTGAAATTCAATCGCCCAACTGGTGTTTATCAACGTGAAATGTCATGCGTGTTATGGTTGAGTTGTTGTTTTGATTTCGGAAACTCTTGCACGGAAGATTTCAAGAGATATTGGAAATGAATGCTATAGCTAAAATAGGTGGTTTAAAAGTTAATCCGATATAATCAAAAATGAAATATACATCAAGAAGAGATTATTCTGCTTTTCGTCACTAGCAAAATTTTGGATGAATCAATCATTGCATTAGAAAATATACAACTGGTATTGAAAAAGTGAACATTTCGAATGGTATATCTACTCGTTTCTGTTAAAATAAATCAACCAAAATTGGATTTTTCAGTTTATTCACCCGATTTACAACTTTATATTCAATTTACAATCTTTTCTTTACTTGTCTACCATCTAACCCTCACATCAAAAGTGTCTGTTGCAAATCTAACCTAACCTACCTACTTCCTGTCGTTCATAGAACTAACTAAAAATATATTCTTCTTCTTGAGTACGCTGGACAAGAAACCCAAAAATATATTCTAGATTTCTACACACCTCCTTTCTTCGCCAGCGAACTTAAGATAAAATCAGTAAAAATGATATCAATAAACACTCAACAAGCTTCTTAGTTTTTCAAATTTCAATCGACCTAATGCTTTTGTGAAGACATCAGCTATCTGATCTTCTGTAGCAATCTTAGAAACCTTAATAACATTATCTTTTATGTAGTCATGAACATAATGATAGCTCACTTCTATATGTTTACTATTTTTAGAAAAAATTCCATTAATTGCTAATGACCGTGCAGCTGCATTGTCTTCCCAAATTTCAATAGGCTCAAAATTAGATACATTAAACTCCTTCAACAATCCACTAATGTACAGTACTTCATCAACTGCTTCTGCTAAAGCAATGTATTCTGCATGACACGATGATTTTGTCACTGATTTTTGTTTTTTAGAGATCCATAGTACAGGATTATCAAAAACCCTGAACAAAATTCCACTTCGTGACTTACGATCCACGATATCTGAAGCCCCATCGGCATCAACAAAAGAATCTATAATAGCATCAAATTTTGATGTGAAATTTAAAGTTAAATCCTTAGTGTAGTACAAATAATTCAACACTCTAAGAGCATACTTGAAATGGGTATCATTGCAACAATTTTGAAAAGCACTCAGGTAGTTTACCGCATATGATATATCTGGTCGTGTACCTTGACTTATATACAACAATGCACCAATCAAATTTCTGTAACCCAAATTTTCATGTACCAGGTTCTAATTTCAAATTCATTTCAAAAGGTGTTTTATAAAGTTTACATTCTGTGAGGTTATATTTCAGAACTAGATCTTCAATGTATCTGCTTTGACTCAAACTCAGTTTCCTCTTTTCCTCACTATAATCCACATCTATACCTAAATACCTCTTAATCTTGCCTAAATCCTTCATTTCAAATCGTTCAGACAATTAATTCTTGACAATGATTAACTGCTCTGTATTAGAACCACAAATAAGTAAGTCATCAACATAAAGAATAATATAAATTGCGAACTGTTCATTTCTTGTGTAGTACAGACAACTATCATAATTAGAAACGCAAAAACCGAGAGATTTAAGATATTCATTGAAGCATTCATACCATGCTTTAGGACTCTCTCTAAGTCCATACAGTGCCTTCTTTAACTTGCATACTTTGTTTTTATGAATATTAAACCGTTCAGGCTGATAAACATAGATATCTGATTTGAGTATTCCGTTAAGAAAGGCAGTCTGAACATCCATTTGTTCTACAAACCATCCATTTACACAAACTACTGACAATAAAGTTTTCAATGTACACATACGTGCCACAGGCGAATAAATTTGTTCTTCAAAAGATTTTGGTTGTTGACAACCCACTGCAACCAATCTAGCTTTAAATACATTGGGAGACTTTTTCTTAAAAATCCATTTGACATTTATAATTTTGTTATCTTTTGGCACCGAACTCATATCTACTAAATCCCATGTATCATTTTTGACAAGGCTTTCATATTCAATTTGCATTGCGTTCGACCAATTTAACTTTTCATTGGAATTAAGCGCTTCTTGTAAGTTACTTGGTTCAACATTTGAAAAATTGGCGTCTATCACGTAATCATTTTGCCAAAGTGGCCTTTTGATTTTTCTTTTAGATTTTTTAAAATTTAATTCTTGACCCGATTCTTTATCTAAATTTTCACTCACTTCCTCACTGTCAGTATTTTCATCAATAGACAATTTTATAAATTTTCATTATTCTCTATGAATTTAACATGTCTTGATTCAACTATTTTGTTGTCTACAAGCATTCTATAGCCTAAATCCGTGTAGCCTACCAGAACACCCTCCATTATCCATTTCAAAAGATCGTCACTGCACTGCACTTGTTGTCTTTTGCAATTTTCGCTTTTATGCGAAATGAGTTTTTCCATGCAATGGGGCACTGGTTGTAGTAGATTTTGGGGGCAGATCCACCAGTCTTCTACTTTTGGGCATTCTTGATCGATGGACCATAAAATCTTTTCTTCCCAGGCTAATAAGTGTTTTGGCTGTTTTTGGAGGGTTACATTTCTGTATGGGACATAGTGAAGGTAATAGGTGTCCAATGGGTTTGGAGAGGTTAAAGGAACTTCGATGTTAAAGATCACATTTTCGTTTCCGAATTTTACTGAAGTGAAATAAATGGAGTAAAAATCTTTCAAATAATAAAGATGTCTCATTAGATCAGTTGAATTTATGAAATAAATCTTGTGGTAAAATACTTTCATGAAGTAGATGAAGTCTTGGCAAAACTGACTGCTGTATTTATTTCAGTTAGAATTCTATTAATTGTTAATTGTTCGAATTGGACAAGAATGAGTCGGTTGATATCATTTTGAACTAATCGATAATGTTTATAGTTTTGAATAATTTGATTTGTAACATCATGATATTTAGATGTCATAGATCTTATGATACTTATAAATTGATTTGGTGTTGGGAAGAGGACAGACCTCCTTTTCCTGAGATGTCTTATGGCAGCAGCTCTATATTGCTCATATTCGATTCGCTTGAGGACTGCCTCACTAACATTTCTGTCTCGAATAGTGGCCATCGATTTAACCTTCCCACAAGCACAATAAGGGTACATGACAACTCTGCACAAACCATGTACTACTGATGACTGTTCCAAGCTGTATGTGCTCAACAGTTCGGATAATGTGGTTTCACACCTAACAAGAGTGATCTTCCTCGTTGACCTCTCCACCCAATGCCCCACATCCAAAGGTTTCCCTGACTGTCGATTGTATCTGAGAGAAGGGTAAGACGGAGTCGACTGCTGCTTATCTTGCTGGAACTCAATATCAGGGTGGTCCTTGTCTTGGTTGGAGATGTAAGGGTTGTCTGTGTGGGTTTCATCTGCTACCTTCTGTTCCCCCTGTGATGGTTCTGGAATTTGACTGCCCTGGGTCAACATCGTGTGAGTAGGATCATCTGAGGGGTTAGCTAGAGTACAAGGCTTCTGTCGTGAGTTATCATAGGTTCGCGGTTGCTCTCTTGATGGCATATGGTAATGGTGGGCTTGGAAAGTATCGATTCTGTGGATGGATTGTATGTTGATCTGAAGTACATAGGAGAAGCTATGATGAGTCTCGTGAGAGTTGGCTGGGTAATCACGTCTGGTGTCTCTCACCCGCCTAGACTTGGGGGATCTTATATTAGCAATTATCTCGTCGATCTCATCAGAGACTGATTTGGAGACTCTTGCAGGTGGTATTTGTGTGCAAGATGATGAGCTGAGCAAGCCCCACAGATTATCACCATGAGTTTTCAGATCCTTGGCATCTAGTATCAAGATATCACCCAAGTTGACGAGATTGTAGAGTGAGTTCTCAATATTCGACAATATGGGCAAGGTGTCGTTGTACAATGCATTTAAGGTAGCATTGGCCTTTATGTTGACGGTGGCAACTCTATGGATGCTAATGCTACTTTTGCTGTGTTATGTGTATTGTCCAGAGTTACTATGTTGTCATCGGTCAGTATATCCTTGAAGCAGATCTGTGAAACTTCAAATACTAATGTCCACCACCTGTCCGGTGTGGTGATGGGATCCACCATCTTCGCAAAGGTTGCGATGTCGCTAACCATCTTACTCTTTGCCATAGTCTTTGTGCTTGTTAGCATGAGTTACAAAAAGATGAAATGAGACATGATAAGAATTTCTTTTGTGCTTTCGTTGCTAGTTTATTTGTTGTCTAGCCAAGCTGTTGACATCTGCAGGTCTGCGGAGCTCTCTAAGGAGCACATCGAGCCACCTCTTTGTTTTCCTCTGCATCCTTGTCGTGATTTCGATTTCACTTATTTCAGCTGTGCTTGTTGGTAAATTAGATAAAAACTCTAAACACTAACTTTCGAGGGTTGGGCGGGACTCGTCATAATCGGTCTTGTTTTCTAATCCCATTATTTGGGACATTTTTTTCATGTTGTTTGTTTGAAATTGGTGAGATTTTTCATTTCTTCTTTCTTCTTCCATTTTTCGTTTGTGACAGATCTTCATGCAGTTTGGCAATTTCTCTATGCTTTCTGGAAGTACCTCTTTCCTTCGGAATATAAATGATATTTCTTTATGGTAGGACAACAATCGTTTCCGAATAAGCCTTACAATACGACTACATCTTTGTAATTTGCTTATTGTTACTATAAGATTTTTCACTACCGAGAACCAATTTTCAACAGGTGCATTACTCACTTTCTTAATTGCATGCTGTTCAATGGATAGACCTGTTGATAATGGCAAATATGTCATTCCTATATTTTTTGAGAACAAGCCCAAAGAAATTGGGTTATAATATTCACTATTTTTTCGTTTGTTTTTCCATAATTATCATTTACAGCTTTTGTGATCTCTATGGAAATTTTTCCGAGATGTTTATAAAATTAGCTGTGCTCATAAAGCGAAATATCTTCCTTTTCAGAATCATTTCCGGCGTGGAAATCAGAAGACATTTCGATTTCATCTTTCTCATACTCTGCTTGTCGACATATTAGGAGTAAACTTTCGACTGCTCTATGAACAAATATATTGTTTTTCCTAGAAAGCAGTATTATTCCCAAATTGATGTACCATTTCTGGATCAATTCAAATTCTTCATATTAATGCATGCAGCAATTGCATCTCTCAGAAAATTTCTATTGCTCAGATCCTTTTCATTATCATCAAAAATGGTCAATTCTCAGGAAACGCATTTGAAATAAAAATTTTATTTTAAATTCGTTTATGAACTTTGAGATGCATTTAAAAGCATTGCGCTTCATTGTGATAATAAAATGACTACTTAAAATCAATAATTTGACACCTTATATATGAATTTTTCGAAATATACATTTTATCGCTATTTGAACGAAAAAAATGACAGTTGCGTCATTGATCTCCCGTAATGTTCCTAATGGTAAATGTCATAAAATCATCCTGGAAAAAAAGATATAATGAGTTAAGGAAAAGCATTTCAAATGAACAAAAATGTAGTTTTAAATGAAACACATACATACATGTTTTTAACTTCAAACTAATACAAGTTATGAGTAAATTATATTTTCTGAATCAGAAATAGTGCAGTTTTAGAAATAGCTAAACAACACAACGTATCAAAGAAGGATTCATAAAATTTTGGGATGATATTAGCTTCTAACAAACTTTTCAGATCTTTTTTTTTATTATCAGATATTTCCCTTTTGGAATTATGAGCTTGATATTTTCTTCAGTTTTTTTGAGCTTCCCATTCCGCAAATTTGGACTGGAACTGATAGTCAGTTCTCTGCTTTATAACTAGTTTTATAAAGGTAACAGTCACTGTAGGGAATGCAAATCTCGCGAGTTGGGTAGTTTTGTGTGTTTTTTTCAAATAATAACTGTATTATAGCAATTAGAAAAAAAGGCATTCTAAGATAAACAATTATTTTCATTTTTTCATCGAAAATTGTTTGACGTATGTCCGAAATTTAAAATTTTTTATTGAACTTTTCAAACAATACCCATCTCCTAGGAGACAAAGCTTATCCAGTTCTTCCAGAACTGATGACACCATATAAAAACAATGGCCACCTAACTGATGCTCAAAAGAATTTTAATTTTTTATTGTCCAAGACGAGAACAACTGTTGAAAGGTCTTTCTGCCTCCTTCAAAAGAGATTTAGATGTCTCAAAGAATTGCTAGATATGCGATGTTTGGAATGGGCACCAAAATGTGTCATTGCATGCTGTTGATTACACAATATATGTATTTTGCAAAATTATATTATTGATTTTGAATTTAGTCAAGTTTGAAAATGAAAATGACAATCAACAAATTCCTGGAATTATGGAGGACAGAAGAAGAAATCGTTCAGGCATTGAAACAAGAGATGAGCTTTGCCGGCAGTTATTTGTTTCAAATTGAGTATAAAAGCCCGTTTACATTAGTCAAGCGAGTTGATCAAGTCAGTTGAATTCAAGTGACTTGCACAAAGTTGAGCATGCTTCTACTGAGAAGCCGTTCAATTCAGCCGATCGAGTGAAACGAAAAGGGCGGTTTACACATTCAATTCGCTTTCAATTCAACTAAGTTGATGAACTCACTTGACTAATGTAAACGCGGCATTAAAAGATAACTGAAATAAAATGAATAAAAACCAAATTACTGTTTTACTACTATCACTCCAAAAAATGAATCCTAGTAAATCCAAAGCTATTTTTTTTCTCTCTTGACTTATCCTATTCATGTATATGTCTTAAAGGACCAATAAATGTTATTATTATTATTATATTATTATTTTATTATATATTATTATCCTATTTTGGGAAGATCTGCTAGTCGAACTTGCTTGGATGTTCTTCTTTCAACCAATCAAAATGAATGAGAATGTTTTGTTTGTAATGAGAACGTATAAATGAAAAAAATATATATTCCAAAAACAAAAGTTATAATTAAAATTAATCTCAAAAAAGTCAACAACCTAAAATTAATGAAATAGAATACTTTTGAATAACATAACTGAATAACTGGAAAATTAAATTGACTAGAAATCACTTTCAAATAAATCACGTCAACTTAGGGTACATCACTTGAAAAAATATTCTAAACAAAAAACCTTTCTTCAACTTTCGAATAAATCAGTCAACTTAAGTTACATAGCTTGATGAAATATTTTAAATGAAAACATATTCTAAATCTAAACAAAAAACGTTCCTTGAATTACACTAATAAACAATTTACACATTTATATAATTCATTCTTTTGAATTTGCCTTAAACCACGTAAACATTTCTCTTTTCAATTTCATTTTTTCATCGTGCCGCTTTTGTCTTCTTAATTCTATTTCACGAGTTGTGAATCCTTGCTTTGTTTTTTTTCTCACCTGGAGATAAATTTTTTTCTTTGTCGGTGAGTGATTCCAAATTATTTAATTTGGTTACTTTATTAACACCACTAGTGGATGCTGTGGCTACTGGAATATATCGGGGATCTTTCCAATAAATTTCCTGGAAAGCGTCGTAATATTTCCAAGTGATGGTAGAATTTCCAGTTTTACTTGTTACTTATCTCTGTCCTTACTTTATCATATGATTTTTTTAAGTTTCGCCACTTTTCATCGCATTTTAGACCTGATTTGTTATAGCCCATCTCGTTGATTTCGGTACTTATAATTTCCCAAACTTTTTTTTTTGGTAAAACAAGGTGATTCGAATTTATCTTTATGTTTTTTATATGAATCTATTAAAATCTTGACCATATTATCGGTCCTTGAATCACTTTGTTTTAAACCTAGAACTTTTCTTCTTGCAATGAAATACTCTTGCGTGTCTCAGAAAGACACGATAATAGCGGTTCATTATCGTCATCATCAAATTCATCTATATTATCAGCGGTGGGCGCGGTGGCAGCTGATGTTGATGCGGTCGAACAAGATGGTTCTGAATTTGTCTGTGTCTGTGAATTCAGACTGTATTGTGGATACAAACGCTCTATAAGTGATCTAATTTCAGCTTGAATGACGATTTTGGGTGGCAATTTAAATGTTTCGTCTTTTGCAAACTCCTCTTTATCTGCTTGGTATTTAGCTAGATCTCTAATATACAACAAGCATGCTGTCAAATTCGACCGACGCTCAACAATGCGCTTTCGCAAGGAGACAGCTAGTTTTTCAGCCAATGGTGTTTTTAGCTCTTCCAGTTTACGAATCATAAACCTAAGTGTCGTTTCTGCGGTAGCCAAGTCTGTAATCTTGACGACATAACACCTCCACAGCCAGTTTTATAGGTTGAAAAGCCTTGTCTGAGTTCGCTAAAACCGCATGTTCTTTAGCATTCAAAGAGTAGTCCGGATCAGCATCCAGGCAGAGGTCGATCAAAGCTTTGCTGACACACAGCTTGATTCTAATAAATATAGAAATCATGCCAGCTAGGCTCGACCATCGAGTTTTACAATCAAGTTGTAACTTAATATCTTTCCCAAATTCTTGCTTTACGTATATTTGCAGAGTATCATTTTTAGTAGGCGATCTTTTGAAAACTTTCACCAATTTCCGAACTTTCTCAATAATAGCAGCATATTCTGCATCTAGTTCTACTTGTATTCTGGGCAAAGAGCAATGAAAAATATCATCTTCAGAATCTGGCCCTGTGCTAGAATGAGAAATTTCGTCCATTTCCAAAGGAATCTCATTGTCGTTGTCCTTATTTTCAGATTCCATGGGTTCCTCAACATCAATTTGTTTTTTTTGTAAATAGTATCTATTATGTCAAGTTGAACTCCATGGGCATAGCACAGCTGATGTAAAGGTGATATCAATCGTCCCAACTTCTTCATCACACTTGCCCCCTCTGTAGTAAAATTGATAATATCTTCTTCCAGAATAAGGCCAAATTCGATTAACCTTGTTTTCTTGTTTTCAAAATACTGACACCACTTTCAGCTGGCATACTTACAAAGACGCGAATCAGCACTAAGTTCCAAAACAGAGCATTTCCGTTCAAAAATGTGTGTGCGTTTACATTCATGTATAGCTTGTTCATAGAAGAAGTCCACTCGTCAAGTGTTAGTGTAAATCTCTGATCATTCTCCTTCAGTTGTGCCAAATCACGCGCTATTTTCATTTTCAATGTCATGCCATAATTCATAACTATAAGTTTAATTGAGTTTGGGGACGTAGGCAGTTTGTGCTCCGAAGAATTGAAGAGATCTCTTATATCTTTAGAAGTACAGAAAACACAGAAAGGTAGTCCATCTTTGGCTACCATTCTTGATACTTTCTTCTCCACAGAATTGTTTTCAACAGGGAGGAAATGATCAATTATTTTTTGCTTCTTACTTGCTGGCGGCACTGGTGCTGACGATCCTGGTGATTCTGTTATTAATTCCGTATTTTGATTATTTGATGATGGTTGTAAACTGTTAACTCGTCTGTTTGCAGTTTTTTTAATTTCAGAAGAGAAAAACGTGACAATTCTATCGAATTTATTTGACTGTTTTTGACATAACTTGTCATAAGGTCACTAATTAATAATAAACAATACTGGTCACGACTAGTGTGGGTACCTCTTACAAGAGGCGCCTCAGTTGTCCCGGACACGACGAAGAAATGTAAGAGCGGCTCATTTTTGAAACATGTACTACCTCAATTCGAATGTCCCACTAGTCAATACGCAAACGGTACGCACTACGCAGTACGCTTTGATGAGGCGACGGTCATTCACAACCGGCTTACGCAGGTACCAGTACCGAGCGAAATCGACTCCGACCGACGGAACGAGGGATGAGGGATGCGTCAGGTCATGGCTCTCGTCCTTAGTCCTGTCGTCTAGCTTTTCTTTTCTTTAAGTGTCTCTGGTTCTATAGGTTCTATTCCTTCAGTTGTGTGTCGCATTTTTGCATTATTTTGACTTAAGAAACTAGACGGTACTCGCTGCTTATTAATCACCGTCTGGCTATTGGTCGCAAGACAGTTATTTGAAGAAATTGAACGCAAAGAGTATTCTCAAAAGCAGGTCAAGTAATTGTTGAACAGAGGAACCGATTGAGCGGCAACAAAGTGACGAAAATTCTATTTCTGAATTCGAATTTATAATGTGATAAATATTCATATTTCATTTTGTAAACATTGAATGTCATCAGAAATAAAAAGTCACCCTTATTCTCAGCCGTATTATTCAAAATTTCCATCAATCAAATTTTGCGTTGGAAGTTGTAAACACTGAATTTTCATCAGAAATAAGTCACCCTTATTTTCAGACGTATTATTCAAATTCCCAACAATCAAATTTCGCGTTGGAGGTTGTAAACACTGAATTTTCATCAGAAATAAAAAGTCACCTTCTTCTCAGCCGTATTATTCAAAATTTCCAACAATCAAATTTCACGTTGGAAGTTGTAAACACCGAATTTTCATCAGAAATGAAAAGTCACCCTTATTTTCAGCCGTATTATTCAAAATTTCCAACAAACAAATTTCATTGAAAGTAAGAGTGAGTTATGCACCATAGTATATCTTATCTATGGTTATGCACATACTCGCCCCTCCTGTCACGCGTCTTACAGAACCAAAACAGTATTACATTTGTCCCGCGTCCCGCTCGATCGTGAACGCCACATCTTGTCATAATGCTCCTCGCCTCATTTGAAGTGGTACACTGTACCGCTTCAGTACAAAAATGAGGCGCCTCTTACAAACTCAATTTTAAAACGTGTACTACCCAACACTAGTCACGACGTAACAATGGTAAGTGGCAACGGCAACGGCGGGGGTGATATGACATTCTTCGTATCAATTTTGTGAATAGATTTTAAATGCACATGTAAGCCACACGGAGATCGATCTTTGGTTTTAAGAATCTTCTTACAAAGTTGGCACTTAGCACTCAATCCATTTTCGGCTCTAAGAAAGTATTTCCATATTTCTGATACACTCTCATGGTCTTTGAAAACCATATTCTCCGACATCGTTTGTTATTCCACAGTCCACTTGTACGTAAATCACATAAAAAACTATTTTGACATAGATAACAAAAAAATATTCAAATGTAATCAAATACAGTCACGCTACTCACGCTAGCTATAAGTAAACAAAACAAATGCGCCCTGATGACGCTTCGTGCCGGCCGGCTTAATTTTCGACCAATCGTCCGCACGACGACTCTGAGCGAAACCTCAGGAGACTGCATTAAAAGGAGCGGATTCTGAACGAATCAGAGAGCAGTACGGACTTTTAAATTTGACAGACGAAATCTGTTTACATTTTCGTCAGATGTCAGCTTGACATTTGAAAACATTACGGTTTTACCTATTTTAAACGTTATTTAGAGCTTGAAATAATGGGATTCTCAATTAAAATCCAAGTAAGAGGAGATTGTTGCACGCATTTCCGTTACATGGAATTATTTCATTTTCGATGTTGATATGGAAATTGGCAATGATGACTTTGCTATTTGGAGGTAACTTTATCCCTAATTTTCATTATTTAGAATCCCTTCGACTATTGATATTATTTCAGGTTTCATCTTATTCAGCAAGCCAGGGAAAATGTACCATCAATTAAGAGCCCGAACAATGACTCTCATAATGAAAAGAACATGCACACGAATCAATTGATATTTTCTAACTGTCTACATAACATAGACTTCATTCAGCATTTTTTCATTATAATTGTTTCAATTTTATCTTGCAATTTTCAGTTAATTTAAAGAAAAATTAAGATCAAGTGAAGTTTCTCTACGACAGAACTACTTATTATACCAGAAAAATATTATGCCATGAATTGTGATCCATATTTCCTCCTGTTTTATTATGATTCCAATAATAATCACTAGTTTTGTCCTATATCAGTTTACCCTGTTTTATTTTCTATTTGTTTCAGTCCTTCAGCATTTGTGCAATAGTACCTTTGATCATATTCAGAAATTTTTACTACTTAAACACGTATTATACCGGGTTTTTCACTATAATTTGACCCCCCCTTTAACTTTGTCACTAAAGGAGATACAAAAAATGGTTCGTATAAAAAATCCACGAAATCAACTGAGGTTTTTTGATATGAGTCCAGAAACTGAAATATATACAGGGTGGCCAACATATTGATGGCAACATCATGGAACACCCTGTATATTTTTCCATGCTTGGCTAATTCTTTTTCCCCTGATTTCCAATATGTAACACTTGTTGGTCTATCTTTCTTATTCTGAGAACCGCAGAGTTTCAAATTTTAAGAACCACCTACCAAGATCTGTAATCATTTTACAAGTGGCAAAGTGCGTTTACTGAAAATGCTCATTGAATGCAACTATATTTTTTCAAATGGGACACCCTGTCCTGTATATTCTTCCATTTTTTGATAGGCTATTTCCTCCTGATCTCGAATATAAATGCGTATGTGGATGTGTCTCTTCAATTTTCAGAGTTTCCAAGTTTTGAAATGATGACAACGAATAAAAAAATATGTGAAATACCTACGAAATTCTTTATATCCAAACAATCTAGTTAAAAGTATTATTTTAGAATGAATACTTAACATTTACTCAACCAATGAAAAATGATGAACTATGGTAGTATGGTAAGAATAACATCAACTGAAGAAATTGCTCAAAATGACTACCTTCATTCAATACACATAGTTCATATAGTTGTCTCAAGTTGTTTAGACTATTTTTGATAGCATTATTATGGCTCTGATTCAAGTCAGAAGCTTCAAAATTTGTTTCTAATAATTACAATATTATCATTATTTTTGTGCTTTGACGGGATTAGTTCTGAATTATGGGTTTAATATTGTTCGATTATATATTTATATCATTAATATAATATATTTATATCATTAATATTATTCTCCGCTTTCGTTCATTGTCATTATTGCTGAAGTATTCTTTTTTAAGAACGCTTATAAAAACAAGTCCAACGGTGTTAAATCGGGACTATTTGGTGGCCATAAAATGGGTGCGCCATAACCACTCCAAAGATCAAATTGGCCATTTGAACTTCCCAAACGCTATGCCAGACGGTTCTTGAAATTTGAAACTCTGTGGTGCTCCGAATAAGAAAGATAGACCAACATATGTTACATATTCAAAATCAGGGGAAAAAGAGCTGAACAAATATGGAAAAATATACAGGGTGTTCCACTTGAAAGAATGAAGTTGCCATCAATATGTTGGTCACCCTGTATATATTTCAGTTTCTGGACTCATATCAAAAAACCTCAGTTGATTTCGTGAAACTTTTAAACGAAACATTTTTTTATCTCCTTCAGTAACAAAGTTAAAGGGGGGTCAAATTATAGTGCAAAACCCGGTACTTCCCAACATTAATATTTTTTCAATAATCGAGGACATTGAAAGATTATACCATACCCAAAATTTTTGTTTACAATTGAATTATACAAAAAGTTTGACTAATCAAAACATGGTTAGTATCGAACTGAGGTTCCATGTTAAACTCAGAATCAGGTTTAAACAATTTACACTTTTCTAAAACAATTATGCTCAACTTCTTTGTTGTGGGTTGAAATGAAAATATTGTTATCGACTTCAATCCTCTTTCCGAAAAGAACATCAAAATATCTGGTACCTGTCCTAGGCCAAAATCAGTAAAAGCATTGATCAGGCACTAAAGGTAATCATTCATTAAATCTTTCAATATGAATAATTGATTTTCAATATTCCTGTTCAGTTGTGAGAGTGTACATAATTGAAATTCATATAAGTAAAGGACAAGAAAGTGATACTGTTCTTTCTTTTTGAATAAATATTAGATAGTGGTTCAAATAATTCGTTTTGATACATCAGTTTTCTCGTTCATTTACTTCAATTAAGCCTGATAGAAATTTTATGCAGTAACACCTTCAATCATAATCAGCAATCGTTCACTTATTTATGAAAATATAACTTAATGTGCTCTATTATATTCATACTCTCTGCTAACATTATACCCAATTAAGTTAAAATTAACCACAAACAAATCCATCATCGCAACCTATTCATTTATTTTGTAAGATCAGCACATCATTAGATATCACAAGTTAACTACTAACTAGATACTATGTATTCTGGACAAGGAGTAAGAATCAAGGTGATTCAATTTCCACTAGATAAAAATTTTACACATACTGAAAAAAACTTGACATATCAAATGCTTCTTATAGTAATACAACGATTTATTCACATCCAACTTGAATAATGATAAGATTGATCGGGTCAAATGACCATTTACCGAAGTATTTTCTCTATTTGTGAATCATGTAGATATAGGTTCTCAATTAAATTTTGTCTTGATACATTGATTTCTCATTGACAATTGGAATATAAGAATACATTTTCAAACCAATTTGATGGCTCAAACAAGTTTCAAAGTACATCATTCCATTAGGTATATTTTATTTGTATTGATGGCACATTTTTCCTGGCATACTGGACAAATAAGATGAAATCTGAAAATGAAATGAATACATGAAAATATTATCAAAAATGGATAATAGGGATGAAGTTACCCTCGAACAGTAAAGTAATCATTGCTCATTTTCATTATTTTCATACCATCATCGAAAATGAAATAATTCCAGCTGACGCAAATACGTACAACAATTTCCTCTTACTTGAGTTGAGTTATAATTGAGAATCTCATAAATTCAAGCTCCAAATTACATTTAAAATAAGTAAAAACCCACGGATACAGTTTAGAATGTTGTCAAATGTCAAGATGACATCTGACGAAAATGTAAACAGAATGTGTCTGTCAAATTCAAAAATCCCTACTGCTCTCTGATTGGTTCCAAATCCGCTCCTTTTAATGTAGTCTCTACCTCAGGCCACGCAACTCCGTCCGTCAGTCCGCGCTCAACTGCGCTTCGAAGAGGACGTTTTTATGCTCGATTTCAATCTCGTTAATCTCGCTAGATCTCGCCCTTTTCCCCCTGAGATTAATCTCGCTCAGAAAGGCCGAGAACGAGACTGCATTCCCTAAGTCACTGCACTTCGCAAAGCGTAACATTTCGAACTCGTTGCTCTGAAAACTTTTAGTATAATTGAACCGCAGTTCTTCGCTCAATTTTTTTAGATCTATAAAATCGTCAAAATTCATCTCCTTCACTATGTGTGGATTTTCTTTCTTTGTGTCATGTCCATAGTAAAACAACATGAACTTATATACAGATTTAATTATCCAAATTAATACGTTTTTATTTCTTATTGATCCCGAATACATTTAATGTCGAATACCATATCAAGACTACTAGAATATACATATGTTTAAACCTAATACCTAGTTGATATTTAAATCATGCGCATATCATATATTACACTTTGTATTTCTAATCATGAACACATATTGTTCTGGGACGTATAATGGGCCTGATCTTTTCATATCTGAAGATTTTTCAACAACACTATGTACTGAGTCCCCTTCGTTTTGGGTATGCCCACGTATAAGGTATCTATGCGTTATATCGCTTATGAAATAATTTTGTTCTCTACTGTTGGAATTCGGAATAAAATTGTCACAAGAATAACTATTAGATATAGGTATGTCAACGTTTGCGCTGTGTCATGGCGGTGGGTAATGGAGTTATCATATCGCATAATCATATTGAACATAATAAGGACCTATATCGTTACTACAGGGGCTAAAGGACCCCGCACATTTCTTATAGGAATTAATAATCCAGTCGAAAACATAAATTGTAACTGAAGATGGCAAACCACAGTTTATTACCAGTTCAGTTGTACACAGTACAAATGAATGAAAATGATGGCAATCGGTTTGAAGTTTATTTTAATTAATAATTATACTTTTAAAAAAAATCAGGAGGATACAGTCCCATGTAGTGTCGTTGCAGGGGAAGAATATGAAAATATTTCTTCATCTTGGTCCTACAATGAAACTATAGCATTGATAACAGCTTATGAGAGTCACAAAGAAAACTTCAATTGTTGTTGTTTGTGTGGCAAAACATTTCCGATGAACTCCTAAGCAATAAATTTCAAAAAACTGCTTCACAGTGTGAAGTAAAGCGGAGAAATTTGGTTAGGACTTATAAGAATATTAAAGATATGAAGAATAGTACTGGTAGAGGTGGTAGTAAGTTCAAATTTTTTGAAAGGATAGATAAAATAATGAGGGATAAGCCATCAACTGCATGTACTCATACATTCAGCAGTATATCATCAATTACTGTATCAGATAACAGACAGTCTGATGAGATTGGAATTGTTCATCCCTAAGAGAAACTGTTCAATCTCAAAGGGATGATGACAGTAATGACATATTAAGTGTAGAAACATCTTCACAGGATATTGAATGTGTTAAAAAAACTGAAAGGAGGATAACAGACGAAATTTTGAAAAAAAAACATGAAGAACTTTCAGATATTAAGATCAAATACTTCAAAAAAAAGAAGAGGAGCTTGAAACAAGGGAAAAAAGAAAAAAAAATTTAATGATTCGAGACAGATTCGCTGAAATGGAACAAAAACGCCTAGAATTAGAAATAATGTGATACCTATTTGATTATGTTCCTAAAGAAATATTTGTTACTTTTTGTTTGTTGAGTGAAAACAATTTTTTTTGTGTTGTGAAGATAAAAATTAATTGGTTTATCTTCATTTGCACGATTATATATTTTTATTCTTGTTTAATGTGATATTCAAATATACATATTCTATTCATTTGAGGTTTTTCTATTTATTTTGATGTAGATACTTATGTAGCTAGCTATATATCTTGAAAATAAAAATTGAAAGCCAAGCGATCTCTATAAATATGTATATCAGTTATGATTTTTAATGTTTGAATTGAATGTTGAAATATTCTTGAGGAGGCATGGGAATGATTGAAATAATTTGAATACATGCAAGTAGTTGCACGAATAAAAAACTTTTTATAGCTCTCAGAAACGATTTTAATATGTTTCACTTTGGAAGCACAAAAAAATAAGGTGCGTCAAGTTGGTGACACACCCCTCGAAATTTGGTATCAAATTGTTTTGGGAATTTTGTGCCCGTTCCGTTCTCAAGATATTTCAAGTTTTTCAAGTGTGTCACCAACTTGACGCTGTGACACACTTGTGGAAATTTGAAATTTTTTTTCTATCGATGAATTGTGCCCATTTTGTGCCAATTTGTGCCGTATGTTATGGATTTTGTGCCCGTTCTGTTTTCGAGATATTTCAAGTTTTTCAAGTGTGTCACCAACTTGACGCTGTTACACACTTGTGGAAATCTGGAAATTTTCTTCTCTCGAAAAATTGTGCCCATTTTGTGCCAATTTGTGCCGTATGTTACGAATTTTGTGCCCTTCAGTTCTCGAGATATTTTGAGTTTTGTTTGTGGGGGCGTCAAGTTGGTGACGCACCCCTCGAATTTTGGTATTAAATTGTTTTGGGAATTTTGCGCCCATTTTGTGCCAATTTGTGCCGTATAGTATGAATTTTGTGCCCGTTCCATTTTCGAGATATTTCAAGTTTTTCCTGTGAGTCACCAACCTCACAATGAGACTCATATGAGGAAAGCTGGAAATGTTCTTCCTTGGATAAATTGTGCCGTATGTTACGAATTTTGTGCCTGTTCAGTTTTTGAGATATTTAGTGTTTTATTTGTGAGGAGCGTCAAGTTGTTGGCACACCTGTCGAATTTTGGTATCAAATTGTTTTGGAAATTTTTTCTTTTTTGAGATATTTCATTTTTTTCATGAGTGTCACCAACTTGAGAATAATGGCTAAATAATATCTAATAATAAAGGCTATTAGTGACGAGTGTTGTTGTAAATTTTCCGGTTGCTTTGCCCATTCCCTAAAACTTACTTCAAGACGCTCTGGATTTTCTCCCACTTTAGTCGTAACAGTCTGTCAAATTCAAAATGGATGAAATTTCAAACACATTCTGATGTGGAAATTCCATAGAAGTTGATCAAAGATATTTCAACAAGGTGGAATTCGAACTTCCATATGATTGATAGACCAGGGTCGATAATTTTCGAAACAAAAAAATTGCAGTAGGATGAAACCCATTGAAAAAGGAGGGGAATATGATCAAAATGAAAGAAAAAATAAATTACGGTCGATCCGAGTCCGGGAAGTGGGAGGGGGTGTGTTTTAAGGGTGAAAAATGGTTTTCCTTGATTTCCGGCAGAACTACAAGTCCTATAAAAAAAATTAAATGGCAAAGTTGTAGATAATGAAAAGATCTACAACTTTTGTATCGACAATTTTTTCACATAACCTCAAAATTTAGGTGAAAAATTCAAAAAACCACGTTTTTGGTTTATTATTTATATCTTTTTCAAAAAAAACTTTTTTTTACGAAATTTTGTGAAAACTTACCTTATTATGTCCCAAACACACTATAATTTATTTGATTTAAAATATTTATGTTTTCGTCTTATTTTTACTTCATATCAAAAAAGGACCCCAATTTTCAATCGAAAATTCTGACGTCAAAATATCAGCTTTTTTCAAAAAGTTTAAAGGCTTTTTCTTCATTGAAATATCTACTTTCTGATGGTGTGGAAAAAATATACATTACTATAAAGAGTGTTCTCAGAATCAACGATTTATGAAACCCACCATTAGAGTAACTCAGTCCCCACTTCTCTATGAAATAACTCAATTATCTCAAAACATCAATAAATAGTCATCTAAAAATATTATTTAAACAAGATTCTACACCTTTTTTGAAATATTGTAGATGTCTTATTAAATATTAACTTTATTAACTTATTTTTTTGTTAATTATTGAAGTATATTTCAATTTGTAATTTTTTCGTTTTTGAATGAAACAGGAAATCTTACGTTTTTTGAGTAATTGAAGAGTAAATTTCAATAAATACCTCAAAATTGTACATAACGATTTCTTCATTGAAATATCTACTTTCTGATGGTGTAAAAAAAATATACATTACTAGAAATGTTCTCAGAAAATGCAAAAAATTGAAAAAACCCAAATTCGAAATTTTTTTTTAATCATTATGTCAATTCTGAGGTTTTTATTAAAATTTACTCTTTAATTACTCAAAAAACGTGAGATTTCCTGTTTCATTCATAAACGAAAAAATTACAAATTGAAATATACTTCTATAATTAACAAAAAAATAAGTTAATAAAGTTAATATTTAATAAGACATCTACAATATTTTGAAAAAGCTGTAGAATCTTGTTTAAATAATATTTTTAAATGACTATTTATTGCTGTTTTGAGATAATTCATATACCTGAGTGACTTTTGGTTAGTTTTTAACCCATTGTAAGTTATTTCATAGAGAAGTGGGGACTGAGTTACTCTAATGGTGTGTTTCATAAATCGTTGATTCTGAGAACACTCCTTATAGAAATGTATATTTTTTTCACACCATCAGAAAGTAGATATTTCAATGAAGAAAAATCTTTTAAACTTTTTGAAAAAAGCTGATATTTTGACGTCAGAATTTTCGATTGAAAATTGGGGTGCTTTTTTGATATTAAGTAAAAATGAGACGAGAACATGAATATTTTAAATCAAATAAATTACAGTGTATTTGGGACATAATAAGGTAAGTTTTCACAAAATTTCGTAAAAAAATTTTTTTTTTAAAAAGATATACTCAAATAAAAAACCAAAAACGTGGTTTTTTTGAATTTTTCACCTAAATTTTGAGGTTATGTGAAAAAATTGTCCATACAAAAGTTGTAGATCTTTCCATTACCTACAACTTTGCCGTTCAATTTTTTTCCATAGGACTTGTAGTTTTGCCGGAAATCAAGGAAAACCATTTTTCACCCTTAAAAACTCACCCCTCCCACTTCCCGAACTCAGATCGACCGTAATTTATTTTTTCCTTCATTTTGATCATATTCCCCTCCTTTCTAATGGGTTTCATCCTACTGCGATTTTTTTTCATTTTTTACCATTTTTGAAGGTTTCGGCCCTGGTCTATGAACGTTTCATAGAATTAGAAAATTCTTCACCATCAACAATTGGTATTTTGGATGAACGTTCACTGCAACTGTCATCAAAATTATTGAAGAACTTTCCTGAAATTTTACAAAATTTCGAGTGGACCTAAGAGGTAATGAAGAATGATTATGTTAAGAATGAGTTGTTTATTTTATTGATATTTTATATCGGTACACCGTATGTTTATTTCGTAAACAAAAATATAGGTTTAATATGCAGTTTGCCGATGAAACGAAACGAAACGATCGCGTATCAAGGGTAGATAGTCCGGTCAATTCAGACCAAAAAATGAGTATTTTCTGTTTTATTAAATCGTTATATAGCACATTATGGATTGAAGTAAATATTACTCTTATATAATTATAACTGAGGATGTGTCAACATATTCGATAAGCCTGTACTTCTATATTAATTCATCAACTCAATTATTATATTGAGTTGATTAATTCTAAGTGAAAAGGTCGTCGAATCATTGAAATTTGGTTGTTTTCACCGAATGTCTGCCAGTTCAACAACTCATACTTTAAAATGTTCACATAATATTATGACATGAAATTAACGCTCGTCTCTGAATTCTGCTACATCTGTTCATCTCCCAGGAATAACACAACGTGAACTTGGTGACTCACATGAAAAACCCGAAATATCTCTTAAACGGAACTGGCACAAAATTCATAATATAGGGTAAGGTAGCCAACAATGAACCACTAAAAATGTTAACCTCAATAAGTCAGTCCTTATTTCGACATTTCACAAGATTTTTGTTCCAGATCATTCATTATTCATCTGGTTTTCATTTTGCATTAATATTTTTGACTTAATCCTAATAGACTACGAAATATAAGGCATTTTAAAAAAATGAGGAATGGCTCACTGTGTACAACCCCTAGTACAGAATGAACCGGTGCTGGGTATTCAGTGAACCGGCCGAGTACACAATGAACCATTGCATAGGTTTTTTTTTAATAAAAGCTCCACATGCAAACCAACTTGTATTTAATCCAACTAACATTATCAATAAGCAACAGAAAATAAAATTCTCATAAGAAGAAAACAAAAATATGAATTTCAGTTATAATAGTCAAAATCGGGAACATCGACCGATTTCCACTTAAAATGGAAAGTATAAAAGAGACAGGTTCACTGGAAATTGGTATGTCGTTTGACGACGTCTGGTGCCCTCTATTTTGGGCTTCGGTAATATATATTTGACATCTTTTTTGCAATGCCCGCCATATCCGGCTCAGTAGGTTCAGCAAACTTAAAATTGACTTTACTTTTTAGTTTCAAATATGAAACGAAATAATCATAACCATCATTCCCATCCGTCAAGATCTTAGCCACATAGTAGTATTTCATCTTCTTCTCTGTTTCGATCAAGACAATCACATAATCCCCCACTTTCGGGTTTCTTGGTAAAGCTGGAAAGTTACTATCGATAATTATTTCATCTTCATCGGTTTCACTGGCAAACAGTTCGCCTCCAGATGACTCCCCACTTGGCTGAAAAACGTCTTCTTCACTAGAATCATCATCAGAATCATTATGTGGAGGCTTGCTTCTCTTATGATCTTCAAACAAATTTGATTTTTTTACCCTTTCGCAATTTTTCTTTGTAACTTTGATTCTTTTTTTCCTCCTTTTCGGGAGCATCAGTCGCTATCATACTTTTTCCTAGAGTTCGGCGTCTTCTGATGTTCTTCCGTGGGGGCGCTTTTAGTGTTGGTCTCAACATTTGAGGTGTGATAAATGCTTTAGAAGATCCTGCTTGCTGGGGGCTGTTTTCTGCAGAAATTCTCATGGATATATTGAGTAATTGTGGAGATAGCGGATCAGGAATAGATGGAGATATTGCGTCTGGTGTTGGTTGGAATGATGCCTCGCTTCCCTGACTTGGGCCTGATTCAGCGTTTGCTACTGCGAGACCAGGAATTTCTTGTTTTTGATATTGGTTCGATACCAATCCTTCTATCTCTAAATTGATTTCGTTATTTTCCTTACCTGGATCTGGTCTATCTGTGACAGAACTAGGCATGAAATCTTCATCCGTAAAAACTGACTCGTCAAATGGATGAATACCACATTTTTTAAAGGCATTTGTGATATTGAGAGGTGTCATTGCTTTCAAATATGCCTGTCCCACACATTCAGCAATGTGGTAGATAGTAAGGGCTTGACCTGGATTTCGCAGTAGCTAGGAATCCACAGCAGAGTTATAGTACGCTTTGAAGGGACCATTTAAGCCAACGTCTAATGGTTGAAGCTTTGCGGTTGTATGAGGAGGTAATGTGAGTACAGTTACTCCAGACGATTTAGCAAGATTCAGGGCTTCTAAAGATAAATGGCTTTCATGATTATCCATTATCAAGAGCGCTGGGTATTTTTTTGGCGAAAGTATGATTGATAAAATGTTTCATAACGTCAAAAAATATTTCTGCATTCATCCATCCTGTAGGCGTGGCTAAGCCAAGTGTTGCAGGAGGCGCACCATTCAACATGTGGCTTTTGAAATTTTTCCTAGGAAAAACCATTGCAGGAGGTAATGCTTGTCCGGTTGCGGATACTATACAACATGTTGTAACCAATACGCCTCTTTCACCGCTTGTTACTTTACAAATGCTACTGCCTTTTGGTGCCAAGACTTTAGACGGCCGATGAACGGTAGTGGTCGATGTTTCATCCAAGTTATAAATACGAGTGCCGTCGCCAAACGTCGTATGTCGCTGCATAGCTTCCTTTAAATTGTTGAAGAATTTCTTAACGTTCTCCTTGTTGAAAGCGGTAGCACGTGCAATACTGCAAGGTTCTGGTTTCTTGAGGCTTATATTGTGCCTTTTTTTGAATGACCGCAACCAATCTTTCCCAGCTATTTCATTTTTAGCTCAAGACTCCGGAAGTTTTATATTTTTTGCAACCGCCATCTGGTAAGCCAATTGACGAGTTTCCTTTGCAGTTAGGCCATAAAACATGAGTGCACATTCCTCAATATAATTTATAAGAATTTTTTCTTGCTCTTTAGAAAATACAGTGTTGACCTCATAATTTGGAACTAAGTTGGATTCTTTATCATTTTTTGTTTTAATGACATACCTTCTTAGCGTAGGGTATGCTAATTCACAATCTTTAGCGGCTTTTCGAATGCTCACACCATTTTTAACTTGATTGAGTCCCATTTGCATAGCTTCCCTGGTGTGTCCCCCTTTTTTTCTTTTCTGCACCTTCGTTCTTCCCATTCTGAAAAAGAAATACTAATCATAGAAATCATGTAATTGTACTGAACGGTTTTCGTCCACAGGACAATGAGATTTAAACAATCACACACTGTGAATCTAGTCAGGTGACAGTGCAATGGTTCATTGTGTGCTTCTCGTTATGGCACGGTACACAATGACCCAGTTGGATCATTGTGTACCCTATACTTGTGGGCCATTGTGTACCAGATACACTTCTCGATGTTTTAGGTTAGGTAAAAAATGAACCTCACAAAATGCCCGCGTTAACGAATGTCGAAACGATGGCCAAGTAGTTACTGAACACGATTGATAAATTCTTCGTAATAAAATTGACAATATTGTAAGGAAATAAAACAATGAATTACTTACGTTTTTTTTGTTTCGATGCCACAAATCGCTAAACAATTCACCACGCGTGCAGTTTCAACACGCGCCGGACGCTGATTGGGGAGCGAGAGACGCGATCCTATTGAAGCTTGTTTATGTTCGTACTACAGGGTGGAAACGTTGCATTTTTGAATAAAAGCTTTGGTTCTATGTGTACCACTGGGTCATTGTTGGCTACCCTACCCTACGGCACAATTTAGAACAAAATGGGCACAAAATGCCCCAAACAATTTGATACCAAAATTCGAGGGGTGTGTCACCAACTTAACGCTCCCCACAAACAAAACTCAAAATATCTCGAGCACAAAATTCGTAACATACTTGGCACAAAACGGGCACAATTTATGGAAAGAAGAAAATTTTCGAATTCCCACAAGTGTGTCACAGCGTCAAGTTGGTGATACACTTGAAAAACTTGAAATATCTCGAGAACGGAACGGGCACAAAATTCATAACATACGGCACAAATTGGCACAAAATGGGCACGAAATTCTCAAAACAATTTGATACCAAAATTCGAGGGGTGTGTTACCAACTTGACGCACCTAAAAAAAATTTTTAAATTTAAATATAACAATTCTTTTCCTTGATAATCTAACATTGAATTTTTTTTGATTATTTGGCAAATTTCCATTGTCTTTGAATGGGGGGATTAATCAGGAAATAGACGCTGGATAAGCAGTATCAGCTAAAAAATTCAATTTGTCAATTTGTTCTGTTCTTGAAGGTAACTGAAAATGGGTGACTTTTTCAGAACCCTGGCATCATGAAGACTTCCTGGTTCACCAACATAAATATCTATAAATCTTTTGTTGTTATCCACGATGCAAAATAATGCTATGATATCCTTTACGATTATAATAATCTTCTTGATTTTCTTTCGGTCTGTTAATTTGAATATGCGTTCCATCTATAGCTCCAAGAGTATGAGAAAAACCACCATCAACTTCAAAAGCATTGGAAATAGAATGTCTTTCTGGTAGTTTTATATAATCTTCAGCCATATTTTTTAAAATTTCGATTACTGTAGACACAGTGTGATGACAGGCACTTCGAGTAACATTGAATTTATCTGCAACTTCTCTAAATGTATTGGTATTGGCTAGATAATGTAGAGTAATATGAACTGCTTTTGCTTTTCCAATTTGAGGCCACCCCCCACAATAGGATTTTCCCAAGTCAATCATATCACATAGTCTATTCACAGAGGATCTACTGAGTCGAAAGTTGCTTTTATAATCTGCATCCGAATACAAGGATACTGTATTCTCAAAATAATTCTCAACTCTTGCATGTCTTTCACGAAATTTGAACTCATCCTCACTAAACGAACTTTCTTCACTGCTCGAACTACTACTACTCGAGCTTAAATGAATGGGGTTTAAAAAGGAATCTAATATTAATTTGTTTTCCATATCTTCTTCTTCAGGTTTTCACAGCGTTACACAATCAAAAAACCAAATATCAATCAAAATATGGCCTAACGTCATATACATAACCTTACAAAATGTTTTTATGCCGAAGATCAAACCATAGAGTAAAGCGCCCCATACACTGTCAGTTTAACTGAAGATAATCGTAAGGCCGTAGATCGGGATTGCCCACACATTTATCAGTTGATCTGAAGATAATGAACTGCAGTTCGCCCGGACTGAAGGTGTGTGGTCGCCGGGCAGGCGGGGATAGGATGAGAGATTCGCGACAGGCAGCGACCTGTCAGATAATAATAATAATAATAATAATAATATTTATTAACAATTACATAGTAATTAAGTCAGAATAAATTCAAATTTACACAATTTCAATGCTCATATTATAGGGTGGGTTTTCTTGAAAGTGACGTTTCAGTTGTTTCCTCAAACAATTCACCTCAAGTTCTCTCCATGCTAATGGGAGTTTATTATATAGCCTTAATCCTTCAGATTTCCTGTCAGTGGTCTTAAGTCTAGCTCCAATTATATTCAGGTCTTCTTTGGAGCGTATATTGTATGGATGGCAGTCGGATCTTTTAGCATATTCTGCTTTATTTCTGGCGACATCGATTATCAGTCTGATCATAAGTTCAGCTATTACTGTCAAAATTCTGTATTTGATGAAAATAGGTTTACAGTGAGTTCTAGAATCCACTCCCACTATTGCCCTAACAGCTTCTTTTTGGGTGATTAGTACCTCATGGGTATGACTTGAGCAGCCCCATACTTCCAATCCATAAGTCATACGAGTATGGAATAGTGCATAATAGGTCTGTAATGCTGACTGGTGATTAATGATCTGTCTTACACGTCTTATGGCATAAATAGCGGGATGTAATTTCTGTTTCAGTTGAGAGCAATGTGCCTTCCAGGTCAGTCTAGTATCGAAGTTAATGCCCAAGAATATAGCCTCATCTCCAGGCACTGCAGTTGACGATGTGAAGGTCATAATTTTAGTTTTTTCATTATTTAGGCATAATCTATTTGAGTTGAACCAACTGGCTGCTTGTTTGTTTGCTTCCTCTGATCTTCGGTGTAAATTGTCCTGGTTTTTATCTTTAACAGCTAATGTGGTATCATCTGCATACAGTACAGCATGACAATTGACATTCTTTGGGAGGTCGTTAATATATACGATGAATAGAAGAGGTCCTAGAATTGATCCTTGGGGAATACCGTGCACAACAGCCGTTGTTGAGCTATTTTCTTGATTGTGATAGGTCATTTGTTTCCTACCATTCAAATATGAAGCAAACAGTGATAAAGCTACCCCCCTAACACCATAATGCTCAAGTTTTTCTAGGCATATCTTGTGGTCCATGCAATCAAACGCTTTTGATAAGTCACAAAATTGAGCTTGTGTTGTTTGATGTGTTTCAAAGCCATCCAATATGAAAGAGTATAAGTCTTTTATACCATCAATTGTAGATTTATTCTGCCTGAATCCGAATTGGGAGTTTGAAAGATAGTTGTGTTTATCTAGAAAAGAGATTAGTTGTTCTGCCATCACCATTTCCATAATTTTTGAAAATACTGGGAGGATGGATATTGGACGGTAATTGGAGGCTAATGTTGGATCCCCTTTTTTAAGTATAGGACATACTTTGGCTAATTTCATGTTATCAGGAAACACTCCTTCTTGTATACTTTGGTTGATTATATGTGTTAATGGAGCTATGATTCCATCGCACACTGATTTTATTAATTTTGTACTGATGCCGAATATATCCATTGTTGGTTTTGAAGCCATTTTTTGTATGTATCGAAGTGTGTCCTTTTCTGTAATGGGTTTGAGAAATAATGAATTTGGTTGAGTGATCTTGACTTTGTGTAAGTATGTCTGGGCAGGGGGTGTATCTGCTCTAATCTGGCTAGATATTGTAGGTCCTATATTAGTGAAGTATTCATTTAAAGCATTTGCTGACGGCGAACTTTGTATTGCCTTTTGTTTCTCCATTTGTGTTTCTGCCTTGATTATTTGCCATGTGGTTTTTGTTTGTTTTTGGCCTGAGCGATTTTCATTTCATTTTTTTTGTTTCTTTTCCAGTTGTGTTGCATCTAGGTAAAACTTTTTATATTTCTTGTATAATTCTAAAGTAGCACTATCCCTATTCAGCGTATATACTTCCCTTATAAAGTCCAGTGTTTCTTTAATTTGCTTAAGATGGTATGAAGGTTTGTAAGCACAAGTTGTTGATGTTGATTGAAGCGGTATTGCATTATTATAATGCAGACAGAATACGTTCAGAAATGTGTCAAACTTTTTATTTATGTCATTTATTTCATAGATTATCTTCCAGTTAACATCCAAGAGTTGCCTTTTTAAAGACATAATATTCTGAGGACAAAATTTTCTAAACATTTTGTTGGGTTTCTGTGTGCATGGTTCAGTACTGACATCTATTATCTGCGCTAGATGGTCTGATATGTTTGCATTATACGTTCTAGCATCACATTCTTCAATATTGGTCAATATGTTGTCTACACAAGACTTTTTGCCGTTATAGTGCTCTCTTGTATATGTAAAAATAGTTCTATGTAGGCCAAAGCTTTCAAACATATTAAGGACATGGAGTACTTGATCAGTTTCCAAATTGAAATCTACATTGAAGTCGCCAACTATGATTATGTCTATCTTAGCGCTAAAAGTGGCATATATGTACTCAATGTACTCATGAGATAATGATCTCATGTGCCCCTGACCACACACTGTCAGTTAGTCTGCAGGCAAACGATCTGTTGTCACCGTTTCCATCAGTTTTGCGTGGGATAATTTTCGTGAGATCATTCACCAACCGAGATTGGACTGACGAGGAAAGATGGACGGGAAACCTCCTTTCATGAGTGTCCACTTTTGTGATTCTCATTTCAACCAAATTTAGAAGTTTTTGGGAATTTTCTTCACTCATCCTCAGATAATTCGTTAGATCCTCGTGGTGAAACAGCCTCAGTTCACGGAGCAACGAAATGTGAGAGCTAGTCTCTCTATCTCGCAGCCAACTTTTTACCCAGACCCTTTTTTTTGGGTTCCCCAAGAACTGACAAAACAAACATAGCGCAACGTTTCCGACGGAGCATGGTGAAAAACTGGGGATCTCCTGCAGTCCTATTTCATTGACCGACAGTCCGCCTGCAGGTACCGGACTGTAGTGTGTGCTATCATCAAGCTATCATCTGCAGTTCAGTACGGCCGCCTGCAGGCGGTTGACTGCTTGTGTATGGAACTCGGCGATATTGGTCTTACGATCGCTGTTGAGGCGACGTTCTGCAGGCAATCGCATAGTGTATGGCCCCCTTTAGTCTATGGATTAAACTGAGCGCATTCTTTCGGACATTCAGTGATTGAATGTATTCTGATTGCAAAATTACTTTCACTTAAATCACATAAGTTCCATCAGTTCAATCAGTACCAAAGAACACTACTATTTTCACCACCCCTGCTACCGAATAAAATAAGGTTGGCTTTGATCTTGGATAATATTAGTTTAATTCATACAAGTATTACCTAATAAGGTGCAGTTGAAACTCAGTATTTCGCAAATCTGCTAATGTCCATTTTAAAAAAATATTAAATCTGGTTTCAGTCGGGCCCGAACAGGGGAACGTCTTTGTGTGGACTACCAAACTCGTTGTAGAAGAACATTACAAGATATAGTAGACAGTAATTTATGAATAAATCTATTTATTTAACCCTTCATAACAAATTTTAGACCAACCTTACCTCAATATAACACCTCAGTTTTATGAATTATTTTATATAACGAATATTTACTTGTTCGTTTCCGATCTGTTACATGGAGGTTTTACTGTATTAGGAATGTTGGTATCATACAGGGTGTCCGGGGAATAACTGTACATACTCTTACCAGAGATAGAGTTGCACTAGCTGACTACTGATTAACTATAAAAAATTAATTTCTGGATTTCCCTAGAAAGCTACAGGGTGTTAGACCATCATAAAATCCAAACTTATTGACGGATATTATTGAAACTTAGGAAGTTATTGGCACATACCTAGGTCGAGTCAGAAAGATATCAATTATTTCATTATTCCAAGGCCGGACTCATTAATCCTCATTTAAAGTGTTCAGGGTAAAAAAACACTGTGTATTTCGAATAACGAATAATTGATTCGCTGTATAGAAAGAAGCAAAATTATGCTTCAATTTGTGGTATCGCTTAAAGTTGCCACATCAACAATTATTTTTTTATGAATTTTTGAATTTGGAAAAAGGTCGAAAAATTGAATTTATTCACCTGAACAGGACTCAGTCACCTTGTGGAGGTCGAAAATAAATAATAATTTTTTTTTAAAAAGTCACTGAAGGTGAGGAAGATAATAGAGGATAATAATTTGTTGATATACTAGGTGGCGAACCTAGACGCGGATCTCATTGCGATGAAGTGAATGAAGGTATATTGCGAAAAAAACTATTGGCGACATGTATAGGGTGTACATAAGCATATTTAAAAATTATTCGTATGCATACCGGGTGTTCGACAACAATGATATAGACCAAAGTGACACTTCTTCCAATGAACACGCAGTATACATACGAATAATTTTGAAATATGCTTATGTATACCCTATACATGTCGCCAATAGTTTTTTTCGCAATATACCTTCAATCATTTTATCGCAATGAGATCCGCGTCTAGGGTGGCCACCCAGTATATCAACAAATTATTATAGTCTTCCTCACCTTCAGTGACTTCTTAAAGAAAATTTATTATTTATTTTTGACCTCCACAAGGTGACTTAGTCCTGTTCAGGTAAATAAATACCCTAAGAGATCAGAGGAGAAGAATGCCAGACTGAAGACGTAGTGAGGTGGATGCGAGCGAGAAGGAGATATTGGAACGAGCATGCGTCACGGATGGGATATGACAGACTGGCGAAAGTTGCAAGAAATGGAAAACCACCATCAGAGCGACCTCCAGGAAGACCGCCAAAAAGAAGGAAAGACAGTTGGAGCAGGAACGAGGAGAAGGCGACTGAAATGGGTATAACAAGCAGTAAGCTTTCGTTAAGAAGAAGAAGATCTATTGGAGAATGAAGATCAAAGCTAGCTATGCTGATTTATTAGGGGTCTGAGTATTTTCTTCTTCATTATCAGACACATCAATGTTCGAAGGACCTGGATGAGGAGAGTTTTCTGGCGTTGTGGGTAACTGCTCGGTATTTGAAAAATTGTAGGTATCCAGATTTGTTGTATCAGCAGCTATAAAGTCTGCATCAGAGAAAACATTTCTATTTGGTGGCCAGATTCCAATAGCATTGACCCATTTACCATTTACAGCTGTGGTCATAGTTGCTGCCCTCATGAAAGCTTTGGCGAAAATAGAAGTCACTTGAAAATGCGTAACGACTCTTCTGGGGCTACAAAGGAGCCACGATTTAATTTCATCCGCATAATAGATACTAAGTGGTTTCATGAAGGATACATCAAGGGGCTGTAGCTTATGTGGGCAGTGGGGTGAAAAACGAAGAAGTACCACCCCATTATTTCTTGCAGCTTCTATGAGTTCAACGTTTTTGGTATGCGTTGCATGACCATCAAGAAGCAGTAGTACATAATAATTGTCCTTAGTTGCCCGAGACCAGACTACAAATTTTTTAAACCATGCCAAAAATAGCTCTGCCGTTATCCATCCAGATGGACTACAACACGCCCAGGAACCAGGTGGTGCCCCATCCATTAGTTCCTCCTTCATTCTCACCCTTGGAAAAATGAACATCGGTGGCATATATAAACCATCAGCACCCATACAGATTTCAACAGTCAATAACTGACCTCTTTCAGCTGATGACAAAGAGCCGACTTGTTTCTTACCTCGCCTGGCAACAATTTCGGTCAAACTTTTTGACACTGTAGTGATTGCCGTTTCATCAACGTTAAATACACTACTGGAAAAAATTAAAGGATCAAAAAAAATTCCAAATTTTTCGGCAATTTTCAACATGCCTTAACTTTGGGAGGAATGGTCGTACAAGGAATTTAAAAAAAGGAAATTGTAACTCCAAGTGTCTAATTTTTGGATTAGAACTTCAAAAATTTTAAGTTTCAGTGGTTTTCGGGTAATGATAGAAAAATCAGCAACAAAAAAGTTCTCAAAATTTTACCACTTTTTTTTCTTGTCTACGAGCGTGGAAATTTTATTTTTGCATAATCGTTATAATGATGGGATACTTTGTTAGTTCAGATTTAATTTATTTTTTTATTGACCTCAATACGTCCACTTCTCGCCGAGATATCGGTCTTCAACTAACTGTGATCCTTCTTTTTCTCAAGTTAGTGCATAGCACTTTTACTCTTGGTCATGAGTGTATTTGGTCGTGTGGATAATGGGTTGCGTGTTCATTGACGCCTTGGGGTGCCGGATTCAGGGTTGGTCACCGGCTTGGGATAGTGCTAATTTTGGCTTCTTGATTTTTGATTTTTCATCTGGTTGGTAGTTCAGGACCAGTTAATGTGGGGTTCTCGTGAATCATGGCTTTTTCTATGATTTTGCAGTTTCTCTATCGGATCTGGGTGCTTATTGTGCTAATCTCTAGGTCTCTTCTAATGTTTCTGTTTCTGATGAACCAAAGGGCATTTGTTATTTGCCTCAGGATCTTGCTTTGGATGACTTCTAGCGTGTTGATGTGGTTGCAGCCTGCTGAACTGTATAATATCACTGGTAGGATGGTTGTCTTGTACAGCCTGAGTTTATTGTTCAGGTTGAGTTTACTGTTGCGGGCTAGGAGGGAATACATTTGAATTTTTCTGGCCTCGACTTTTCGCTTCGTTTCTTGAATGTGGTCTTTCCACGTGAGTTTTCTGTCAAATGCAATTCCCAGGTATTTTACTCGGTCTTTCCAAGGAATTGTTTTTCCGTTCACTTCGAGTTCTTCTGTGGGGAGTGTTGATTTTCTGCTGAAGACAATCGCTTGGGTTTTCTGGCTGTTTGTTTTGATTTTCCAGCGGTCCATCCATTCGAGAATCGTGGCCATAGCGCTTTGGAGGTAACTCCTAAGTTGATATTCTTGGAGTGCGCTAGAATGCCAGTGTCGTCAGCAAAGGTGAAAACTTTGGTATCGTTGGGGAGATCAGTGGGTACTTCGGCGGTGTAGATATTGTATAGTTTTGCGGAGACCACTCCTCCTTGGGTGTGCCAGCTGTTATTGGTGTTTTCGTTGATAAGCAAGATCCTATTTTTACTTGGAAATTTCTGCCTTCCAGGTAGCTCCAGATTAATTGAACTATCGGTGTTGTTATTCCCGCCTGGTTCATCTTGAAAATTAATCCTTCGTGCCACTTTTTGTCAAACGCTTTTGAGACGTCTAGAAATGCGGCCATGTTGCTGTGTTTTCGGTTTAGGTTTAGAATGATGTTTTCTGCGAGTCTGAGTGCCTGAAGTTCTGTTGAGTGGCCAGCCCTGAATCCGTATTGCTCCTTCGGGATAATTTCCTTGTCGTCTAACTCTTCTTGCAGTCGCCTGAGGATGATTTTTTCAACAAGCTTACCGAGTGTGCAGAGTAAGCTGATCGGTCGGTGGTTTTGAGGAAATAGTGGGTTTTCTCCTTTCTTCGGGATCATGATAACCATGGCGTTCTTCCAAGCTTTTGGGAAGTATTTCAGAAGTAGAATGCTGTTCGTGATGTTGACGATTCTTTCGATGATATTGTCTGGCAAGTGGTTTATATGAATGTTATTGATCCCGTCTTCGCCTGTTGCCGACTTCTTCTTTAGGGTTTTGATGACTTCTTTCATTTCCTCTGTTGTTGTTCGGCGGATGGTTTCTGTTGTCTCTTCCCTTAGGAGTCGTCTCGTCTTGTTTTCCACTACCTCTTCAAAATGGATGTCATCCTCAGGAGACCTGTTCGGTGAAAACTGTAATTCGAGATTGGCGGCAAAGGCGTCTGCTTTCTGTTGGTCCGTGTAAACCAGCCCACTAGTGCCGTGGATTGGCGCTGATCGATTGCTTCTTGTTTTCAACGTCCTGTTCAAGCGCCACAGTGGCTTGTAGTGGGCGTCGTGTTCGCTGCATTCTTCGTTGATGTTTTCTAGAAGTGTTTGCCATTTTTCGTTTCGGTGATTCTGGATTTCTTTTTTGACTTCATTGCCGAGTCTGTTCGCTTCTCGGCGGTCGTCCGGGTGAAGAGTTCTCTGGGCTCTGCGTCGTGCTTGGTTCTTCGTTCTAATCAGTGATTTAAGGTGTGGTGGCAGTTTGTTTCTGTTGTTTGCTGTTTGGGGTACGGTGTAGCTCGCTTCTGAAATGGCTTGTTGGATGAGTTGGGTGATTGCTTGGACTTCGTCATCTATTTCTGGTCTTGATTTGAGCTCGGTGTGTGGCTTCGAGCTCCTTGCAAGTTTTGCAGTGAAGGCTTCCCAGTTTAATTTCTTTACTGTAGTTGTTTCTAGGATGTCTTGCCATTGGTTTAGCTCCAGTAAAATTGGGTTGTGATCTGAACCGAGGATTGCCTCAGTGTGGATAGTGTGGTTGTACCGGATGTTTTTCGAAATGAAGACGTCTAGTATATCTGGTCTTCCATGGCCGAAGAATGTAATGTTTGTTGCTGCGTTCGTTGCCAGTGTTCTTCCTCTTGGACTTGTTTCGTCGTGGCAAAAATTTGGTCGAGATCAGTGGCTAAAAGGGGTTTACTTGGAGAATTGTATGCTGCGATGACCGTTAGGTTTTTGTTATCCGCCCTTGTTATGTTGCGGGAATCTTGTTGCCTGGATATGCTCGGCATCCACGAAAATTGGCTGGATGGGCTTGGGAGCAGTTCGCGCAGACTGCTGGGGTCGATTTGGGTTTCTCGCAGGTGTATGAGAAGTGGTCCTGTCCGCACTTTACACATCTGGGCTGGAGTCGGCATGTTGCTTGTGTGTGCCCATAATTTTGACACTGTGGCACTGTCTGTATCCTTGTCTTGTGCGTTGGGTTTCTACGCGGATCTTGAAGTAACCTAAAAATTATAGGTTGTATATCTTCTTGTTGGCTCTGGTCCTAGACAGCTTCACGAGCCAGAGAGGATAGTTGATTTTTTCGCCTAATTCTCTTCTATATAGCTGGGTTACTTCTAGTGGCTGGTAACCATATTCTGTCAGTTGGGATTTGATGGACTCTTCGTTCTCGTGCGACGGCTCTCCTCGTAGGACCACTCTGAGGACCTTGTCTTCGAGTAAAGGGTATGTGAAGAACTGTTGGCCGTGTTCTTCAAGTCCTTTTGTGAGTTTACGGTGGTCCTCGACGGTTTCAGTGTAGATTTGCAGACCGTGCGAGTTCTCCTTGGCTGCTGTTATTTTTATACTACGCTGCTGGGCCAGCTCGGCGTTCTTCACTTTTATGGGGGAATTCTTGGTTGTTTTATCTCCTGTGGTGGTTTATTTGGTGATGGAAGTGGCGGGAATTGCACCGTTTGCTTGGTTGGGACTGATGCTGGTGCGGCAGCTGACTTTTTCGGTGGTGGCATGGGAAATTGGACCGGTGCCTGGGAGGTTTTCTGGGTTGTCTCGTTGCTGTCTGATCTGGGTGTCGCAACAATGTTATCTCATATTGCTCAAAGAATCGCCTGGTAATGTTGGCTGTGTGTGGACGTGCGTTGTCTTGCATCAATACGAACGACCTCCGATTTTCTCTCCTCGGCAGAAAAATTGGTCTTAAGATATGGTCGATGTAGCCCCTAGCCGTCAAATTTTCTCGTACAACTACCAATGGTGTTCTACAATTTCGAGAAATACCGCCCCAAATCATTACTGATCCACCGCCATAGGTAACGACTGGACGGACAAAGTTCTGAAGAAAACGTTCTCCACGTCGGCGCCAAACTAGAGGCCGTCGGTCACTACCATGGAGTTGAAGCGAGTTTCATCAGTGAATGACATTTGACCATTGCCTCAAGCTCCAATTTCGATGAGTGTTAGCATAAACTAAACGAGCTCGACGATGTCTACATGATTAGGGTGTCGTGCGTGTGATCCAGTTTCATGAAGACGGTTGATCACTGTTCGAGAGAATATGTTTCGCACTTGATGCTGTTGTCGCTGTTGCTGTTGTCTCCGATTAGGGAAGTTTCGAGCTACAATACCTGCATTTACGAAAGGTCTAATTTTATAGGAAGAGGCTCATTATATCTTGTATTTTGTAAAAAAAATTGGGTTTTAATGTTATTGCCTAACTCGTGATTTTGCCAATCGAATTTTAATTTCGAGTTTTTTAAAAGATTAGCTCCTATAACTCCATCATATTGTGTGTGGAATTTATAAATTACAAAAGGATATGATTTTTCTAGTCCAAATGAATCTAGTGGAAAAGCCACTTTATATTTACTATGATCTTTACCGACTCCAGTTTTGAAATAAGTGTGTTCTTCGTAAATTTTTTCAGGAAAAAGGCTATATGCTACGGCAGGGTCAATAATTCTCATCGAGCTACCACTATCTATTAATAATTTGCATTGTGGATTCTCTAATTTGATGAAAGGAAACGATGCTAGATGTTCCTTAGTGAAATTAGGTCGTTTGATTTTGAAAGGCTAATGTTTGAAAATTTTCGTTTTCTTATTCGACAGTTTCGTTTTCGAGCTTCGATACAATTTTATCTGAATACTCCAAATCTTGTTCTTGTTCTAATTCGGGGTAGTCAATATTATCTGTATTAGTTAATTCTTCGGACAAATAATCAGGAGGACCGGTTTTTCAGAAAAATTGTCGATTATTTGGAGGTTCTGTTCTCACCTGACCACTAGCCGGTCTTTTAACTGGATAATTTCTTTTTCTTATTGACATTGGTTCCGATTTAGGAAGGTTCAATTTGTGATTAGGGTGTGGTTTGAACACGTCTCGAGGTTTTCCAAAAACTAGACCATCAGTTGCAAATTTTGTTTCGGGCACTTTATTCAATATTAGTTCAATTGGCTGAGATGGAAATTCCCTACTGGTTGTTGCAGTTTGGTTGTAATGTATTCTACTAGTGATAAAATTTGGAAATGAATTTTGGGTGAAGGGTGGTTCTTTAATTGGTTGTAGATAAAGTTGTCACCGTTTAATTCCTGGATTCTCTAATAGTTTACATGTTTCGTCAAATGGTTTGGGTTGTAGATCGAGTAAATCCCTAGAATTTACGTCTACGTTATTATAAAGTACTGTATTCCCTATTTTATCTGATAGATTTCTATAAACATTAATTTCTGGAGGTGTTAGTTCTAAAAGTTGTATTCGATAATCGTATTGTAATTTAGTATTTCTAACTCGATCAATAAATTCTGAGAGTGTTTTTTTAGATTTCTTTTTCATGTGTTGATATTCGCCTTGTAGGACATCGAAATTGATATTGAAACCGAACTTACTATTTAAGAATTGTTTCAGTTCTGGCCATGTATTACAGCATGGTCCTGAATATACTATGGTTTTTGCCTGGTCAATCAATTTTGATTTAATTGTAGCAAAACAATATCTATTTATCAACTCGTTATCGTGTTCCCAAACTGGCTTATAAAATTTTCGGATTCTACTAAGAAAGTTTGCAATTCATTTAATTGCCATTGAATCGAGGAAGCAATTCTCCGAAATATTTGACTGTGCTTAGATCTATGACAACCCTATTATCATTTGATGTTGCCATTTTCGTTCTCTTCTTTGTATTATTTACTTTGAGTGAATTGAATTGATCTATTGAAGAAGCAATGATGAAAAAAATTGTTATGAAAATTTACGTCAAATGCGTATTTTTTTTTAAATTAATTACGTTTCCTGCGTTTCCTCAACTATTTGCGAGAGAAAAAAAATTGAGAAATAAAATGTGGTCTTCAATCTTTTGGTCCAGGGATAGGAAAAACTGGGATTATTAAAAACAGCCTCACCTTCTTAACTACCGTCTTCAACCTTATGCTTGGGGTGCAAAGTCCAAACACCAAAGGGGTGCAGCTCAGATCAAGTCTTAGTCGGTTCTCTTTACTCTTCCTTCAGGGGTGTAGCTCATCTGGTCTACAAGGTTCGAGCTTCTTATGTGGTCGGAAAATCGCTTGGATTTTTCGTTGCATTTGTAGAAAACTGAGGTTCCTTTAGATGTTGTTGATTGATTAACTATTACACTAACAACATCCCATCCTCGTCGCCAATTATAATTTTCCACTCTTGGATTACGTTTTTAAAAAGACAACTATTTATTTGCAAGCAGGTTTATTTGTTGCCAGACTGAATGATAATAATTACAATAGTTCAATTTTAAAATAAGGAAAGCTCGCCCGAGCCGATGTGCTGACTTAGAAGATATGCTTTCGCCTAGATACCTCCAGGAAATGGTGCGACTGCATTCACATCATAAAAAGGAATGCTTAAGCCTATTTTACATAATAATATATACTTCTTTTCCATCTTGTGTGAAAATCTAATGAAAATGCAGAAAAATTTTATGAAGCTTGTGAACTTACTTTTTGAGCCTCGATCATCAGGTCTAGATGGAAATGAGTCTGCTGGAGATTCTTCTTTTGATTCTTTAATTGCTACATGCCTAAAATATAACAATATTCTCAGATTGCATTGTAAGTTGACTATATCGAACAGATTTAAATTTTTTTGGAACTCTAGTTATATTGAATACAAGTCCCACAATTGTACTTTTATTTGGTAAGGAACCAGTATGTTGTGTAGGCGAAGACTCCGAGATAAAAAACATTGAAAAGTGAAATGATGTGAATGATTTTTCCCAACAGTTTCAAATGAAGAATTTCAAATTAAATATATGTGTTTTTAATACCTTCCACTAACAATTTCAGAAGCTATCAACGTTCTGGAACTTGCCGAACTCGCAGTATCTGTACTGAAAGAAACTTCCAATGTTTTTTTTTTCTATTCTCAGGTAGTCCTTCAATTACTCGTTCAATCAACAATTTTTTGGGAGAGATAAAGGCTAAGAATGAAAGAAATATCAATCAGGTAAAAAACATTTTGTGTAAATCGTTGACATAATAATAGCTACTCAATTTTCAATTAAGTTTGATTATCATTTTCCGAGATGGTTACTGTTCTTGAGCTAGCAGTTTCTGTGCTTGAACCAGACGTTCTTTTCAAAATAAATGGTCGGAAAATTAATAAAAATAATTTACACACATAAATAAAAATCGATTTATGGTATTCCAAGAATTTGAAAAGTCTTGCTACCATTCCTTTTTTGGAATGTTTATTTCCATTGCGCACCAATGGTTTCCATTCACTAATAAGGGAACATACAGACGATCCTTCACAATCTTAAAATTGTCGAGGAATGAATGCTCAGGATTATTGAAAATAAACTGCGCGTGAAGTCCTGCATCAATTATTTGATATTCATTTCTCTTATTTCTCATATTCAAAACATAATCGATCACTGCGTCACTGAGCCAGCTTTCGCCAATCAAGGTTTGATAATCTGTGAGAGGTAACTTTTTACGGGGATGATCTAATATAGCAACTATATAGCCTCTCCCATTTAGAAATTTCTTGTAATAGGCAGGATCCTTTATGAGACCGTTATCAAAAAATTTCTGTTTGGGAGGTTTCAATAGTACATCAGGAGTTTCTTCTTTGTGTGTTTTTTTACAAAGATTACAGATGAAACTTTTTCAAGAAACGACCCTCAAAATACCCTTTATAAAGGGGTCTTCTTCGTTTAAACATTACCCTATTTATTTTCATTAAAAGACTGTGATGATGTTTTTTGATTATCTTTTATTATTTATTCAACGTACAAAACCACCATCTTACAGTGCTTGTCTCTTACTACCTAAAACTTAACCTTCTTGCCCACCAACCATAGAGCACTATCTCATTTTTTTCATATATACTCGTATCTATACCTAATTAATAAATAATTAATATTACACTCAAATACAGTGGACGTTTAATAATTCTCTTATTTTCTAAATTATCAACATTTCCTTGCATATTAAGTTATTATTAGTATTATTTTCTATATCTAAGTGATTAATGTTATCATTAGTATCATTGTCTATATCTACTTTTTCTTCCACGCTCATTAAAGAAATATCATCATCTATGAATTTATTATGAGACCTGTAAAAAGGAATCATTGTTTTTCTAATCAGTTTTCTATTTCTTCTATATTTCCTATTATACAAATCTTTTACTATATAAGATAGTTCATTATATTTTTCCATTATACAATATCCCTTCTTCCACTTATTGTGTTTTTGAAATAATATTTTTTCGCCTTTGCTTAGAATAGGTAGAGTTTTAGATTTTTTATCATAGTACTTTTTTGAACATCCTGTATATTAGATATTTTATTTTGTACAGTTTCCGAATTAATTATCTTGGTTTCTAACATTTTATTGGATAAAGGAATTCGGGTCTTAACCAATCTGTTCAGTAACAACTCAGAAGGAGAGTATCCTATACTTGGTAATGGAGTGTTGCGATACTCCATTAAACATGATGGTATTTCCTTTACATGTTTTATTTTTTTGCATCTTTTTGGCAATATCTTCATATTTTTCTGCCAGTCTATTTGACTGGTGGTGGTATGGACTAGAGAATTCTATATCAAAATTCCAAGAATTAGCAAATTCTCTGAATTGTTTACAATTGTACGGTACATTGTCGGCAAAGAATTTGTCAGGAATACCAAATCTCGCAAAGATTTCCTTGCATGTATAAATTACCACTTCAATAGTTTTATTTTTAACCAATTTGAATAAGCATCAACAATTACTAAGTAACTCTTTCCATTAAATTTAAAAAAATCAGAGAATAAATATTGCCATGGGCGACTAGGCAAATCGTGATTAATTTATGGCTCTTTTTGATTTGCCGGTTTATTCAATTGATAAGTCTCACATCTTTATATCTAAAGACAGTTTTGGCCAATATAAAATCTGCCTCGCTCTTGCTCTAGATTTTTGTATTCCCAAATGAGAAGCATGTACTTATTCAAGCATTTCTTTTCTTAACTCAGTTGGAACAATTATTTTAGAGTTATAAAATAAGAGATTATTCGATAATACTATTTCATTTCTTAGTGCATAGTAATGTTTTAGTTCTCCCCCTAATTTCTTATGATTTGGCCATTTAGTTTGACAATATAACTTAACTTGAGACAAAACAGAATCTTTTTCAATGGCTGATTCAAATATAATTTTTTTTCTTTCGACATTGGCGCATTTATTGATAATGAGTGTATGGCATATTTCATATCCTCATCTACTTCACCAACTACATTCTTCTGATAAAATCTACTGAGAGTATCAGCAACGTACATTTGTGATCCTGGAAGATACTCTAAAGTAAACCGATATTTTAGCAATTTTAGCAACATTCTTTGCAACCGCATAGAATTTTGATCCAAATTTTTTACAAATATACTTATAAGAGGTTTTTGATCTGTTTGAACCATTACATTTTCTTGTCGGTAAGTAGAATAATGAAATTTTTCACAAGCTGTCACTACAGCCAGTAGTTATTTTTCAATTTGTGCATATCTTTCTTCTGCACTATTGAGTGCTCTTGAACTGAATGCAACAGGTTTATTGTCTTGTAAAAGCACACACCTAATACCTTTGCTTGAACTATCCGTTTGTATTATTATAGGTTCATTAGGTTGGAAAATTTCAAGAATTGGTTTACTAGTTATAATGGTTTTAAGTAATTCTATCCCATTTTGATGATCATCACTCCAAAGAAAAGGTTCATTCTTTTTTGTCAATTGCCGCATATGATATGATAATTGTGACATGTTAGGTATAAACTTACTAAAAAACTCGAATAAGCCTAGTACTGTGAGCAATTTTTTTTTATTTGTAGGTTTGCTAATGGCTTTGATTGCTTCTTTATTTTTTTCACATGGTACTATCCTTTTTTTTGAAATAATCTAACCCAAAAAATTAACATCACTTAATTTATATTGTAATTTTTTAAAATTGAATTTAATTCCATATTTTTTTGCTTTTTCAAATACTAATTTCAGTGTTTGATCGTGTTCTTCTTCATTATTACCCGATATGATCGAATCATCGAAATATATTTCCACATTAGGTATACCTATCCCCAAAAATTTCGAAATTCTTTCTTTGAAATATTTCAGGTGCTGATGCTATTCCGAATGGTAGCCTATTAAATTTGTATTTACCGAATGGTGTATTAAAAGTACATAATTCATAGCTTTTATCACTTACTCGAAGTTGCCAGAAGCCATCTTACATGTCGATTACTGTAAATATACTTTTACCCGACAATATATGAATCAAATCATCAGTTTTTGGCATAATATAATGTTCAAGGCAAAGTAATCAATGGTTTCGGATCAAGCACAATCTTAACGATCCATTTGGTTTTTCAATAATGACTAATGAATTGACCCATTCTGTTGGATAATCCACTTTACTAATAAATTGGTCATTTTCTAATTGGAAGAATGCTGTCTTCAACCTATCATATAAAGCTAGTGGTACTCTACATGGTGTTTATATGACAGGTTTAGCATCTGGCTTTAGCTTTAATTCAATTTTACCCGGAAATTACCCCACACCTGACACCATGTAATGTTGATTATTTCTTTTTGTGAATTTATTTTCATTAAAAGACTGTGATGATGTTTTTTGATTATCTTTTATTATTCCGTCAACGTACAAAACCACCATCTTACAGTGCTTCTCTCTAAGTACCTAATACGTAACCTTCTTGCCTACCAACCATAGAGCACTATCTTCTTTTCTAGAACTACTAATATTGACATTTATGCCTACAGTCTTGTCTATGGACACGTCCAGTTAAATTACTTTTTGGTATCACGCAGAGTATTTCTTTACAGAGATATAAACAAAATTCTCTATTAGCTCTGACAAATGTGGAGCACTTCCAATTTCTTTCTCCTCGTAACACCTTATGCTTATGCCCTATTAAATCTTTGTAGCATAATCGCCGACCAAAGGGGCAAGAATGGAATATATTTTTTTAATATAAGTTCATAGATTTTAGGGTTGTACTAGAGGTTTTCGGACTCACTCAACACATCCATTCCAAAGCTGCATTGCAGTCTCTCAAGATGCCTTAAAAAAAGACTTTACTTCGCTAAGGAATGACTTGGAAGATCCTGTACCGAGATCATTCCTGTTGCTTTCACATCAGGGTTCAAATCTTTCGATAAGCTGTGATCCTTATCGCCAGCTATTATCAATAAATTTTTAAATGATTCTTTAACTGCCGCATTATAATAGGGATTACATAGCAATATGAAAATGTTTTTCATCCAATCCTCAATTTGCTTAAAATTCCTCATAGTCATAGTGATAGCCATCAAGTCCTTCAATTGATTCTGAACATTGAACTGATCGACTGTCTGTTCAATGTCTTTGCAGAACATTTTCACAAAGTGGGCGCAGCATAGGTGAAGAGAGATCATGGTTTCTTTGGGATTTCCGGCAGCAATGAAGAAATTATCATAACAATAATTTATATATTCTATCAATTGCATTTCGCAAAATTCTTGTGACAATGCATTCAAACTGGCTAAGCAGAAATCTGTTACAACACCACTGAAAGTAGGCCAGCTTGAATGCTCTTTAGCAAAATTTTTGAAGTCTGCTAAGAATTTCCGTAAATCTCTTGTATAATGTGTCCCTGATATTAAGTCCATCACTGGAAAAATTCTATCATTGCTAGTTTGAATAACCCCTGAATATAAATAAATGCGTTTGCACTCCTCGTAAGGCTTTTTCACTATTGAGCCTGTTGCATCGAAGTGCATTAAGAAAGGAGACGGTTTGGTCTTCTTCTCATATTTCAATACCTGCAGTTGCTCTTTGCTAAAAAGTTGAGATGATTTCAAGGTCATCTTCCGATGGGTCATTCGCATTCACACTGGTAATTTATCTAACTGATTTACCATATGTTCTGTAGCTCCTGTATCGGCTATAAATTTTATATTGGACTCACCTGTATTTTATTTTCTTCTTTGTGTAGATAGTTGACTTCCTCACTCATCAGTTCATATTCGTTTACAGCCATGAAGACGCTCACTTCTTTTCCTTGGGGGTTGGTCATTTTTATTTTCTTATATATTTGATCACTTCTTTCGTTGAACTGCCCTCGAGTTCCTCCCCGAACTCTTGGATTTCTGATACCTCTTGTAACTGTTCCTCTGTATGCACCTCTTCCTCCTATCAAATAAGCAGCTCTTTCTCTACCCCCACGGTAGCCTACTTTATTTCTACCAGGGTATGGTGGTTTAGGACATGTAGCTGCGTGGTGGTCGTCAGTCAACTCTCGACAATTCAACAAATCTGTTTAGTGTTTTTGCATTCTTTGCTAAAATGATTTGGTTTGTCACACTTATAGCATACTTTACTTTTGTTTGCTGAACTGACATCCACTTTCTTTTTTTTTACTCTCTGCATTCATCTGTATATATTACAATTGTTCTATTCAGAAGACAATGTTGTGTTTTAATCATTTTCTTTGCACTGCAACTGTAACCATGATTCAAACTACATACTAATTTTTATTCCTTTGTTTTTTTAATGAAAAGCATGAAATATTTTCAAGAATTTATTGTAAAAACTGAACAAGACACCAGACAATACCAGAAGATTTTATATTAATTTGGAACATCCTTTAATAGGTATTATTTTTCACATATAGAATGCAACATTTTCGTGAAATATTTTTCAGTAATTGATGAAATTGAATCCCGTGAAAATGAAGGGTTGAAATGTACCTTCAATCACAAAAATTTTTCAGAAAAACCTGAATGAACTACAAAGTCGTCTGTTTTTAAATTATGTAGAGGTAGACCAAGTTGGATTTGTCCATAATAGGGGTGTTTTTCATTCAATTCTAAGCCAGATGGGGTCATTTTCAAATAACGGCATGATGTCAAGAAGAAGTCTGTATCCTTGGTTTTTCCTGAAATGAAATATTATCAACATGTCGAAAAACAAATCTAGAATGAGTTGAATCCTTGATTTTTCCTGAAATGAAATATTATCAACATTTCAAAAAAAAGTCAGAAAATAAATTAGCGTTTGATAGTTTCCTGTTCTGTCTACGGCAATCATCACTCAGATGGCTGGACTTGATCTAAAAAACTTTATTGAGAATATTTTTAATGATCCCTAATATATCTAGTTGTTTCCATTTATTTGGGTGTGAAGAATTCAATGAAACAAAACCATTGTTTGCTTCTACGCCCAAATAAATAGAAACCACTAAAAAACTTTCCTTCGTTCCTCCTGCAATCTAGCCTGTTTCGTTTTCAGAAGCCCACCTTGCATATATTAGTAATGTTATTTTATTACCCATGAAAAAGAATTTTATTTCCACCAACTTGACAGGAACATTGTTATTTATAACTACAGCATCTGGAGAAAATCCAAGCCATAAAAATTTCTTCGAAATGATAATGCCTAGATCCTCCATGACTTCTTCTTCGATGCTTTCTCTATACGCTTGAAGTGCATTTTTCTCTTCATCCCTTTCATGCTGTACATACACATTATTGAACTCTTTTGGGAAAAACATTGTGTCCGTGAAGTTAGCACCCACTTTTTCGAAAATGAAAAAAAATTTTTTCGCATTCGTTAGTAACTATTTGTTACATCAAAATATTCGTTTGTACCTCAAAGGAACTGGTGGAAAAACACCGCATTCCGCTGGGTGCTAACTTCACGGGCATCCAAATTCTCAAAAATAAAGAAAATTTTTGTTGCATTAGTTAGTGACTCGTTAGTAACTATTTGTAACGCAAAAAATTTTGTTTTTGATGAAACTATGGTTTGCAGTAGAATCAGAGCTATTAAGGTTGTGATATTTGATTGTTTTAATAACCGATGCTTCAAAGGAACACTTTATAATTTTGGAACTTTATTTCAACGACAGACTCACATTACACCGTAATACATACTTCTTTATATATTTCTTGGTTATATGTTTCAACCATAGACTTATATTATTCATATAGCATTTTGACAGTGAATATCCATAGAACAGTGTTCAGAGTTTTGAGATTGGTCTTAACACTCCTTCTCAATCTAAAAACTCAAATATCTATGCTTAAGTTTACAATATCAGACCCAGACTATTTCTATGTTTAGTAAATAAAACAGTTCCGAGGTTTTTTGTTAAAATGTCAGCAACTTGTTCACTAGTACAAATATACTCAACAGATACAATATTTTTACCAATAATATCTTTGATGAAGTTATATTTAACATCAATATGTTTGAGTTTTTTGTGATCAAACCTTTTTGTTAACTTGATACAGGACTGGTTATCCTCATATATGATAAAGGTTTCTTTTGAGTAACCAAAATCAAGTAATAAATTTGACAACCATATCCCTTCTTTAATTGCTTCGGCAAGAGATATATATTCCGCTTCTGTTGACGAGGTGGAAAACTGTCGTTTGTTTTCTAGTGGTCCAACAGACTGTGGAACCAAAAATTTTAAAGAAATATCCGGATGTTGATTTCCGATCGATTTCATCACCGGCCCAATCAGCATCACAAAATCCTATGAGCCTTGTCTCATCATTTTTAGGAAAATGCAATGTTGCATTAATAGTTCCCTTCAGATATCAAAATATTCTCTTCAAATATTTCCATAATTGCTCAGAGGGATTGCTTTGGTATCTGCTACAAATATTTACAGATATGCTTAGGTCAGGTCTCGTCCCCAGCATCAAATACATTAGGTAGCCAATTAATTCTCTTACAGGTTTATTGTTGACTTCTTCCAAATTTTTGTTAAGTTCAAGTTTTAAATTCCCTGTTTCTAATGGTGTTTTCACTTCTTTGCACTCATTCATTTGAAATTTCAGTAGCATATTTTTATGTAGGTTTTCTGACTGAGATAAATTCCATCTTCATTGCTTTCAAATTCAATTCCAAGAAAAGTTTACAACAATCCTAGATCCTGCATTTCGAATTCCTGTTTCAGCTTGTCTTTCAGCATCTCAATGCCTTTTTCTTTATTTCCTGCGATAAGAATGTCATCGACATACAATAGTAAATAAATCAAGTAGGAATCGGTGATCTTCAAATACAGGCATGGATCATTTTTCGACTTCATAAATTTTTCCTTTTTAATGAATTAATCAAATTTTTTATTCCAGCAATATGGTGCCTGCTTGAGTCCATAAAGTGCTTTCTTGAGCTTGCATACCCTTCCATCATCTTCATACCCTTCTGGAATCTTCATGTAGATTTCCTCTTCTAGCGTTCCATGAAGAAAGGCAGATTTGACATCCATTTGTTGAATGATTAGATTTTCATGGTAAGCTACAGCTAACAGTGCCCTGACAGTAGTCAGCCGGGCTACTGGTGCATAAGTTTCTTCATAGTCAAATCCTTGTTTTTGCATAAATCCCTTGGCAACAAGTCTAGCTTTATATTTGACGCCATTTTCGTTACAAGATTTGATACGAAATACCCATTTGCAAACTATCAATTTTACATTTTCGGGCTTATCGATCAATGTCCATGTTTTATTCTTTTCCAGTACTTTCTTTTCCTCCTCAATAGCTTTTCTCCAAGAATCATAATTTGGTGAATTTCTTGCACTCTCTATGTCTTCTGGAATGTTATCAACATATGCCGTTGCATGTAGGGCTAAATGATCCAAGTCTTCTCCAGTAACAAAATCATTATAGTAGTTTGGTCTTTCAGTTCTCCTTCTATTGTTTCTAAACTCTTCATTGGTGTTTCTTTCATCATCTTGAACTTCTTCCTCTATATCACCCTCAGTTTCAGTGTTACCATGAATTGATTCTTTTTCATCTATACTATCTAGAGCAGTAGTACCATCTACAGCAGTAGCATTCAACTTCAAGTCTGTGATATTTTTGTATTCATCAAAAACAACATTTCGAGCAACAGATACTTTTTGCTTAATAGGATCCCAAACTCTATAACCATTACTTGCATAGCCTATCATTATGTTTATTTCACTTCTTGAATCAAGCTTCGATATCTGTTTTTCTTTAGGTATATGACAGTAAACTAAACTTCCAAATATCTTTAGATTTTCTACATTTGGTTTTCTATTATAAAATAGTTCTGCCGGTGTCTTACCCTTTATTACTGCAGTGGGACTTCTATTCAACAGGTAAGTTGAGCAAAGTATCGCTTCACCCCACATTGTTTTGGGTACCTTCGACTGCAGAAGAATCGCTCTTCCTTTTTCCAACAATGTCCTATTCAATCGTTCTGCTGATCCGTTCATTTCAGGATTATAAGGAACAGAGTGTCTTATTTTAATACCTTTTATTCTGCAAAAATTATTGAATTGATTTGAACAATATTCACTACCATTATCACATTGAATTGAACAATCCTGTAACCAGTTTCATTAGTAACTAATGCTTCATATTCCTTAAAACATTCAAAGAGTTCACTCTTATTTTTTATAAGATATACAATACTGAAGTGTGTATAGTCATCAAGAAATGTAACAAAATAATTTTTATCATCATAGTTACTAGGAGAAATTGGACCACATACTCGTATATCACTATGAACAATTTCAAGTGGTCTTTTAGAATAATTTCTATTCATTCTATTAAATGGTAACCTGGTTTGTTTAGATTGTATGCATATTGAACATACTTCAAAACTATTTTCATCAAGAACTTCATCAATACCTTCAACTATATTATTCTTTTTCATAATTTTCAAATTTGTATTTCCAATATGACCTAACCGACAATGCCATAGATTAAAATTCTTTGAGCTACAACTAACTTGAGCTTGTACACTATTCAGAATAACAAATTTAATAACATACAGATTATTCTCCTTCTTACCACTAGCAAGTAATTTATTTCCTTTGAAGATACTAACAGAACTATTACGTTTTTACGAATTAACAGAACTATGCTCGAATACAACTCTAAGTCCGACAGTTTCTAGCTTTTGAACAGATAATAAATTTTGTCTGAGATTTTCAACGTAAAGCACATTTTTTATTTCAGCTTTACAATTTATTCCTCCATTTAAGTTTACTCTAATAGTACCTACCTACTTTAGTAGCCTTTATTTTTTCATTATTCTTGGCAACAGCTATATTAACTTCATCTTTTAGTTCTTCAAATGACAAAAATAGTTTACATTATTCACCATGTGATCAGTTACACCTGAATCAACTACAAATTTTATCAAATTACCTTCTTTTTCCGTGCAGTTGATCTTGCTTACTGAAGCTGCGAAGGTGATTCGGCTTTCGTCAGCTGTGGCTTCATTTGCTCCCTTTCGACCATACCAGCATTCCTTTCTGATATGGCCCATCTTTCCGCAGTTGTGGCACTTTAGTCCTCTTCTCTGTTCCTGGTTTCTGCTCGCAAGCCTCTTCTGGTAGTCCTTGTTGTCAGAACCTCTAGTCCACTTTTTGTTTCCATAAAACGCAGAAGTTCCTGGTATACTTTCTGGTTCAGGGGTGTTTTTCTTCTTCATTTCATAGTCGAGTAGTTTTCCTTTTACAAATTCCAATGTAAGCTTTTGTGGCTCTAGTGTTTCCAAGGCAGTCACTATATTGTCGTAAGATTCGGGTAGAGTAAGCAGAAGGTGGCAAACTATATCTACCTCCTCTAATTTGGCCCCCACAGATTTGATCTGCCTAATTATTGATTCAAATTTTATGAAATGTTCTTCTAGACTTTCTGTTTTGAGTTTCAGGCTTAATAATTTCCTTCATAGATAGAGTTGATTAGCAATACCTTTTCTTTGGAAGACTTTTTCCAACGATGTCCACATTTCAAATGAGGTTTGTTTGTCTTTTATACAGATGTGGTAGAAACGGATGGAAACAGGGGAGTTTCAGTGTTAAACTCACGCTGGTTCGGAGTCCAGTGGAGCAGTGGAAGAATCGAAACCTCGGAGCGATGCGATATTGAATAAGCGGCGGGTCTGTTGGAATGGCAGTCTGTAGTGGTAGTGGGGGATGGCGCGCAACGATCTAGGATCGAATCATTCGAATCAAAGAAGAATCAGTAACACTCGAAACGGGAGATGGATAACGTCGCATGTCTATTGAAAATGAATACGACAAATTTTCTCCACTCTTATGGCGCGGAAGTTATTTGCCTCAATGAATGAAACAAATAATTTCCTGTTAAAATTAATATTCAGGTTTTTTTTCGCCATAACTGGTTTGAAAATAAAATAAATTCTATGAAAAACAAAAATAAATTCAACGAAAATAAAAAATGAAAAAAAAACAGAAATTAATTCTACGAAATAGAAAAAAAATTAAAACATTTTATATTGAAGAAAAATTCAAATCAAATGTTCAAATAATCCACCTTGTTGTGCCAAACAGTAGCCAAATCTGTTATAAAGATTTAATCTCATATCTCGGAGAAGATTCGGCATACTTGCTATTTTGGAACAAAGTTGGATTATTTTGGACCTTAATTCAATGATGTTCGTCGCTCTTTCAATTTCTTGCCCATACACCATATTTTTGAGATATCCCAAAGAAAGAAATCATTGGGAGATAAATCTGGAGATCTGGGGGGGCCATTTGATGGTTCCGTTTGTGGTAATGAGACGATCAGAAAAAGTCGTTTTTAGATATTGTGTGACTGCGCTTGCGTTATGACTTGGGCAGCCATCCTGTTGAAACCAGACATCATCAAAATTAATTGGTAGTTGTCGAACTGTCGGAATAATTTGATTCTGTAATAGATCCAAATATTTTGCAGCGTTTAGGTTACCATCGATGAAAATGGCCCTATCATGTAATTACCCAGCATTCCTGTCCAAACATTAAGTTTTTCAGGATACTGGGTACGCACAGGAATACTCAGGTGCTTATTCTCCCTAGACCAATATCTTACTACGGATGGATTATGTTTTCTATGCAATGAAAACGATGACTCATCCGTGAATAAGATATTGCTCAGAAAAGAACTACTCTCATTCTCTTTTTCCATCATCTTTTCACAGAATTCCATTCTTTTGAAATGGTCTTCTGGAAAAATTTCCTGAGAGGTTTGCACCTTATAACATTTGTAACCATTTCTTTTCAAAATATTCCGAACAGTTCTATCGCCCAAATCGACTTGCTGGGCAATTTTTCTGCTAGAACAAGGTGCACTGGTTTCAACAGCCGCACACACATCCACTTCTCTTGCCAAAACGATTTTCACTGACGGTTTTCGGTGGTTTATCAATTCTGCAATGAAGGCATGTTCGTAAACAACCACATTGCTCGAACTTCTTGACTATTTTGGAAATAGCCGAAGGTATCGGCCTATCTTCAAAAGCAACAATAAACGAATTTATTGTCTCCGCAATTGATTGACCACCGAAATACCATTTTATTATTTGAATTTTCTCTTCAACCGTATACATTTTGATTTCCGCAGAATCTAATTTATTCTCAAACCGTATGGTCTATCGCATCCAAAGTTTGGATTGCGACTAATTCAATCAGCGGACCGCGTTAAGAATTGCACCAGGAGCAGAGCGATGCATCCCCCACTACCACTACAGACTGCCATTCCAACAGACCAGCCGCTTATTCAACATCGCATCGCTCCGAGGTTTCGATTCTTCCACTGCTCCACTGGACTCCGAACCAGCGTGAGTTTAACACTGAAACTCCTCTGTTTCCATCCGTTTCTACCACATCTGTATATTCAAGATGCGAGTTTGCGACGCATTGTACAATTATTGACTTGCACTTTTTGTCGAGTTTTTGTTGGTCCTCAGTGGGCGTCAGATGTGATCTTTGATGCAACTTGCAACTCCATTCTGATCCAAAACTGTCTCCATCCTGAATTTCCAGTGATCGTAGTCCTTTCCTTCGAACTGGTGAATTCCATATTTTTCCATTGTGAAATTGGCCATTTCGACAACGTGGTAATTTTATCAACTTCTCTGAATTGCGAGGTCTGGGCGCATAACCTGATGAAACTATGTGTTGCAGTAGAATCAGAGCTATTAAGGTTGTGATATTTGATGGTTTTAATAACCGATGCTTCAAAGGAACACTTTATCATTTTGGAACTTTATTTCAACGACAGACTCACATTACACCGTAATACATACTTTTTTATATATTTCTTGGTTATATGTTTCAACCATAGACTTATATTATTCATATAGCATTTTGACAGTGAATATCCATAGAACAGTGTTCAGAGTTTTGAGATTGGTCTCAACAGTTTGTAACGTGTCATGAGAAAATGACACTCCCAAAATGCGAAGTTAGCACCACTTTTTCGAAAATGGAGAAAATTTCTTTTTCATTCGTCAGTAACACATTAGTAACTATTTGTAATTCAAACATTTCTGTTTGTAACCTAACCTGTAATATAAAAATTACACCCCTAAAATGCGAAGTTAGCACCCACTTGTTCGAAAATGGAAAAAAAAATTTTGCATTCGTTGGTAAGTCGTTAGTAACGATTTGTAACATCTAAATTTTCGTTTGTACCTCAAAGGAACTGGTGAAAAATACCGCATTCCTCTGGGTGCTAACATCACTGGCACCCACATTTTCGAAAGTTAAAGAAAAATTTATTTTCATGAATGTATGAACAAACAACACTTTATGATATATCAAAAGGAACTCATGGATTGGTAAAATCTAGAGCATACAAATATACAGGGTGAGTCTTTGACTTGTACATATATTTTAACCGTATATTCCTGGGGTCGAAAGAACACTTTTTTCCTCTACCATTTTTTCCGATTCGGCCTAAATAAGAAGATATAGCCCTTTTTTGTTTTCAGAATGAGCTATGCCGCCACTGGTAAACTAACCACTGAATTTTTGCAAGTACGAGATATAGCATTCAAACCTTTGAAATAAGCTATTGTATCCATAGATCTATAATTACTATTATATCTCATTAGGTCTATGATTGTATCAAAGAAACGAGTAGATATACCATTCGAAATTTTCAAATAAGCTGCTGTATTAAAGAAAGAAATATGAACTCACTTTTTCAATACCAGTTGTATATTTTCTAATGCAATGATTGATTCATCCAAAATTTTGCTAGTGATGAAAAGCAGAATAATCTCTTCTTGATGTGTACTTCATTTTTGATTATATCGGACTAACTTTTAAACCACCTATTCTAGCCATAGCATTCATTTCCAATATCTCTTGAAATCTTCCGTGCAAGTTTCCGAAATCAAAACAACAACTCAACCATAACACGCATGACATTTCACGTTCATAAACACCAGTTGGGGCGATTGAATTTCAAGGGGTGTCCGCATATTTATGTTCTGTGGTCCGCATGGTGAAAGTCACAGACGTAACACTAGATTCTTTGACAACGGTGTTCTGTGGTTAGTTTGTTTTTCAAAATCATACGACTTCTTGAATAATAACTTATTATGGTCATTTTAGTAGTAATAAATATGATAATAAATGAGAAATGAACGTACGTATTCTAACGTAATATAAATTTGGATCAACGTAATTATGTCAAAGCTCAACGAAACAAAATTGCAATAGGTACTTCGAAAGTGTGGAAATTTGCTTGAATAGATAAGGATTTACACTGAAGAAGTATTATAGAGGTGGGCTTATTCATTGTAACCCCATTTTTAAAGAAAATCCGCTAGTTCTCTTACCATTCATCATTCCAGATAACAAATTCTCGAATTATTCTTGAAATTTGTCAAAGTGACCACATAGAGAAAATTGAATTCTGTGAATATTTTCGACAGAGTTGCATTCAAGCAAAGTACCCAATTTTTCGAATTTCTAAGATTTTTTTTTTCTTTCAACATCGAAGTACTCGGAATTTTGTAGTCGGGAAAGATTAATCATATTCATGAAAAACTATGTTTCAAAAATCATTTCATTTGAAGGAATCGTTTGCGAGATATTACTGAAAATGTATGCTTTTTATGGATTTTCAACAGCCTGTATCTTTTTAACCAGGCCGAATCGGAAAAAATGGTAGAGGAAAAAAGTGTTTCTTTTGACCTCAGGAATCTACGGTTAAAATATATGTACAAGTCAAAGACTCACCCTGTATAACTTGTCTGAAATTAATAAATCACTCACCTATGAATTAATTCATAAACGGTTTCACATTAAAAAAAGAAGTCTTCTAGCAGATATCAAGATTTTGGAAAATCGTCAATTTCGTTTAAGGGTTTAGTACAAAATGAAATCCATCGTTTTATGATTTAATCCTTGTGAACAGCAGGCGTTATTCCTTTAATTTAATCAGACAATATGGGTCATGCGATATGTTTTTGAAAAGGTCCTTTCTTTTTTAATGCTACAAATTTTTTTTTTGAGACTTGAGACTTTTGAGACGTAGATATATAATATTCCACTTTTGAAAACGAAATATGGCTTGTATCTTTGGAGGGTATCCTCTAAAGATATGTTTCTACTTTCTTCAACGGTTCGTAACTCCGTTGAAGTAGCAGTGAGTGAGTTGTGGTGAGTAGAGGGTTGTAAATCCACTACAAACCAAGTAAAACTCGCGGAGGAGTTTGAATAATTTATTTACGTCAAAACTTGAACGAAAAATGTTGTTAAGAATTAAATGATTACAGCTTATACAGGGTTGGGATAAAGTTCGGCACCAAATTAATATCTTTAAAACGAAACGGGCGATATTTTTGAAATTTGGCAGCTGAGTGTAATGGACCGCAATGCATCTGATGAGCATATTTTCACTAATGAGATACTTCCGGTTTAACCGGAAATGACCAAAAATTTATTTAAATGGGACACCCTATATATTTCTGCAGATTCTGAAAGTGCACCTCGTTTCGGATCTGTCCATATCTGGTTCCATGTAAAATTCTCTGTAAATGTCTTTTTGTACGTTTGAGAAAAAATCCATTCAAATAAATAAATCGTTGTTATTTGTATCAATAGTGAGAAATAAAACGAAATATTTTGTAGTAGATAACTCTTTCTGCTTTTCATGACGTATTTTTTATGAAAATCTATAAAAGAGAGAAAATACTTTACTAGTAGAAAAAATTTATTAAAAATAATTTTTAAAAAAATCATTTTAATTGTTCGAAGTACTTGCCATTCACCTCCTGACAATATGCCAGTCTATTAACAAATTCTTGAGTATTTTTTCTCAAGACTTCTCTATGTATTAATGCACATTCATCAAGAATCCGTTGTCTCTATTCTTCTTTTTACAGATAATTTTTACATGGAACCTGGTATGGACAGATCCGAAACAAAGTGCTCTTTCAGAATCTGTAGAAATATACAGGGTGTCCCATTTAAATAAAAAAAATTTGGTCATTTCCGGTTAAACCGGAATATCTCATTAATGAAAATATGCTCATCAAATGCATTGTGGTCCATTACACTCAGCTGCCAAGTTTCAAAATTATCGTCCGTTCCGTTTTAAAGATATTAATTTGGTGCCGAACTTTATCCCAACCCTGTATATTATTTGTGACGACACACAGTTTTCGTCATCGGACGCCTTACGGAGTTGCTAGAATCTGCAAAATTCGCATATTATTTGGCCTAGATATGGTATATTGCATGCATGATGTCGATTACTGCTTCCTGGTAATTTTCCATGGAATTTGAATTCATGATTTTTAAATGCGATTTCTTCTGGATATTCTTCAATGTTTAATTCACATTAAACATACTCCGGGGGGCCCTTGAAGTGAAGAAGGCAGCTCTCAGTATTGTGGTCGTCCAGTTTACTATGCCACCGGATTCCAGGTAGTTGATGTGGGCATAGTAAGCTATCAGGTTTCTTGACGTAATACTAACTGATGTTGTGTTTGAACTCGGGAATAAATAGGTTCAAGTTCAAAACGTGATGCACTTTCGGCAGGTCTTTGGCTTCTCGGTGCTGGTTGAGGTATTTCCCTGGTCGGTCATCCCTCCTTGCTGGTTTTTTCGTAGCGTGCTGTGAGCCTTTTCAGCCACACGTAAATAGTGATTGCTATAAGTATGACAGCAAGTGTAGTTGCAAAGCTTGTAATGGACGTATGAACGGTTATGCTCTTCCAGGGAGTTTCGGATTGGCTATCCAAATCGTTCCGGTCAATGAGAAGTTGATCCAGCATATCCGGGGCTTTCCAAGAAGGCTCGAGTGCTATGTGCTCGTTGTCCTTTTCATTGTTGAATGAGAGAATGTTAGGGGGCACCTCCTTATTGAACGTGGTTATTATGGATGTTTCATCTCTTGTGTGGGCGTGCAGGGTGCTTTTCTTGGTTTGAATAGTACATCCTGATGTAGAATGAATAACTCCAGTTCCATTCAAAGTGGTGTCCTCTCGTTTTCCGTTGCATATTACGGCAATTCTTCGAGGATTATTGGTTACGAAAAGCCAGGTATTTTCCTTGCGTAATTCTTTCCATTTTATGTCATTAACTTGTATATTGGTTTTTCTGCAAGTTGACTTTTCCGTGCGATTGTAGATTTCGTCAATTATGCAATTCGGATCATTTTCCATGTCTCTAATTATGGACGGGTTGAGAATATATTCGTTTTAGCTGATGCGTATAGCTTGTTCGAACTGTTCGCTGCTGAGCTCAAAATACTTTTGCACATTGTACTCCATCGCTAGGTATGGGTGGCTTATGTAGATCTCAATGAACGTATCGTTGGTGATTTTTCTTGGGACAGCTGTAGTCTGAACTACGTCGAATTTTTGGCTGTAGATAATATGGAAAAATACTTGAATGTTCATTTCATTCTGTGAACGGGACATCCTCAAGTTTGCCGTTGGCTGTTCTATAATGGTGAGCTGGGATGGTAGTTTCGCCGTTGCCTTTTGTATTTCTCTTCGGATTTCACTGGTGCTCAAGAATTCAGAGATGGTACTTTTGTGACCCTGGACGTCCATTAGTTTCTTGTACTTGAGCTGCAACTCCTGAAGGTAATTCTGAGCGAGTTGTAATATGGTTAGTGAGTGTATGTTTAGACCGTGGTGGTCAGTAGAGCGAAACCATGCGTTCATTTGATTCACTACTTTCAGCCCTTCGTTGATTTTCGTCCAGGGAGTTTATGTCTCTGTAGACTTCATCGTTCACCCCGAACACTGACGTCATAAATTGACCGAATAATCCTCGTTTCAGTCTGGGGGAGTTTTCTAAGCTATCCATGGCCATTGTAATTTCTCTTTTCATTTTTAGAAGATGGTGAGTGAATTCTGGACAATGTGCGCTTTCTGATATACCCTTTGTAAGCACACAAAATTTGTTGAATTCTTCTACGGTACGATTTACGTTCTGTCGATCCTTTTCCATTTGAGAGTATGGGAATTTCAGCTCAAGTCTGAATTTTCCTCCATTCGTGTAGCCATGCCCCAAGTGTTCGATATATAATCCAGGTTTGAGTTGCTGTATGGTGTAGTTTGCTTGAGTCACCGCAATATTGCTACAAATGAGCAGAGTAGTGAGAAAAGTGCCTATGCGCAGAGAGCTCCTGTTTTCTTTCTTCTTATCTGATGACCCTTGGCAGCTTTCTTCCTGTCGAACGGGTAATTTACATATTTTGGTGATGGGCCGTTTGAATTTCTTCTTTTCCGCTGTCGTCACCGTTACTACTCGTACCAATCCATCATTTCCAGGGTGACATTCTGTTATTTTCGCTAGGGGCCACTTATTTGGGTTGATATCTTCTTGTTTAAGCAGCACTATATCTCCATTTGCTAAGTTGTCCCCTACTTTTTTCCATTTAGTACGTTGTTGTAGTCGTGACAGATATTCGCTGGGCCATCTCTTCCAGAAGTCGTTTTTTATTTTCTGAATGGTTTTCCATTTATTAGTGTAACTATGGGGAAAACTATCTTCCTCGAGTGTGTTGGATGTTGGCAATGAGAGTAGTGGTCTTCCGATGAGAAAGTGACCTGGAGTTAGAATTTCGCTTTCAGACGTTTGTTCATCGATTGGGATCAAAGGTCTGGAGTTCAGGCAAGCTTCTATTTGATATAGGACTGTCGTTATTTCTTCGAAAGTGAGTGTGTTCTCGCCTATGACCCTCTTGAGGTGGAACTTAATAGATTTTACTCCGGCCTCCCACAATCCCCCGTGATGTGGACTCAGGGGAGGAATGCAGTGCCATTTGATGAATTCTCTGGACAGCGTTTGCTCAATATCCTTCTCGGGAATTTCTTTTCGAAGCAATTTTTCGAGTTTGTTTTTTGCCCCAATGAATGTAGTGCCATTGTCACTGTACAAGTTTTTGCAGAGACCTCGCCTAGCTGTGAATCGTCTGAATGCGGCAATGAATGCGTCTGTCGTCAGGTCACTAACTGCTTCAATATGAATGGCTTTAGTGGTCAAGCAAATGAAGATGGCGATGTACCCTTTGTAGGACTTACTTCCTCTTCCCTTAGACATTCGTATTGCTATGGGTCCAGCATAGTCTACCCCCGTGTGAGTAAAGGGGCTAGTTGGTGTGACTCTTGGCTCTGGGAGTGATCCCATTAATTGAATATGACTTTGTGCTTGCTGCCTCAAACAGATGTTGCACCCTCGTATTATCTTCCTTATTTTATCTTTTCCTCGGGGAATCCAGTACTGCTGTGTGATGTATGCGAGGGTTAGCTGAATTCCACCATGAAGCGTAGTATGATGGGCATTTCTTATTATTTTCTCTGTCGCTGGGCTACTATTGGGTATAATGATAGGATGCTTCTCGTCGTATCTTAGCGCTGAATTTTGCAGACGTCCTCCTACCCTCATCAATTGTTGGTTATCCAGGAAGGGGTTTAGACTCAAGATACTACTTTTTTTACTCAGAGGTCGATCGTTGCTTAAATCCTTGAATTCGGACGAATATTCGTTATATTGCATTTTTCGTAGAAGTATTCGTGTGGCTTGTTGTAGTTCGTCTCTTGACAGGGATACTGTAGCTTTGTGTTTTTTCTGACAGTTGTTGCTGAACCTCAGGCAGTAGGCTGTTACTCTTATGGTTTTCTCCCATGATTCAAATTTCTGTAATAAGATATCCACAGTATCTTGGATGCATGGATTTTCTTCAATGGTGGTTGTAGTCAAACTATTTATACTTTTTGAGGTGTCTAAGTCTAAGTCACCTGGCGCATAAGATAATTTTTTTATTTATTTATACATAGTGGCCGGACGATTGACGTCCAAAAGAAAAAAACAGGACACTCGTCTCATGGGGTATTCGAATCACCCCCATGTATGTTATGCAATTTTTCACGGTTTCCAAGTTATGAATTTTTTTATGAACTTTTGAGAATTTTCAACTTGACCAAATTAAAAAATATATTTAAAAAAAATACTAAAGTTTTCTGACATATTTTCTTTGTAGATAAATCGCCATGAAATGTAATTTTATACATAAAATAACCAGCATCGTAAATTTGATGAAAATTATAGAAATGTTGGTCTGAAGTGAAAAAGTTACGTATTTTGGATCATGATCTAAGTTTTCAAATTCAAATTAAAAATGTTAACAGGCTACTTCATGGTTTCTCAGTAGACTTGAAAACTGCGCTTAACACTCAGCTTTCAGAATCATTAATAAAAAATGGTACTCAACAGTCTACTTCTGCTACAATTAGCCTTTGAAGTCAGCGAGGTGGAAAAAATCAAAGAACTAGACATTTACTCAAGAATTATTTTTTGCCATTTTAAGATTTTTCTGATCAAGTTATGATATAAAATGCTGAAAATTAATGAGAATCAGCATTAGAAGAAACGTTTTAGATAAGAAAAAGAAAAAGGTATGGCAATAAATCGCACATCATGTAGATAATAAGAAATTTATTTATAAAATTTACAATAGGTTTTCAAGAAGGCCACTTCAGCCTCAATACACATTCTACACCTTCGTAAAATTTATTTATTCATTTAATTTTTTATTGTAATTTTTATAAATACATTTTTTTATCTACATGATGTGTGATTCATTGCCGTACCTTTTTCTTTTTCTTATCCAAAACTTTTCCCCTAGAGCAAATTTTCAGCATTTTATATCATAACTTGATCAGAAAAATCTTAAATGGCAAAAAATAATTTTTGAGTAAACGTCTAGTTCTTTGATTTTTTCCACCTCGCTGACTTTGAAGGCTTATTCTAGCAAAAGTAGACTGTTGAGTAAAATTTTTTATTAATGATTCTGAAAGCTGAGTGTTGAGCGCAGTTTTTAAGCCCATTGAGAAACCATGAAGTAGCCTGTTTATATTTTTAATTTAAATTTGAAAATTCAGATCATGATTCAAAATACGTAACTTTCTCAACTGTGACCAAAATTTCTATAATTTTTATGAAGTTTACGCTGCTGGTTATTTTATGTATAAAAGTACATTTCTTGGCGATTTATTCACACAAAAATATATCAGAAAACCCTTGTACTTTTTTTTTAAATCTTTTTTAATATGGTCAAGTTGAAAATTCTCAAAAGTTCTTAAAACAATTCATAACTGGAAACCGTAAAAAATCACATAACATACATGGGACGAGGGACCTGTTTTTTTTTTCTTTTGGACGTCAATCGTTCGGCCACCCTGTATATAATATAATACCAATCAATTTGAAATATGGAGAAACGGTAAATAGTACGGTGTAATTAGACCTAAACCTCAACATCCAAAGTAAAAGTTTTCCTCCAACACCAAATTGCTCTACATAGTCCCCTTATTCTATGGTAAAAGTTACACCATTTTGAGCGTCGGGTTTGGGGGTGAGGGGGGTCGGTAATTTGAAAAATCACTAGTTTTTTTAGTTTTTCGTGAATATTTCAAAAACTAAGTGGTTTATCATAAACATTGTTATATACAAAAATGTTCTACGTTAAATTTTAAATAAGAATGGTCCTTTTCATAATCACTCTGAATTGTACTTTTCAAGAGTTTCAGACGGTGTAAATGGTAACTTTTTCGTAATTTTGATGATTTTTAAAAAAAATAAGCTTCGTAAAAGAATGTTGCTATTTCAGTGGCCGGTGGTATGTTAGTGATAAGCCCTTGAAGGAACGACAACCTTACCACCTTATCAAGGGGCACTCTTTTTTAAGGGAAAAGAGGCTTCCACAGGCCTAGGCCATATAAACCTGTGGTACAGAGAAACCCACCCTGAACTTTCTACGAACATTGCAACATAAATTCACTTCTTAAGCATAAATATCTTTCAAATTTGGAATGAAAATTAGAATTAAAATAGTGGAATACATAAAACAATTGCATGCCTCATAAGAAGTAGGTGATAAAATGGCAGATGGTCACTTAATAACTTGAACAAAATAGTCGAATATTTATTATTGAACAAAATATTACATACAAGAGCTGATAAATCAGTGTCAAACAACAGTAAAAAACTTCACCTACCAGTAATTCTGAATGGCCTTATTTTATGCCAATAAACAGAGTTTTTCTTCGACATCAAAGCTTGTGGTAACTCACATTTTTCAATGGCTTTCCATTTATTCAAGCAGCATGCCTCCAAATTGAATTTTTCCACATCTTTGGATAGCGTGTTCAAAAACTCAGATGACTCGCAATGAATTAAAATTCTACTTATGCTTGGTATTTCAATAGCACTGCTATGACTGCTAGTGGAAGGCAGGCATAGTTTTTTTGACCTTCCTGAAGTGGAAAAATTATTCAGTACCTCCTCTCAAATGAATATAAATTTTACATACCAATGTTTAGTCAAGCTACTGTCAGGTACACATTCCTTGCCACGCTTTAAACAATGCTTCATTTCCTCTTCCGTTAGATCTCTTACTGCTTTCAACCTGCTGTTAGTTAGTAAGAATAATGAGCAATTGGTTTGTACATTTCTTTGGCTTGAAATTTTGCCTTTTTCCAATAACATTCAACATCAGTTGATGAAAGCATCTCAAGAGAGCTAATATCCATCCTAAAACAGAAAGAAAAAACGCCAGAGACAAAACTAAACAATAAATTTGAATTTCGGTATCATTAAAATTACCAGGGCTCGATACTTCGCTTCTATTATTAAGTAGTAAATACAACCTTGAACACTTCAGAAGCAGTGCTGAAATATGCTTGCACATTCCAGACAAACCTGCTTTGCACGTACATGTCATCTCTTGAATCTTCACATCATCCACACCATCTATTGACAAAATTCCCTCAATTTGATGGGCCTGTCCTTGTGAAGCCGATATTTGGAGGCAGAGTCCCGCAATGTTAACCTTTTCCTTTGTAATGAATTTCTTTCCACAAAGAATCAAATGATTGGCATGCAACACTTGCTCACCCTTTACAATACATCGAATATCGGGTGTAGCATGCAAATACTTGAAAATTTCGGCTAATTTGAGATACATGATCTGAAAAACTAAAAATCAAATAGTGAGTTACCTCGACCTTTTACTCTTCAAAATGTAACGAAAAGCATAGTATTACAGATATACTTACAATAAAACTCAGTATGAAAACAGCTCTCGGTTAAAAAATATATAATACACTTTGAACACTGGCAAATCTCAAAAACACATACAAATATCACTTTCATCTCCTGTCTTCCACTAATGTAAACATAAAAGAATACTCGTTTCGGGAACAGCTGATTTGGCGATTGCAGCGCCGCCATCGGTAATTATTTGTCCCAATAGAAAGAAGTTCAGCCTAGGAAGTAGCGCAGAGCTTGAGAAAGTCTGTCCGGTCACGGTGATACGATAGGTTTGACCATTGAATTGAAGATGCTGTCAAAAATAAAACTGAACAGAGGATCATCTTCAAATTTGATGGTGGGATTGGGAAAAATAGCAGAAAGAATGATATTTACGGCATTTATGTACTCCGTTATATCTCATGAGAGTTAAGGATGAACCACTGTCAAAGCTGAAAATTCGATATCTCGAAAACTGTGCATACAATCAAGATTTTTTACTTTGAGATCATAAAGAGAGAGAGAGACAGAGAGAGAGAGAGAACAAAAAATACAAATACGACATCCCTTACACCTCTTCGGAGAGTGGGGTGAACACCAGTCAATGTCAAGACCTCTATCTGGATTCTTTCCGCAGCTCAATCTTATCAGCATATTCGTCAGGAGACTTATTTTCGACTATCTGTTTGAAGAAGAACCGGGTTTTTCAATATAATTTGACCCCCCTTTAACTTTGTTACTGAAGGAGATACAAAAATGTTTCGTATATTAGTTTCACGAAATCAACTGAGGTTTTTTGATATGACTCACCAAACTGAAATATATACAGGGTGGCCAACATATTGATCGCAACTTCATCATTTCAAATGGAACACCCTGTATATTTTTCCACTTTTGGTTAGCTCTCTTTTCTCTGATTTCGAATATGTAACATATGTTAGGGGAAGGTGAGGTATAATGATCCTCCTAAGGGAAAATGTTAATTGTGGCTAGAGTTGAAGGCAAAACAGCAAGATTTCAATTGTTTGAGGTAGTGTATTTACTCAATTTTGTATGTGCGTCCTCATTTTCTATAACATATATGTATTTTTTTGTATAAAAGGATTTTGTAAAAGTTTAGTAAAGGATCATTTTATACACCCCTATGGATAAACGATCCCAGGGGTAGGGGCAAAATGATCCCAGGGATCATTTTGTACCACAAGTCAATGAGTTAAATTAAAAACTCAGCTATTTATTTTAACAAAAATATTTATTGTTCATAACAAATTACACAAAACTTTTTCAGTATTTTAGTTTCATGAGATCTTTTTTTTGGAATTATTCACTACTCAATTAACGAACTAAACATAAAACATTGTAACAAACTTTCAAAAGATTTTCAAATTAACAACATACAAAATATAACAATGGATGTACATATAAACTTTTTTCGAATAAAAAAAACACAAATATTACTCATCCTTATGAAAAAAATTTTTCATAATTCATTCATTCATTTTTTCATTAAAATTGAGGTGAAAGAAAAATTAACTCTTAATTTCAAAAATGATAATTTTCTTGTCAGGCACTAAAAAGAGCTATAGCCTTAAAATTTTCTTACACTGTAAAATTGATTATTAGAAGGGCAAATATCGCAAGTAAAGTCGCCTTCATCGTCACTATCTATTCCCGCACAAGCCTCATGTCCCCATTTAAGACACACAACGCACCTAATCCACCCTTCAACTTTATTGTCTTTGGAAAAGCCTTCAGTACAAAAGAGGCATTCCTCATCACACTCTTCTTCAGAAGAATCTGATCTTTTTTGCTTTTTTTATCTTTCCCCTTTCCACTTCCTTTTCCTTTATCGTTCTGTTTCTTGGGTACCTTTTCATTTATTTTATTCGCTTCCCTAAGGGCTTTCTTTTGTTCCACTTCTGTTTTCCTTTTAGTTTCCTCTTCAAGGTATTTTTTGTAGGGTGTGCTGGTCAGTACTGATGTCTGTATTCTTCGTCTTGCACTCGCCCTTTTTCCAACTATCTTTGGTGTTGGTCGTACTTCCCTGAGTGTAACAACACCAAAAGATGTTGATGGAACACCAACAGCCAATGCTGGAGGTAATATATCAGAAGATTTAGGAGTTGACTTATCTTTTGAGAAGGACGGCGCTTGCTGAGGTGTTGAATGAAGGGATTCTATTTGCACGGTTTCAGCTAATGGAGGACTGAGAGGTTCTACTGTGTTATTGTCAACATCCATTTCAGTGGTTTCAGCTGCAATGAAGTCCACATTAGTGAAAATGTCAGGGTTGAACGGATATATTCCTGTCTTGTTGAATCCGTTTATACTATTCAGTGGAACTGCTGCTTTAAGATAAGCCTCTGTAAAAATTTTCGTTATTTGGAACGCAGTTACCATTCTCCCAGGATTTTTATTTATGTTATGATGTTATGATAAACGCTTAGGGGATACATGACTCCAACGTCCAAGGGTTGGAGTTTGTGGGTGCAATGAGGCGGCAGGCATAGAATAGTGACGTGATTATCCCTGGCTTTTAATATCACATTCAAATTTTTTGTGTGAGATAGGTGACCATCCAATATCAAAAGAGCCGGATCTTCTTCTGTCGGTTTGCTATGACTTAGTGATCGAACCACTGAGAAAACTCATCTAATTTCATCCAACCAGATGGATTGCATGCATATATAGCGCCTGCAGGTGCGCCATCCATCAATTCTATTTTCATCCGAACTCTGCGGAAGATTAACATTGGAGGAACAAAAGTTCCAGATGCTGAGGTACAAATCACTGCGGTCGTTGTTTCACCTAGCTCAGCTGAAGTCACTCGCGCTACCTATTTACGTCCTGTTTGCGCAAACACTCTCGAGTTTTTTGTTGGGAGTATACATAAACTCGTCTCGTCAACATTAAATATTCGATGAGGTGGAAAATGATGTTTTTCTTGTACGTTTCTCAAAGTTGAGAAAAACTTATCCACCACAGGCTTATTAAAAGCTCGCGCTCGAGCAGAAGACGTCGATTCTGGGGCACGCATTGTTATGTCTGGATGTCTACGTCTAAATCCACGAAGCCATTCAATTCCAGCTTTTCCTTTAGCTTCGGAAAATGGATACATTATATTATTTCTTGCCGCCATTTGGTAAGCTAAAGTTAAAAAGTCGTGTGTGGTCAGCCCGTACATTCTAGACTCCATGTCCTTAATATACTCTACAAGTTCCAGCTCTTGTTCCAGGTTAAACACTGTTTGTTTGCTTCCTAGTTTTTTAACGGAGCCTACAGCTATTTTATTTTTGCCCTTGGCTCTTCTTTTCAATGCCATCACAGGGGCCTTAAATTCTCTACTAGCGGTTTTGTAAGGCATACCACCTCTGACGGCATCTAATGCCTTTTGCATCTGTTCCTCAGACCAGTTTTGACGATCAGTTTTACGTTCGTAATTTCTCGGCATGATCTGTAAGAACAACAAATATTAATGGGGTAAAATGATTCCAGGGATCATTTTGCCCCAAACACCAAATTCCAAAATATCGATCGAAACATAACCTTCACATACCACGCGCGGTGATCGAACTTGGCTTAAATATTAACTTACTACTACTAATACCCGCAAATAAAACAACCTTTCAAAAAATACAAACATGTAAAAAATATGAAAGTCCAAAGACAGACTTACCTTAGATCAGAGTCACACTTTTTGATTATTTTCCAATCAAATCACGCCCAGCACTCGCAACGCAATGACACTTCACAAGCAACTAGCAGGGGCGCATAGGAACATGTTTCATGTGTATTTGGATAGATGGCACCAGCTATTTCTGATTTACGACGGGGGATCATTTGACCCTCAGGGATCGTATTACCTCACCTTCCCCTACATATTCTTTCTTATTCTGAGCACTACAGAGATTCAAATTTCAAGAACCATCAGGCAAGGCGTTTCGGAAGTGAAAATTTAAGTGGCCAATTTGATCTTTGGATTGGTAATGGAGCATCCCTTTTATGGACACCAAATAGTCCCGATTTAACACCGTTGGACAAGTTTTTATAGCCATTCCTGAAGGATAAAAATCACTTCAGCAATAATGATAATCAATTAAAGCGGAGAATAATATTAATGATATAAAATCAACCAATATTAAACCCATAATTCGGAACTAATCCCCTCAACGAACAAACGAACTTAAAATGATACTTTTAAGTAGATTGTTTGGATATAAAGAATTTCGTAGGTATTTCACATATTTTTTTATTCGGTGTCATCATTTCAAAACTTTGAAACTCTGAAAATTAAAGAGACACATCCACATACGTATTTATATTCTAGATCAGGAGGAAATAGGCTATCAAAAAAGGACGAATATACAGGACAGGGTGTCCCATTAGAAATAAATATAGTTGCATATTCACCCTGTATATCTTCCCATTGACGTTATCATAACTCCAAAAATGAGCATTTGCAGTTAACGCACTCTGCCACTTGTAAAATGATTACTGATCTTATTACTGATCATATTGTAAACCTCAGTCAATTTTGTGAAAATTGTATATGAAACATTTTTCTGCATCTCTCCTAGAAACAAAGTTAAATGGGGGGTCAAATTATAGTGAAAAACCCGGTACAATACGAATATACCACAATTATGGGCATCTTTTTGCACTATGCTGTCTACTAGAAATTTTCCAACAATTGAAATTTTGTAATGGCTTCATTTGATTCGACTTCTTCAAGTAGGTAATAAACTTCTTCAAATATAAAATCTTGTTGAAAGTTTTTCTCCGAATGGATCCAAATACGTGAATTCCTTTTTTGGAATGTTTATTTCCATTGCGCACCAATAGTTTCCATTTAGTAATAAGGGTACCTACAGATGATCCTTCACAATCTCAAAATTGTCGAGGAATGAATGCCCTGGAGTCTGGATTATTGAAAATAAACTGCGCGGGAAGTCCTGCATCAATTATTTGATATTCACTTCTTTTATTCCTCATGTTCAAAATATAATCGATCACTGCATCACTGAGTCAGCTTTCGCCAATCAAGGTTAGATAATCTGTGAGAGGTAACTTTTTACGGAGATGATCTTATATCGCAACTATATAGCCTCTCCCATTTGGAAATTTCTTGTAATAGGCAGGATCCTTTATGCGACCATTATCAAAAAATTTGTTTGCGAGGTCTCAATAGTACATCAGGAGTTTCTTTTTTGTGTGTTTTTTCACAAAGCTTACAGATGAATTCTCCCGAAAAAGTTCTATCTGGCTCACATATTTGATGCACCAACAGATTACATGCATCGCATTGCACCTAATTGGTGGCGGTGGTGTCTAAAGAACCCCCCAAGCAATATTGGCAAATTGGTGTACCTGTTTCCTTTGGTTCTTCTTGCTCTCTTTGTTTTCAGCAAACTTTTTCAAAAAACGACACTCAAAATACTCTTTATAAAGGGGTCTTTTTCGTTTCCACCTTACCTGTCTTGTTTATGGACAAGTCTAGTTAAATTACTTTTTGGTATCACGCAGAGTGTTTCTTCACAGAGATGAACAAAATTCTGTATTAGCTCTGACGAATCTGAAGTACTTCCAATTTCTTCCTCTTCTCAACACCTTATGCTTCATTGAATTGAAATGATTTTCAACAGGTGCATTGCTTATCCTATCCCTATCATATCTTTGTAGCATAATCGCCGACCAAAGGGGCAAGAAAGGAATATATTTTTTTAATATCATTTCATAGAGCTTAGGGTTGTAATAGAGGTTTTTGAACTCACTCACTACATCCATTTCAATGCTGCATTGCACTCTCTCAAAATGCTTATAAAAAAAACTTCGCTTCGCTAAAGAATGACTTGGAGGATCTTGTACCGAGGTCATTCCTGTTGATTTCAGATCAGGTTTCAAATCTTTCGGTAAGCTGTGATCCTTATCGCCAGCTATTATCAATAAATTTTTAAATGATTCTTTAACTGCCGCATTATAATAGGGATAACATAGCAATATGAAAATGTTTTTCATCCAATCCTCAATTTTCTTGAAATTTCTCAAAGTCATAGTGACAGCCATTCAGGCCTTCAATTGATTCTGATTATTGAACTGATCGACTGTCTGTTCAATGTCTTTGCAGAACATTTTCACAAAGTGAGCACAGCATAGGTGAAGAGAGATCATGGTTTCTCTGGGATTTCCGGCAACAATGAAGAAATTATCATAACAATAATTTATGTACTCTATCAATTGCATTTCGCAAAATTCTTGTGTATTCTTGTATAGTGTGTGCCTGATATTAAGTCCATCACTGGAAAAATTCTGTCATTACTAGTTTGAATTACCCCAGAATATAGATAAATGCGTTTGCACTTCTCGTAAGGCTTTTACACAATTGAGCCTGTTGCATTAAGAACGGAGACGGTTTGGTCTTCTTCTCAAATTTCAATACCTGCAGTTGCTTTCCGCTAAAAAGTCGCGAGATTTCAAGGTCATCTTCGGATGGGTCGTTCGGCTGTATTCACACTGGTAATTTATCTAACTGATTTACCATTATGTTCTGTAGCCCCTGTATCGGCTATAAATTTTATATTGGACTCACCTGTATTTTTATTTTCTTCTTTGTGTAGATAGTTGACTTCCTCACTCATCAGTTCATTTTCGTTTACAGCCATGAAGACGCTCACTTCTTTTCCTTGGGATTGGTCATTTTTATTTTCTTATACATTTGATCACTTCTTTCCTTGAACTGCCCTCGAGTTCCTCCCCGAATTCTTTGATTTCTGATACCCCTTGTAACTGTTCCTCTGTATGCACCTCTTCCTCCTTTCATATAAGCAGCTCTTTGTCTACACCCACGGTACCCTACTTTATTTCTACCACGGTATGGTGGTTTCGGACATGTAGCTGCTTGGTGGTTGTCAATCAGCTCTCGACAATTTTAACAAATCTGTTTAGTGTTTTTGCATTCTTGGCTAAAATGATTTGATTTGTCACACTTGTAGCATCCTTTACTTTTGTTTGCTGAACTGACATCCACTTTCTTTTTTTTAATGTCTGCATTCAGAGCTTGACCTTCATTAGCTCTTTCTTTCGTTTCTTTTTCTCTTCCTTCTTCATTTATTAATAGAGATTTCAGCTCATCAATAGAACGTTTTTCACCTGATGCATCATATTTTCTTATTTGCTCAGGATAGCTGTTATCAATAGCCATGAGAAAATTTTCTGTAACTTCTTTTTTTGCCAGAGGTTCCCCAAATTCTTCTACTTTACTTTTGAGGTCTTCAAATCTCACTATGAAGTCCACTGCGTTTTCATGGTTTTTCGCAAAGTTTTCGAAAATTTGGAAGATGACATTGCAGGGTTTTTAATTTTCTCTATGTTCGTTAGTATATTTCCTGCAGTTTTCAAGTGACACACTACTTTCCTGCAGTTGTCATCGAGTCTACTTAAAAGATAAGAGATAGTAAATACCATTCGCTTTGCTTTTTCTCCCGATAGTGTAGGTCTTGGCAATTTACTATTCAGAAGGTATTCGTAACCAAACGATTTAAACTCCTTTTCAACAACTGTTTCCACACATTGAATGGTTTATCTTTATACGTGAATGTGCTAGTTCTTGTACTATTGTGGATTTACTGAGAAAATCAGTACATATTTTCACTATGAACTTTTTCAAAAAAATTTTTCATGGCGTTTTCAAGTTGAATGTTTTTATATTGTTATACTTCAATGAAAGGTGGTAGTATCATCTTTGAAAAAACATTTTTTTCACATCTGTAGGACCTTTACGTCCAAAGAAATCGATATTATTTGAAAGGGTAAACGAAAATAAAGAAGTAAATTTAAAATGGGGGCTACTCCAAAACTAAGGGGGTAAACTTCCAAGTTTGGGTTTTTATCGATAAATTAGGTATATTTGATGACCTTAAATTATCGCTAAGTCATGACCAAACACACTGTATATATTACAATTGTTTTATTCAGAAGACAATGTTCTGTTTTAATCATTTGCTTTGCACTGCAACTGTAGGTATGATTCAAACTACATACTGTATTTATTCCTTTGCTCTTTAATGAAAAGCATGAAATATTTTCAAAAATTCATTCGCAACAAGAGATTTTAATCGTTTGGGGGCCTTCGTTTGGAATATCATTCCAATTGATATTCATCTTATGGCTGAAATTTCAAAGTTCAATAACTCTCAAACTATTCGACCGAATTATTTCAAATTCAGAAGTTTTGTCACTCTTTACGATTGCCATCTTTCAATATTACAGAAATTGAAGAAATCAGATCCGAACTTGAAAAATTTTGGATGTTTTTTATTTTCGTGAATATTGAAACACCCTGTAGGTGAACATTATGTTTTCAATTTATTTTCGTAACCACAAATAATCAACCAATGAGAAAAATTCAAAATCTCTGCTTGGCACGGTCATACAGGGTGATCAAGAAGTGAGCAAAAAGATTTCAAGCATGAACTATTTTCAAGAATTTATTGTAAAAACTAAACAAGACACCAGACAATACCAGAGGATTTTATATTAATTTGAAACATCCTTTAATAGGTATTATTTTTCACATATAGAATGCATTTTCGTGAAATATTTTTCAGTAATTGATGAAATTGAATCCCGTGAAAATTAAGGGTTGAAAGGTACCTCCAATCCCAAATTTTTTTTAGAAAAACTTGAATAAACTACAAAGTCGTATGTTTTTAAATTATGTAGAGATAGACCAAGTTGAATTTGTCCATAATAGGGGTGTTTTTCATTCAATTCTAAGCCAGACGGGGTCATTTTCAAATAACGGCATGATGTCAAGAAGAAGTCTGTATCCTTGGTTTTTCCTGAAAGGAAATATTATCAACATGTCGAAACAAAATCTAGAATGAGTTCGTATCCTTGGTATTTCCTGAAATGAAATATTATCAACATTTCAAAAAAAAAGTCAGTAAATAAATTAGCGTTTGATATTTTCCTGTTCTGTCTAGGGCAATCATCACTCAGATGGCTGGACTTGATCTAAAAAACTTTATTTATTTATTTATTTATTTATTCACTGTGGAATACACACGGATGATTTTCACATCCAAAAGGGTATTCACTGAATATCAAACAAAAGTGCATACATGAAAATACATTACAAATTCCCTATATGTTCACAAAGAATAATAATCAATAATCAAAAAAACATTAACTAGTTACTGATGAGGAGAAAAAAAATTGTATGTGCTAATTATTGATGAAAATACAAAAAAAATACAAAAAATAAAAGTGGAAGTTAAAGATCCTCGAAATATTTTTCCAACATTTTTTTCTTAAGAGTTCTTGAACTGTCGAAGAATATGTCACAGACTTCACCAAACAATAAAGCTTCCCTTTGCATTCGATGTAAGGGTGAGTTTTGACCAGCAACAGTATTTCTCCTATTGAGGAAAAGGATGTTGTGTTTCCTCAGTGATACAGTTGGCGCATAAAAAGAAATACCGTTAAGGAGGAATGCCGACTCCAAAGAACCATTCAACAGCTTTTGGAGCATCAAAACATCATTCAAAGCCCTGCTATACTCCAAACTGACGATATTAAAATGCCTGAGTCTAATTGAATAATTCTCGGGATCACCCTTTTGAGTCACGAGACCAGACCTGTAGCCGAGAAACCGTAAGAATTTTTTCTGAACGTTTTCTAGTCTGAACTTATGAACACCATAATGTGGACTCCATACAGAAGTGGCAAAATTGAGTCTACTGAATATAAATGCGTAATATACCGCCAATAATGCGTCCACACTCCTGAAGTCCTTGCATTGTCTGGTAATGTAACCGAGCATTTTATTACTGTTGTTGACTACAGATTCGAAATGTTGATGGAAGGAAAGTTTAGAGTCTAAAATTATTCCTAAATCTCTAATTTCGTCAGCCCTATGGAGAGTTGTATTATCTATGGAATAATCGAAAAGGATAGGCTGCCTATTTCTTGTGAAAGAGACCACTGCGCATTTAGAGATGTTGAAAACTAGGCCTTTTTTTCTGCAGTATTCACATAGTTTATTTAGTTCATTTTGCATAACCAGACAATCATATAGAGTGCGGATAACCAGGAATATCTTCAGATCATCTGCGAATAAAAGAATCCTGCATTTATGGAAACATTTTTTGATCCCATTGATAAAAATCAAAAAGAGCAAGGGACCCAAATGAGACCCCTGAGGCACTCCAGATGTGGCATTGAAGCGACGAGAACGAAAACCGTGAACCACTACATACTGAGTTCTATCCTTCAAGTATGATCTGAACCATCGCAACATGACACCGTGAACACCGACCCCAGCAAGCTCAGACAAAAGACCAGACAAGTCAACCTTGTCGAAAGCCTTGCTGAAATCGGTATACACGGCATCAACCTACCGCCGCTCATCGAGTCTGTTGGTTAGATACTCAACATAACTCAACAGGTTAGTCTCAACTGATCTACCCTTAAAAAAGCCGCACTGTTCAGGAATAACCTGTGTCTCTACTAAGTGAAAAAGGTGGGGGTAAACCAAGGATTCAAAAATCTTCTCGAATACACACAACTTACTTATTGGTCTATAGTTTCGAATTGAACCCCTGTCACCACCCTTGTAAATGGGAATTATAGAGGCTTTTTTCCAATAGTTTGGAAAAACACCAGAGGCAAGAGATTTATTGAAAATTATAGTGAGAGGCAGTTTAAGAGATGCACAGCATTCTTTAACGAAGAATGGCGGAATCGTATCAGGGCCTGGGCCCTTATCAACTTTGAGAGATTGAAGAGCACACTCCACTTCTTGTTCAGTGAACTGAATGCTATTCAGAAGGTATTGACTGTTTTCACCAACTCCATTATCACTGCTCAATAGATCCTGACTCTTGTTACAAACACTTTCAAAAAAGCTGGCGAAAAGCTCACCGATATCCTCACCTTTATCCGCAATAACGTCATCAAGGAACATCCTTTTAGGAAGTTCACGATTATTATTTTTGGTGGATAAAAAGCTAAATAGTTTTTTAGGGTTCTTTTTTATTTCATCCTGCATTGTGCGGGAATAACGATAGTAATCGGCCTTTATGAGTTTTTTGGACTCAGAACGTAATCTTTTGAATTCAAGAAAATCGCCCATATTTCCGTATTGTTTCCACCTGGAATGGTACTTATTTTTTCGTTTAATGAGTTGCACTGTAATATTAGAGAAATAGTTAGGAAAATTCTTATTTTTAATTTTGAAAGGAACACAATGGTCTATAACCTCATTCAACTTTATAAAAAATATCCAAGTTTTTATTAACATCCTCATCATTTAATAATTCTGTCCACGGGATACTACCGAATGTATCATTAAAATCATCATATGAAGTCATTCTGAGGTCATAATAACCTCGTTTAACAACATCCAAAAATCCAGAGCGTTTCGTGCCAAAAAAAAATTCTAGTGCTGGATGATGGAGGTCCTCAGGGACAAGAGGATCGGTACAGTGACTCAAGTTATCTATTCTTCGACAGTTCGACAAAACCAAATCAAGAATTCTTTCATTTCTGTTGCTTATAAAATTAAATTGCATTAATTCAGAGAATGGATAAAGAGTCAACCAGATCTATGAAACGATTTTCAACATTATATGGACATAAAAAACTATTCGAGTCATCCCACGACCAACATATGCCAGGGCAATTGAAATCTCCGAGCATAAGTGTACTATGATTATCTAATTTTTGTTTAAATTATTCACCAAATTGTCGGAAAACATTTTTGCAGAATTAACATCACCTGGCGGAATATAAATACAACACATGAAGATTTTATTGTTGTTTATCTCTAGTTGAATCCACACATCTTCAGCGTCACTTTGAAACTCGCTAAGCAGGGTCGGATTGAGATCATTCCTCGCCGCAATTAATACACCTCCTCCACTTTTCTTAGAACTTACTGATGATGATCTGTCACGACGAAACACTCTGTACACGTTAGTGTCCACCAACTCGGAATCCAAAACACATTCATTCAACCATGATTCAGTGATGAAAATCACGTCATAGTTTGAAGCCAAAACACTTGTCTTAAAGTCATGCAATTTGGTCCGAAGACCTCTGACGTTCTGATAGTAAACTGAGAGAGTCATTACAGGAGAACAAAATTAGCCGACAAAAAAGCGTACGAGATAGGAGTGAGCAAAGAATTTATAACTTTTTCAGGTCTTCCGGCCCGTTAATCTGGATAATTTTGGTATTATCGTCTCTACGGACCAGAATGTTACCGTTCTGGATCCACACAAATTTGTACTGTTTTTCCTTAGCACAATTACGTACTTCCTTATGTAGTAACTTTTTTGCAGATATTAGATGTTCATTGACGAATAATCGCGGCGATATTCCATCAACGCTCAAACCAGGTTTAACTTCATTATTAGATAATCGTTTTGATTTATATGCTGTCAGAAAATTGTTTCTGACAGTTTTCGATATGAATCTTACCACGATATTTTTGGGTTTCTCTGCATTCTTGGTAGGGACCCTGGTAACATAATCCACAGCAGATGATTCAATCGGCATGCCAACGGCAACCCCAATCTGAGACACAACCTCCAGCAGATTTTCACGCTGTTTCTCAGGAACGTTTTGTATTTCTATATTGTTAGCCCTAGAAAACTGCTCCATGTTCTCGATCTTTGAATTGAGGGTCCCAACTTCCTTCTTCAGAGCTGCATTCTCGGCCTCGAGCTTAGAGACCATGGCCACAACCTCGTTGAATTTCTTAAGCTTCCTATCAAAATCAGTAACCATATCAGAACAGAAATTCACTGATTCACGCACTGCCTTGATTTCCTTAGTTAACACGGCCAATGATGAAGAGCCATCATCCAACTTAGAAGCCACCGCCAAATCACCAACCAGGTCATCCTCAGAGTCACCATCCGCACCAGCAACAACCTGCGGGCTGCATCTATTCAGAGACTTGCGAACCAAGGAAGAACGGTCAGGGTAGCGATCACCCAAAGACGATATTCCTGTTTGACCAGGGGACCCCGAACGACAATTCGTGCATTTCCATCCCGTCCCTGGTAGACCCTTAATCAATGCGAGCTGTGATCTAGATATGTCGCTGCATGTCCCATTAGCATGATAAGAATCTCCACAAAAACCACCACATATGAGTCCGGGTGATTTCCTTGTAATTTTACCGCTGCACCTCCTACACTGAGACATAATTCTTAAAGTTATTCAAAGAAAGAAACAGTAGGGACTTCGAAACCAAAAATTTCTCACACTGCAACGGGTTGCACAATCGGTGATATAAAAATTATTATCTGAAAACGGATATATGTAGCACTTTCTATTGATTAAATGAGAGCGATCCGTAAACACATCTGATATTCACGGCGATCACTTTATTGAGAATATTTTTAATGACCCCTTATAAATCTAGTTGTTTCCATTTATTTGGGTGTGAAGAATTCAATGAAACAAAACCATTGTTTACTTCTACGCCCAAATAAATAGAAACCACTAAAAAACTTTCCTTCGTTCCTCCTGCAATCTAGCCTGTTTCGTTTTCAATAGTCCACCCTGCATCTATTAGTAATGTTTTTTTATTACCTATGAAAGGGCATTTTATTTCCACCAACTTGACAGAAACATTGTTATTTATAACTACAGCATCTGGGGGAAATTCAAGCCATATAATGCCTAGATCCTCCATGACTTCTTCTTCTTCGATGCTCTCTCTATACGCTTGAAATGCATTTTTCTCTTCGTCCCTTCCATGCTGTACACTGAGAGAAGAGTTTATTTATATTAAATGAAGCTTATTAACATTAAATAAATCCTGTATTGAAATACGGCGCAAGAATTCTTCATTTGTCATAAATGTATCCTTTATTGCGTGAAAAATAATGAGTTATATTTGGTATAGACATACAGGGTGTTTCATCATAAACTGGACAAACATATATTTTCGTGTAGAGGTCATCGGGAGAATCATTTTTGCCTTATACAATATATCCCGTTTTCGAAGCATAAGCGAGATACAGGGTGTCAAACGTCATTTTTGAGCAAGTTTCTTATGAGTGTGGTCAATTATGTATAACACTTAAAGGAACGCTTTCTGGTCAAATCTCAGTATTTTTTGGTTCTCTATTCAGAAAAGTTGACGAACTCCAAAAAAAAATTACAAAATGGCGGAAGACCTGCAATGTTCCAAATTTTTTTTTGCGGTTGTCATATTGACTTTATTTTCTGAATGAACACAATTTTCTAAGAATTTCTGCGAAAAAATTTTCTGCAAAAATCGAACACAAATTTTTTTCACATGTTTACAGCGATGAAAAAATTTCACTCGAAATGGATGAAATTTTGTACAAATATACTTCTTGAATTATCAATCACGAATGTGAAAACAGAATTGTAAAATATCGAACGGTTTCGTTATTACAGTCATTCAAATGTTTCGTTCAGACCTCTGAAATATTGAAAAAAAATTTGTTTTGAATTCTAGAGTCGAAATAATTGAATTATTGGCATGTCCAAACATTCTAGATGAATTTATACAAAAAAAATCAGTGAAACTCAGTTGGGACTCGAACCGACGTAGGTATTAAGTAGGGAAATGGCACTGTTCTAAGGATATTAATATTCGTTGCCAGGCAACGGTAGTTCGTAGTTGATTTCTATTTTGTAAAACCAAAGACTTTTTTGTCTGAAATTCATACGAATTTCTATTGATTAAATATGAATACGTTTTATTCAAGGAGAACATATTTATGGAATCCTAAATACTTTGCATATTTATTTTTACCCACTATTTACTTCATTATAACTAATTTTACGTTATCAGTTAGCATTAGTTATAGTCCATTCACGAAAGGTTGAGCCGTCGGTTGGCCATGGAAATTTGGCATATTCCACTGTGTTTATTAAAATTCTAGGTTATGTTCTTTTTTTTCATGTCAGATTGATACGCGATGTTGTCAATAATGCATAGAGTTCTCTGATAACTCGCAAGCTTGTCGGACGAGGCCGAGTACATTCGACAACGTTGACTTAATTTTACTTTATGACAGGAAATACTGCCAACTTCAGATAAATAAAGAAACGCCTACTATGTGCTCAACCTTTCGTGAACGGACTATACTTATAGGATGATTGTTGCAGGGAATAAAACATTACACAATTTATCGAAAGAAAAAAATTTTAAAATTTCCACAAGTGTGTCACAGCGTCAAGTTGGTGACACACTTGAAAAACTTGAAATATCTCAAGAGCGGAACGAGCACAAAATTCATAACATACGGCACAAATTGGCACAAAATGGGCACAAAATTCCCAAAACAATTTGATACCGAATTTCGAGGGGTGTGTCACCAACTTGACGCACCTCATTATATCACTGAAGGTATGATTGAAAAATGTTATACGGTTATTAAGAGTTTTCAATGTAAAAATTTTCCTGATATTTATGAAATTTTTTAAAATTTTTCCAAGGTTGTATCGGTAGATACCTTCATATAAATCGTGCATTACGTCAAAATGGATATTGAGAGTGTTATGAAAATAAGGTAATTCATTCCAAATGTTGCTCATAGTTTTCAGGATTTCTTAAAGTAGACAAATCTTCGACAACCATACTTTTTGTTTCATTTTTGTGAGAAAACAAACTCTACAAAAATAGTTTGCTGAAAAACTCTCCTGCAGTCCAATTACCGAATCGATACCTAAATTATCCCCCAAACTAAGAATCATCAGAAAATGGATTCTCATGTTTCCTATCATTAGTCCTACAGATTCCAAGAATTTGAATTCTTCCAGAAATACTTGAAATACAATTTGATTAGAAAACTTTGTTCTATCAGATGAGTAAAACAAGCCCCACAGAAAAATATACTCTAACCTTGATGAATACTTTGAATCAACAGAAGGAAATGCAATGTAGACACCACCTAATTTTTGAACACCAGCTTTGGTTCCAAGAACATTTCCCGTTTCAAAATCATCATAAAACATAAAGAAAGGAATGATTATTTTATCTCTATACTGTTTTTTCAATGTAATTGAAACATTTCATTGGAATTGAAAATACTACTTTTGTGATCCGAATTCAATTCTTCTGCCTTAATATATTCCATCATGTGATTTAACACACCTGGTAGTTCAATAAACTTTTTAATAACATACAAAGGCGAATCAAATATAAACGGGACTTTGCGCTTTTCAGGCACAATAGTGGAGGGTGAACGTTCTTGATTTTTTTGTTGTTGGGTAGGTTTGTCATGGGTAGGGAAAGCACGTGGGCTTGCCTCATCGACCCTCTCGGTGTCCACTGCGACGATGTTTGAGCAAGAGGTACCTCCGTCAATTGCGCAAAGTGTTGTTTTCTCCACTCCTTACTTGCTTGTTTAGACCCTAGGGTGTAGTGGTGCACCAATGTTTCATCACAGGTGATAATGTGAGTGAGAAATGGATCTCATTGTTCCTGAAATCGTGCAAGAAGACGCACACACACCTGAAAACGATGCAACTTCTGGTCAGCTGTGAGAAGGCGAGGAAACCACCTGGCGCAACCCTTACGGTACCCTTGGTCTTCTGTGAGTATGGAGTAGGTGCTCCCATAACTTATCCTGACCAAACTTGCAATTTCAGAAGTGGTACGACGTTGGTCGTCTTTAATAAGCTGTCGAACACTACTGATGTTGTTCGCTGCGGTCATGGCTCTCATTTTCAACACAATCACGACCCTCCACGAACTATTTATGCCATGCAAACACTCTGACTTGCGACGGTGTCTCTTATCCGAACATTGACAGTCAATCTCCTCAAGATTTTGGCCAGTTTTAATCCTTCTGCTACGAGAAACTTGAATACAACACGTTGCGAAATTGACGGAGGTACCTCTTGATCAAACATCGTCGCAGTGGACACCGAGAGGGTCGATGAGGCAAGCCCACGTGCTTTCCCTACTCATGACAAACCTACCCAACAACAAGAAAATCAGGAACGTTCACCCTCCACTATTGTGCCTGAAAAGCGCAAAGTCCCGTTTATATTTGATTTGCCCTCGTATTTTAAAGGAATAATTTGACCCTCACAACGTTTTAGTGTTACAGAAGATACGGACGCACTTGGTGAAGTTTTATTACCAAGAATATTACCAATAAAAAATGATTTTGGCCTAATAAGCAAATTATGTTTTTCTAATAATTTGAATCTCAAGTATTCTGATTGTGTGACTTCAAAATATTTTTGCGAAAGAAGATGTGTCAATTCACTTTAAATGTTTGAATCAGTCTCATCCATCTGTTGTTTGAAATGATTCATTATAATGGAAAAAATTGTTTCAAACAGTTCAGATGTGTTACTAATAATAGTTTGAACTAATGAACGAGTAACAGTATTCAAACTATATAATTTATTAGAAAAATTTAAAATATGGAATGATATAGCACCATGTAGATTGGTGCTTATATTTTCCACACATCCTTCATTTTCTGAGTTCATAGGATCTATGGGCATATTTGAGGAAGCAGAAAACAGTTCTGAAGTTAGATAGAAGATAGAATTTTTTTCTGCGGAGTATCAGGCATTACATGATTTGTAGTTGCGATAATAGTATGAAAAGTGGACATATGATATTCAATCAATGTGAATATCCCAAAAAAAACATCGAGACATGGACAGCTTGGACAAAATGGCGTCGGTGGGTGATAAGACCCTCTAATCCTCAGAATAATATTCTTCTATACTTAGTTGTCTTGGTGGTCCTGACATAGGGTTACTTGAACCAACGTGGAACAATCCTTCTGGAGTCTCTCTGGGAAATTAAAATTATATCTAGATTGACAGGGCCGACACACGGTGCTTAAAGCTTCCTCTCACCTGGCAATGAACAACCCAAAAATAACATATAGCTCTCCGCAAAATTGCGATCTGATTTCCCACTATACTTGAGAATCAATTTTAGCTTTATTCTAGATTCTATCCGAAATTTCGATAATTCAATATTTTTTCTAGACACAAAGCAATATTATTATCTGTCTTTCAACGAAGACAGCACAATGAAGATTGAAAATTAATCTCCGGAAAGCGCATGTGTGCCGGCGCGGTCAATCCAGTTTTTCATATGTCGTCTTTTCGGGAAGATGCCACTCAATAACAAATCGATATACAGGATGTAACACACCATCCCTCCAAAAGGTGAAAATACGAAGTGTTTTCATTATAATCATCAAATAAATACATCATCCCGACAACTCGACCACAAAATAGGTATTGATGTGGAATAAAAAAGGAAAGGTGAAATTTATTTTATGAATGAAAATTATTCTCACATTTAAAATGACAAAAAAGAATTCGGAGAAATTCAAACTGATAATGTTTAAAAAAATACAAAACATTACAATTTTCTCGAAATTTAACCGTTATCATGATCATTAGAGGTATTATCTGGTTTCAGATCCTTTACATGGTATTCGCCTATAGATTTACCATTTCTATCAATTAGTTCATAAACATTGCAACCAAGCTTATTTTTAACTTCATGAGGTCCTGTGAATTTTTTATCCAGTTTCGATGAAAAGTGTTTTGACGCATCAGAAAGTGAAAAATTTCTTTTCCATACAAGATCACCCACGTTGTATGAAACAGGTCTCCTGCGAAGATCGTATCTGTTTTTAGAAATTTTTGCTGCCTTCTCAATATTTTGTTTAATTATTTTATGAAGAGACCGCAAGGTATCACATTTCCAATCTGAACTTATCTGACGCTCTCCACCTGGTTTTCTCCTCATTTCAGAATATTCTCCACCATTTATTATCATTTCTCGACCGAAATTTGCGAAATATGGTGTACATTTCGTGGTTTCATGTTTCGCCGTTCTTAAAGCACAAGCTAAATGTTGCAGATTGCGAGACCAATTTGATTACTGATCATCTATGTAGGAACTAATCAGTGTTTTCAACACCCTATTAACTCTCTCTGTAGGGTTATTCTACGCATGATAATAAGCATTCAACAAAGGCTCAACACCGTATCTCTCTAAAAATTGTTTAAATTCATTACTTCTCCCAAATTGTGTACCATTATCTATAATAATATATTCTGGTACTCCAAATGTTAAGAATACCTGTTGTTCAATATGTTTGATTACTATTTGTGCTGTTGCATTTCTCAGAGGAGTGAAAATACTAAACTTACTGAAATAGTCCGTGGTAACTAAAATATACTTGTATCCTTCGCTAGAAGGCAATGGACCAAAAAGTCGCTTGAAATCATTTGCCAACACGATTGAATATCTGGTCTTTTCCCCATTTCCTCTGCCGGCGCTTTCTGCAAAGGTTTCTGACTACTGCATGTTGCGCACTTTTTTAAATATCTGCAAACGTCAGCTTTTAGATGTGGCCAGAAGTATTTGTGAATAAGCCGGTTATAAGTCTTGTAAATACCTAAATGTGCTCCGGTGTCAATATTGTCATGATATTTCTTTAGAAGTGCAGATCTTTTATGTTTAGGAACTACTTCCTTTCACTCATCTATTTCTAATGAAAGGTGTCTATATTTATTAGGAATGTGAATATAGATTTTATCATCTATTATTCGGTATTTCTGATAACGCAGAGGATTTTCAAGGATATTCCTGAACAACCTGTTATACCATGGGTCATCGTAATTATTTTCCTTTCTGACCGCTTTATTATCTGCGCTCTCAGAACCTATTGAAGAGATGGCCTTTTTGGGTGCTCTTGATAAGCAAACAGGGACAACATTCAATGTGCCCTTTCTATGAACTATGTCAAAATCATAGGCTTGCAATTTCCAACACCATCTCCCCAGTCGGCCCTTCGGATCTTTTAGATCATTTATCCATTTCAAAGCAAAGTTATCAGTAACTACAGTAAATTTTTGGCCTTCTATATAACCTCTCAACTTTTCTACTGCCCAAATAACAGCGAGAATCTCTAATTGCGTCGAACCGAATTTCGATTCATTTTTTGTGAGAGACCTAGACAAATAACAAATCACATGATCTCTACCTTCGTAAGTCTGATACAGAACACATCCTAATCCTAAAGTCGATGCGTCGGTTTGAATTATGAAGGGATATTCCCAATTCGGACACGAGAGTATTGGGGGCGAGGCGAGCGTATTTCTGATTCTATTAAAGGCTTCTTCACATTCCGTTGACCAGTTCCATTTAACATTTTTTTTGTGAGCCTAGTAAGAGGAGCTACAATAGATGAAAAGTTGGAACAAATCTACGGTAATAAGATAGCATGCCTATGACCCGCTTTATGTCTTTAGGACATTTTGGTTTGGGCATTTCTAAAATGGCGGATACCTTTTTGGGGTTAACAGAAAGCCCGTTTTTATTTACAATAAATCCTAAATATTCTAGTTCCGTTCTGCAAAATACACATTTATCTCTTTTGAGGGTCAAGTTGTGCTGTTTTAATCGATTGAAAACCTCTTCTAAAATTCTAATATGTGTTTCAAAGTCGGGTGCCACTATGATAAGGTCATCTAGGTAAACGAAAACATATGGTTTTAAATCGCCAAAAAGTTTATTCTAAACTTTGAAAAGTTTTGCTGAGCCATGTAATCCCATTGCTAGTCGCTTGTATTGAAAATGACCTCTGCCAGGTACGGTAAAGGCAGTATATCGCTTTGATTCTTTCTCTAGTGGGACTTGCCAAAATGCATTCTGGATGTCGAGAGAGGACAGATATTTCGCTTCTCCTAAGGAATCCAAAATTTCATGAACAAAAGGTAATGGATAATTAGGCTTTTTAGATACTTTATTGAGCTGTCGGAAATCAGTTACGAATCTGTATGTTCCGTCTTTCTTTTTGATCATTAATATTGGTGAACACCATTCGGATTTGCTAGGTTCTATTACGCCGAGTTCGAGCATACGGTCCAATTCCTCGTTAATCTTTTGTTGCATCGCACGACTTACACGATAATATCTTTGTTTAACAGGTTTTGCATCGCTTTTAACTTCAATTACGTGCTCTATTGCATCCGTACAACCTAATTTGATATCTGAAATATCATCAAAATATTTATTAACAATAGAGTTAAGTTTTTTTCCATTTCTCTGGAGGTAGGTCTGAAGCAGTTTGCAAATGACAACTTGATATAGAATTCGCTGCTTCGTCAGAATCTTTTCTGTTAGAAAAAAACCATTCTTGCTTACGTAGATCGGGAATTATGCCCATTTCAACCCAAAAATTGGTGCCTAGAACTAATTTATGCCGTAATGCAGGAACGATATAAATGTCAAAAACAACGGTTCTGCATTGTAATGAAATTGGTACACAAACTTTACCGATGCAATCCGAACTTTCATTGCTACTATGCAATTATTGATTTTTGATTCTTCTAATCTCAAACCTAAGGAACTTAAGATTTGCCAACCATCACTATTCATAAAAATATTGTTTGCTCCACTATCTAACAATGCTTTGAATTTTTGTCCGAAAATTTCGACAAAATGTAATCCAGCACTAAAGATACGCCTTCTTTGCTAAGTTTTTTGACGTCAGAATTTAAATCAGGAGAAATGGTCGGTTCAAATTTATGTCTGCCTAAGTTACGACCAGAAATTAAGCTCTTTTGAAGTTTTTTGATGATGAACAATCTGGACAAGTTCTCTTTGTATAGCCTAATCTATTGCAATTGAAGCATTTGACAATCTTGGAAGGACAGTTTCGTGCGATATGTTTAGGTGAATTGCATTTAAAACATCGTTTACCACCACTCGATTGTTTGCCATTATTGTTTGTTGCACTATCTCTAAAATTTGATAAGTCCGAACGATTACTAGAATTACCTCTTGAATGGCAAGAGGAAGAATCTCTAGATCTGACGTTAGCTTCATTTTTAAAACGGTTTTTGAATCTATTATTACTATTAATTTCAGAACTATCTCTTGAACTATGTTTACTATGAGAGTGTTTGGAGTGTCTATCTTTTCGAGAACGAAAGTCATTATTTTGTTTAATTGAAAAAACCTCAAGACTCGAAGATGGAGCTACTTCATCTTTTTTACTCCGATTGAAAAATTGGTGAAACAACATCTTGAAATGTAACATGTTCGTTATAATAGTTTGAGTGAGAATCGATTTTATTAACTAGTTTAACTAGCTGCTCTTCAGAAGATATAGTTTCTAAGACTATCTTATCGCGGTATTTCTTTAACAAATTTTCGCGAATTCTAGCAATTCGTTTTTGGTCTGAGTAGGGTTGTGGCAGAAAATCCATAAGTTCGCTAATTCGCGCTATGTAGGTACCAACACCTTCGAAATCTTTCTATTTGCAGTTTTTAATAAGTTCTTTTATATGTTTCTCATAATGTAACGGCAAAAATTCTTCCTTTAAACGATCATACAATTCCCGCCAAGATGAAATTCTACTCTCAATATGTCGAAACCACACCGCAGCATTGTCTTCGACTAAATATTCAAAATTCTCCAAGAGTTTAGCTTCAGTTACTTTATGTGACCTGCAATATTGATTGACTTTTCTTATAAACATCAGAACATCTAAACTATTCCTATAAGTACCTCTGAATTTTATGTTCCATTTGGTGATTGGAATATAGTCCTGGTTATTTATGACTAAATTTTTTGGTGAAGTGATATCGCTCTCACCGATTTCATTTCCACTAGACAAGAATTCATTCAACAGAATGGATCTTAATTCATTGAATTCCGAAAATATTAAGCTAGTTTTATCTTTCAATTCATCGATTTTTGTCATTTCACTTGCATCAGTTGTTTGTAAACGGTTTAATCTCCCCTGCAAATGCCAGAATGAAACCTCTAAGTATGTAACCAATTTTTCAGTGAATATGCATTTAATTTTCTTTGACAGAGTACCCAAAATTTCTCTACAAATTTGTATCTCAGTATCGACATCTAAAATAAGTCCTTCAGGTAACTCATTTACATCCAAACCTTTACGAATTATACAAGCATTAAGGTGTTTAGTAAGATCTGATTTATTTTCCTTTGACACAGTGAAACCTCTTATGTTTAACTCATAAACGAGCCAAGTTCGCTCTAATAATTCAAAATCAAAATTTGACATCTTCTTGATAAAACTAATACAGAAAATCAAAATTTTCTAGCCCAACAATTGTAGGATGGTTAAGGAAATTAATAAGTTTGTGGCATAGAATGAAAAAATGTCTCACCTCTACTTTATTTGATGTTAACGTCCAGAAGGACTGCTGCAAGATGGTCAGTGAAAGAATGAAATGAATGATTTTGGGTGTCCGATCTCGATGTTTCCGTGGAATCTCTTTTCTAATACAATAATCTTCGAACCTAAGACGAAATTTGATTAGTCTTGAATACTGAGTAGGTCCAGTGAGTAAATTGGTCGTAAAATTTTCCTGTCTTTCATGTAAACTTTGAAATACAATGGATTTTATAAACAAAAGTTCCCTCAAACCCTGAGAAAATCAAGATGAACCGTATCGGAACCACTTCGTTACGTTCTAATGATTCAAAAAGGAGGCTAGGCCTGAATCTTTTTTGATCTATGACTTTCCCAAGGAAATGAAAGAACTTCCACTATTTACAATTTTATTCCTTACCTAAGACGACAATAAAGTACTATAAATGATCAAATATTCAATCAATGTAAATATCCCAAAAAAACATCGAGACATGGACGGCTTGGACAAAATGGTGTCGGTGGGTGATAAGACCCTCTAATCCTCAGAATAATATTCTTCTATACTTAGTTGTCTTGGTGGTCCTGACATAGGGTTACTTGAACCAACGTGGAACAATCCTTCTGGAGTCTCTCTGGGAAATTAAAATTATATCTAGATTGACAGGGCCGACACACGGTGCTTAAAACTTCCTCTCACCTTGCAATGAACAACCCAAAAATAACATATAGCTCTCCGCAAAATTGCGATCTGATTTCCCAGTATACTTGAGAATCAATTTAAGCTTTATTCTAGATTCTATCCGAAATTTCGATAATTCAATATTTTTTCTAGACACAATTATATTATTATCTGTCTTTCAACAAAGCCAGCACAATGAAGATTGAAAATCAATCTCCGGAAAGCGCATGTGTGCCGGCGCGGTCAATCCAGTTTTTCATATGTCGTCTTTGTCGGGAAGATGCCACTCAATAACAAATCGATATACAGGATGTAACAAAGGTCTAGTAAAACAAGATCCCCATGAGACAAACTTTTTTTCTTGAATTCTAGCAATTTATCGAAAGTTGAATCAAATGTAGTGAAAATCTCTCTACACTTGAATCTCTCTTGAAATCAATATCTATGAGCTTGTGGCCTAGAGGATTCTTGAGGCATGGGAATTTTTGTAGAAAGACAGTGATATCAACGGTTTCATTGTTTAAGAAATCTTTTCGGTACTTATAACAGTTAGTCCATCTTTCTTCAACTTCTGTCCAAGGATCTTGATTGTGAAGTAACCAGAGTAGATCTTCTTTTACTTTGTCTAAAAATGTAGAGTAACTGTATAAGGATAACCAAGTACCAGAGGAAAGTTTGAGAAGATGTATTTACTGAATCATTAAAAGTAGACAGTGGTTAATGAGTTTCTTACCAAATTCAAACTTCTCCTCTGTATCCACTTTTTCTGATGTTGTTGAGGAATGGAAGTCCAAAACATCAGACTGCCTCAAAAACATTAGTCTATTTTTATATTTGTCCACAAGTTTTCCTCTGGCCACTCCAGATTTATTATCTTTTGAAAATCTTTTCTTAATAGGCGAAGTGAAATAAACATGAGGCAGTTCTTTGGGGAAAGTAGCTATTATTAAGTGTGAAAAGATTTCTAAAATCTTGATTGGTGAGCCGCCTTGAAAAAATAAAAGAATGTTTGGTGTTCAGAAGCCAAAATTCACAAAGTTATGAATAATTTATGCATGCATGATTTTTTCAACTGAAATTGTGATTTGAAGGAAAAATGTATGGTCCAAAGACAATATAATAGATCAATATCTTACGGCATTTTCACATATTTTACGTCATTCAAGAGGTACAACTTCAAAAGAATATTAGGTAAAACAGAAAAGTAATGAGAATTTTTGGGACTCCAAAAAAGTGATGTTTTTCGTTTTTTCATTTTACCTAAACAGTATCTTGATAATTTCGTTTTATCTATCTTAGTTCCGGAATTTCAATATAAGTTGGTTTGAAAATTTTGAGGTCTACTTCTGATATTCAATTGTAGTTGTGCTTAAAGTTATTTTCTTTACACCTGTTGATTAAAAAAAAATTGGTAAATGAAGCATACCTGAAGGGCTGAATATTTATAAAATATTGCACTATAATTTCAACCAGATATGACTGGCATGTCCATGTAGTGCTCAAATTGCCATTAAGTTTGTAGCTTTCTTTTATGGCTCTTCCCATGAAAGTCGACTCCAACAATTCATTGAGATTCAGAACTACATCGCCAATTCTGCAGGTTTCTGTTGGAGGTACTATTTCTATTTCAGCCTGAGATGATGTGCTTAGAAGACTCAATAAGAGTGGAGAAAGAACCTGACTGATTCATGTCAATCAGGAAATATTTTTCCGGTGGGGGACTACATAGTGATTCTTCTTGCAGTCTAAAAATACGAACTAGTCATAGTATACATTCAATATTTTTTACACATATTATTAATTCATTGAATGAAATGAATGTAAATAAACCCCAACACATTATCTCACCTTTTCAATCCTTTTTTGAGACACAATTTCAATTTGATTTGATCCCCAATTCTGGGGATCACTTTATTGAAAGTCTCCTCTTCAACTAATCCAACCAGTGTATCCAAAAAGTGTCGATTCCTTGGTCTGAAAATATTTTTACTTATTTATGGAAATGATAAGTTTCTCCTTTCCAAGAAAATTCTTAATAAGCTTTGTCTAAGGAGACAGAATGATATTAGAAATATTGCTTGAATTTTTCTTGGTAATTTTCTATTTTAGATCTTCATCGATTTTAATTTTTATGTTGGAAAAAATTTTCTCATTTTCATATTTCATATGGACCAACAAGTTTTTTTTTCTGATATTTTAAAACCGGATCATGTATCGGCTTGCTGGTTGGTCAATATTCTCGAAAACATCGTGAAAAATAATTATTTTCGGAAGAAATTTGGTCGTAAATATACAGGGTGTCCGATAATTAAACCGATAAGCTTATAGTGGATGTTAAAGACATTGTTTCAGGCACTTTCAACCCAACTAATGAAACATAAGAGTTGTCACTGAAATACCCTTCGCCCCCCCCAAAATGATAAGCTTGTGTTTGACAAAAAAAATGCACTGGAACTATTCGGTGCGCATTTTTGATATTAGCCATTGTGTAAAATTTGAACACTAGAGCTGACGCCGTTTTGGAGATATGTGACAAAAAGTGTGACCTGGACGTCATCTTCAGAGGGCTCTAGCTCCTTAACGAAGAATTTTTGCACTGTTTGATTTTTTATTTGAGACGAATGTATCTAAAATAATGTCTAGAACATCCACGAGAAGCTCGAAAAATTCCAGGGGTAATGAATCGAGAATTGGGAAAAAACATTGCCTACTTTTTCTTCTCCAACACTCCTCATCATTTTCCATTCCGTAGGTAAAAATATAATAGCAGTCACTCCCTAAAAAAATTTATAATTAAAAAAGTGGAATACATAAAACAAATGCATGCCTCATAAGAAGTAGGTGATATAATGGCAGATTGTCACTTAATTTCTAACTTGACAAAATATTTCATACAAGAGCTGAGGAATCAGTGTCAAACAGAAGTAAATGATTTCACCTACCAGTAATTCTGAATGGCCTTAATTTATGCCAATTAACAGAGTTTTTCTTCGACATCAAAGCTTGTGGTAACTCACATTTTTCAATGGCTCTCCATTTGTTCAAGCAGCATGCCTCCAAATTGAATTTTTCCTCAGAGACATCTTTGAATAGCGTGTTCAAAAACTCAGATGACTCACAATGAATTAAAATTCTACTTATGCTTGCTATTTCAATAGCACTGCTATGACTGCTAGTGGAAGGCAGGCATAGTTTTTTTGGCCTTCCTGAAGTGGAAAAATTATTCAGTACCTCCTCTCAAATGAATATAAATTTTACATACCAATGTTTAGTCAAGCTACTGTTAGGTACATATTCCATGCCACGCTTTAAACAATGCTTCATTTCCTCTTCCATTAGATCTCTTACTGCTGTTAGTTTTTTCAAACAAGAATAATGAGCAATTGGTTCTGGTTTGTACATTTCTTTGGCTTGAAATTTTGCCTTTTTCCAATAACATTCAACATCAGTTGATGAAAGCATCTCAAGAGAGCTGATATCCATCCTAAAACAGAAAGAAAAAACGCCAGAGACAAAACTAAACAACACTAATGTAATCATAAAAGAATACTCGTTTCGGGAACAGCTGATTTGGCGATTGCATCGCCGCCATCGGTAATTATTTGTCCCAATAGAAAGAAGTTCAGCCTAGGAAGTAGCACAGAGCTTGAGAAAGTCTGTCCGGTCACGGTGATACGATAGGTTTGACCATTGAAGATGCTGTCAAAATACAATCAAGATTTTTTACTTTGAGATCATAAAGAGAGAGAGAGAACAAAAAATACAAATACGACTTCCCTTACACCTCTTCTTCTTCATTTTTTCAAATGGAATACCCTGTATATTTTTCCACATTTGGTTAGCTCTCTTTTCCCTGATTTTGAATATGTAATATATTTTGGTCTATCTTTCTTATTCTGAGCACCACAGAGATTCGAATTTCAAGAACCATCTGACAAGGCGTTTCGGAAGTGAAAATTTAAGTGGCCAATTTGATCTTTGGATTGGTAATGGAGCATCCATTTTATGCACACCAAATAGTCACGATTCAACACCGTTGGACAAGTTTTTATAGCCGTTCCTGAAGGATAAAAATTACTTCAGCAATAATGATAATAGTAATCAATGAAAGCGGAGAATAATATTAATGATATAAAATCAACCAATAATAAACCCATAATTCGGAACTTATCCCCTCAATGAACAAAGAATAATGATAATATTGTAATGATGAGAACAAATTTTGAAGCTTTAATTTCTAACTTGAATCAGAGCCATAATTATGCTATCAAAAATTATCTGAACAACTTGAGACATAGGATTGAATGAAGGTGGTCATTTCGAGCAATTTCTTTAGTTGATGTTATTCTTACCATACTGCCATAGTTTATTAATTTTCATTGGTTAAGTAATTGTTAAGTATTCGTTCTAAAATGATACTTTTAAGTAGATTGTTTGGATATAAAGAATTTCGTAGGTATTTCACATATTTTTTTATTCGGTGTCATCATTTCAAAACTTATTTGAAAATTAAAGAGACACATCCACATACGTATTTATATTCAAGATCAGGAGAAAATAGCCTATCAAAAAAAGGACGATTATACAGGACAGGGTGTCCCATTTGAAAAAAAAATAGTTGCATTCAATGTTGTTTACCCTGTATATCTTTCCATTGACGTTATCATAACTCCCAAATTGAGCATTTGCAGTAAACGCACTCCAACATATGTTACATATTCGACATCAGGGGTAAAAGAGCTAGCCAAACATTAAAAAATATACAGGGTGTTCCATTTGAAAAAATGAAGTTGCCATCAATATGTTGGCCATCCTGTATAAATTTCATAATGCAAATTTATATTGTAAAACCTCAGTCAATTTCGTGAAATTTTTGTGAAACACATTTTTCTGCATCTCCCTTAGAAACAAAGTTGAAGGGGGGTCAAATTATTGTGAAAAACCCGGTACAATACGAATAAACCACAATTATAGGCATCTTTTGCACTATGCTCTCTACTAGATATTTTCCAACAATTGAAATTTGTAATGGCTTCATTTGATTCGACTTCTTCAAGTAGGTAATAACTTCTTCAAATATTAAATACTTCTTGAAAGTTTTTCTCCGAATGGATCCGAATACGTGAATTCCTTTTTTGGAGTGTTTATTTTCTTCTCTGTGTGTTTTTTTACAAAGATTACAGATGAATTCTCGCGAAAAAGTTCTATCTGGCTCACATATTTGATGCACTCACAGATTACATGCATCGCATTGCATCCAATCGGTGGCGGTGGTGTCTAAAGAACCCCCCAAGCAATATTGGCAAATTGGTGTACCTGTTTCATTTGGTTCTTCTTTCTCTCTTTGTTTTTCAGCAAACTTTTTCAAAAAACGACCCTCAAAATACCCTTTATAAAGGGACCTTCTTCGTTGCCACATTACCCTGTCTTGTCTATGGACACGTCCATACTTTTTGGTATCACGCAGAGTATTTTTTACAGAGATATAAACAAAATTCTCTATTAGCGCTGACGAATCTGGAGCACTTCCAATTTTTTCCTCCTCGTAACACGTTATGCTTCATTGAATTGGAAAGATTTTCAACAGGTGCATTGCTTATCCTATCCCTATCAAATCTTTGTAGCATAATCGCCGACCAAAGGGGCAGGAATGGAATATATTTTTTTAATATAAGTTCATAGATCTTAGGGTTGTACTAGAGATTTTCGGACTCACTCAACACATCCATTTCAAAGCTGCATTGCAGTCTCTCAAAATGCCTTAAAAAAAGACTTTGCTTCGCTAGGGAATGACTTGGAGGATCCTGTACCGAGGTCATTCCTGTTGCTTTCACATCAGGGTTCAAATCTTTCGATAAGCTGTGATCCTTATCGGCAGCTATTATCAATAAATTATGAAATGATTCTTCCACTGTCGCATTAAAATAGGGATAACATAGCAATATGAAAGTGTTTTTCATCCAATCCTCAATATTCTTGAAATTTCTCAGAGTCATAGTGATAGCCATCAAGTCCTTCAATTGATTCTGAACATTGAACTGATCGACTGTCTGTTCAATGTCTTTGCAGAACATTTTCACATAGTGAGCACAGCATAGGTGAAAAGAGATTATGGTTTCTCTGGGTTTTACGGCAGCAATGAAGACATTACCGTAACAATAATTTATGTACTCTATCAATTACATTTCGCAAAATTCTTGTGACAATACATTCAAACTTGCTGAGCAGAAATCTGTTACAACACCACTGAAAGTAGGCCAGCTTGAATGCCCTTTAGCAAAATTTTTGAAGTCTGTGAAGAATTTCCGTAGATCTCTTGTATAGTGTCTGCCTGATATTAAGTCCATCACTGGAAAAATTCTGTCATTACTAGTTTGAATTACCCCAGAATATATATAAAAGCGTTTGCACTCCTCGTAAGGCTTTTTCACAATTGAGCCTGTTGCATCGAAGTGCATTAAGAACGGAGACGGTTTGATCTTCTCATATTTCAATACCTGCAGTTGCTCTTTGCTTAAAAGTTGCGATGATTTCAAGGTCATTCGTATTCACATTGGTAATTTATCTAACTGATTTACCATTTGTTCTGTAGCCCCTGTATCGGCTATAAATTTTTCATTGGACTCACCTGTATTTTGATTTTCTTTTTTGTGTAGATAGTTAGCTTCCTCACTTATCAGTTCATCTTCGTTTACAGCCATGAAGACGCTCACTTCTTTTTCTTGGGGGTTGATCATTTTTATTTTCTTCTTCATTTGATCACCTCTTTCCTTGAACTGCCCTCGAGTTCCTCCCCGAACTCTTGGATTTCTGATACCTCTTGTAACTGTTCCTCTGTATGCACCTCTTCCTCCTTTAAAATAAGCCGCTCGTCCTCTACCCCCACGGTAGCCTACTTTATTTCTTCAACGGTATGGTGGTTTAGGACAAGTAGCTGCTTGGTGGTCGTCAGTCAGCTCTCGACAATTATAACAAACCTGTTTAGTGTTTTTGCACTCTTTGCTAAAATGATTTGGTTTGCTACATTTGTAGCTACTTTTGTTTGCTGAACTGACATCCACTTTCTTTTTATTTAATGTCTGCATTCAGAGCCTGACCTTCATTAGCTCTTTCTTTCGTTTCTTTTTCTCTTCTTCTTCATTTATTAATAGAGATTTCAGCTCATCAATAGGAAGTTTTTCACCTGATGCATCATATTTTCTGATTAGCTCAGATTAGCTGTTGTCAATAGCCATGAGGAAATTTTCTGTAACTTCTTTTTCTGCCAGAGGTTCCCCAAATGTTTCTACTTTACTTTTGAGGTCTTCAAATCTCACTATGAAGTCCACTGCGTTTACATGGTTTTTCGAAAAGTTTCCGGAATTCCATGTTCTTCTTATCTTTTGTTCCATAATGGTATCCTGATGTCGTACACAGAATTAGCAAACAATGATAGAAAATCTCAGAATGAGGACCGGTGAATTAGCAATACAGAGCAAAAAATCTTTGTCAGCAACAACGCCAGTATTCTTGATTTATGTATATCAACGAATCATGCAATGTAAAATACCCTCAGTTCACGCTATTACTAATATCAGCAACTTTTTTGTGGACTTAGTGTTCAATTTGTTTTTTCTATACTTTTAGCGACGGGTGTCTCTTTTCTAACCATAGCCCTCGGTTATCGTCTTTGAGAAACTGCTGTGAGAAACACCATCTACGAAACTTGTGAAGCAACTTGGAACGTTATTCAGCCAATTGTCATGTCAGTTCAAGATATAAAGGTATGGGAGCAAAAAAAAAGAAGAGTTTTGTGATTAATGGAATTTTCCTAATTGCGTTGGCGCAATTGACGGAAAGCATGTCGTGTTCCAGAAGCCGAATCATAGAGGTTCATTGTTTTACAACTACAAAGAAACTTATAGCATCATCCTTCTAGCAGTATTTGACGAAAACTATAAATTTATATGTATTGATGTTGGTGCTTCTGGAAAGAATAGCGATGGGGGCGTTTGGTCCCGTTGTTCGTCTGGGGAAAAATACTCCAAGGAGATCTAGTCTTTCCACCAGAAAAAGCTCTGTCAGAAACAACAGCACTCATGCGATATGTCCTAGTTGGAGACGAGGCGTTTTCTCTGAATAAAATTTGATGAGACCATATCCTGGTAAACAGTTACGTGGAAATATGGACAAAAAATCTACAACTATAGACTGAGCAGAGCAAGGAACGTGAACGAGAATGGTTTCGGAATTCTAAGTAAAAATTCAGAATTGATCAACGAAGAATGGAAATAACACCTGCACATCTAGAAACAGTTGTCTCAGCAATCTGCTGCCTTCATAATTTTCAAGAGACGATTCAGAAGATTTGTTCGCTAAAATTTGTGAACAGGAAATTTTGGAATCATATAGAAAAGGGTAATCTTGCACATGGATAGTTCATTTTTCTTATTTTCTGATTTTTTTTATTTCATAATCAATATTATAATTAAATTTTTTCACTCTGCTTTACTTATTTCATTCCATAGGTATCACTTCGTTGAAAGATTTGGAACTCAAGACACATACACTCTCACTGAATAATACCAAATACTGACTGAATATTTTTCTCTTTGAACTGTAAAAATAATACCCAATGTTTGTGAACTTTGGTATCAGCACAAGATCTTATTAACAGAAAGTGAACTGGAATTGTAATTTTAATTACCGTTGCTGCATACCGCTTACCTGTATAAACTTTTACGAAGCTTCTGTTATACCCATGTAGGATCCGGCAGGACAAGCAATCTGATAGAGCTGCAAATTTTAGGGGCTACAAATCAGACTAATTTATATTTAATTTATTCTAAATTTACTTTTACCGGGGCAGTGAAATCTCTGTCGCTGTCCCTGGTTATTTTTGGGTATGGTCAGCCATAATAGTTATTTATGTTCTAAGTGCGTTATATGGAGCAACATTCATCCCTCGGGCCGAATGTTTCCCTCCGGGCGTTAGGATCTAATAACACTCGTGGTGCATACAAGATTTTATTTTTCACGAATATATCATTTAGTTACAATAAAATTCGATTGCTCCTATGATTTTGTTTCCATTTAACTTTCAGTAGTAACCATGTCATTTGTTAATTTTTTGAAGTTCGTTATTGCTGTCATCATTTCATTAAGTGAATGTCATTACTGTTTTCGTTGTGAAGATTTAAAAAAATAAGAGAAATGAATAGCAATTTGCCAAATAATATAATTGAAAATGCAGCTAAAGCTGCAAATAATCTATTACCAGAAAAATCCAGACTCGTCTACGACAAGGATTATGAAACATTCCATCATGGAAGTTGAAAAATGAAATAATTGCTATAGATGAAACAGTGTTATTGGCGTCCTTTCAAGAATTGGTATGCTATTTTATTTTTTACTTTGTTTTCGTTTGTTGAGTTGTCGTTGTTTTAGTATTAAAATTCTGCGAAATAAATAATTTCTTTTTAGCTTATTTTGCTTCTCGCACAACGAGCGGGCGTTATGTTCCATAATGCCCGCTAAAATGCCCACGGGCACAAGGGTTGTATTTATAGCAGGCGTTTCTAAGGTGAAATAAACATATAATGTACAAGTGAAAAATAAAACATTTTTTCGAATCGTGTTTTGGTCATTATCTTGTTTTAATTAGGAAATTTTCAATGAAATCTTCGTCGTCCTACCTACATCCAGGAATACAACAAAAAAGAAATTGTATTAAATCATTGATACGAAATGCTTATTTTCTCATTATTCGATTAAAATAAACAAAGCAAGTAGTAATAGAATTCCTTCATTATGGTGATTCCAGGAAAAATACCTAATTCTACGACAGCATAAAAAATGTGTCTTAGTCTTTTTCAGTGTTAGAAAATGATTCACCTGCGGAAAACAACGCTTTGCCTCGCTTCGCACCTCTGCGCCCAAGTGACATCAACCTTAATGCTGAGTCTCTGCTAAGAACAGGACTCCACACAGGGCCTGCAAACTCTAATATGGGGTGTACATAAGTCTTGTGAAGGGCAGCGCATATTGATGGATCACATCCACCAAAGGCTCTCTGAATCATAAAAATGATTTTTTGGCCTCGTTCACCGTATGGACAATATGATCGGACCACCTCAGGTTCTCCTTCACGATCACACCAAGGTCGGAATGACTACTACAAGTATCGATCGGGTTGTCGCTCAGAAAATACTGACGACGTGGATTATATGTACTCAAGTGCAGAAAAACACACTTTGCGTGGTTAAGAGGCAACCGCCTCCATTTGCCACAAACGTAAATATAGTTCTCTTGACAGGTCACAAAATATGACTTTTTACGAAATTACTTTTTTCCCTGTCAAAAAAGTGAGTGTATGTACCCGGGAAAAAAGTACTCACTTTTACCCATGGGCAAAACAGTAATTTCGTGAAAGGTTATATTTCTTTCACTATCAAATGGTCGTTTTTCCTGTCACAGAAAAAATAGTCTATTAAACACGGAAAAATATTGTATTTTAGCTCCCGGTTTTTTGTCTCTCCGCTATATTTCCTGTCAAAAAAATGAGTCTCTATGTATCCAGGGAAAATGTTATTAAAAAGTTATATTTCTTTCACTATTAAATTGTCGTGATTCCTGTCACAGAAAAAAATAGTGTATTATACACGGGAAAAATATTAGATTTTAGCTCGAGGCTAAAATCTAATACTTTTTTCCCTTCTACATATAATAAATAACTATTGTTAGTTACTTTTGCAAATATCATGCCTGGTATAATTAACCTTATTTATAATATAATAACTGAAAAGTTTTAAAATTTTAGGTACATACAAAAAAGGTAGTCATATCCAAAAATCCAGTCATATCCAGAAATCTTGAAAACATTTCTGTGACTATGGTTGTGTTTCTAATCTCTTTCCTATATTGGAAAGTTTCTTCTATTGAAATTTCAACGACTACTGTTCGAACCTTTCATTTTTTCTATTTTCGCCAAATCTTCCTCACTTTCATGCCTTGTTTTTTAAAAGGTATATTTTCAGCTTTTTGTTGGAATTTTCGGGCGTATTTCTATGCATTCTATTAATTCTCCTCAGACGATTATCCTGATATCCTTCATTAGTTCTTGGATTGAAAAGATTTCCTGAGAATAAGATTCAATCACACAAAAAAGTACAGTAATGTATGGATAATCCGAACAGAAAGATTCCAGGACTCGTTCGGTTTATCAAATCATTCGGATTATAGAAATCATATTTAATGATATCTATAATCCGAACACGTTCGGATTATAGATTTATTTTAGAGCTCCTAAATATATAATAAACACCTTACAATGTTCACCTATATCGAATATGTAAAAGTTTATAACGAAATAAATATTAAATTCTTTGAGTATCAACGAACAGAAAAATATAAAATCAACAATTTGACTAAAAACAAAAAAAGAAAGGAACATAAATTCTTTCAGTGACAACAAACTAAGCAAACATAAATTCTTCAAGTGATAACACAAACGGTAACCATTCTCAATTCCCTCTTTGTACGAAATTGTCAAGAGTTCCTTGAATAAGTTTTTTCAAGCTCATATCGACAGCCTTTTGTCGAATTCTTCTCAACAGAATCACTTCGTGTAGTCGCAATTCATTTTCTCCTGACCACCGAAAGCATGAATTGAATCATGCGATCGTCTCTTTAGTGGACACTTTCTGAACAGGTTCATCTTTGCCGTCAGAGCTTTGGTTCTCCTCAATGACATTTGCAATTTCATCTATTGGATCATACTTTCATTACTTTGATTTACTTTCTTCACTAACTTCACTAAATCAAGTCCTTGATCTGGTCCTTCTCCTGATTCACTCAAAGGAATCAAATCTTCTGCATTCCATTCTTCCATGTTTGTGAAGGAGAGAATTTGACACCATGACTTTTTTAATAATTTTTCAGACACTTGCTTCCATGATTCGGCTGATGCAAACACAGCATCTTCAATTGACACATTCTTCAAACATCGCGTAATATTTTCGTCCTCTTGTAAGAGCACCTCTTGCAACAATCTTTTTCTATAATTACCTTTTACATGTTGAATTACATCTGGTACATCGGCTGAATCAGAGCGGTGCAATTGGGTGGTAGAAACATAACCACCATGACTGGTCAGTCCTTGATCTGGCTTGTGAGCTGAAGCATTATCTAATAACAAAAGGGCTTTCTCTTCAAAATGATTGTTTCTGAGATGCTTCCTTACACTTGGTACGAATTCATTATGGAACCATTCTTTGAAGATAGCTTTATTAACCCACGCACATTTCTGGTTTTCATAATAGACAGGTAGCTGGATGTTTTTGAAAGGTCTTGGATTTTTTGATTACCGATAACAAGCAATTGCAATTTGTGTCGGCCAGTTGCATTTGCACAAGGCATAAATGTAATTCTATCTTGCTGATCTTGTGGCCAGGTGCGCCCTTTTCGTCTGCGTGTACCAATGTCTTTTCAGGTAGGCAACGCCAGTATAAACCGGATTCGTCCGCGTTATATATTTGTTCTGGAGAAAGGCGGAGTTGATCAATTTTTTGATGAAGTTGGATACGAAAAGGTTCTACGGCATTTTTGTCACACGACAGCTTTTCTCCAGTAATTTTCAAGGAACGGAATCCAAATCTACGCTTGAAGCCATTGAACCATCCTCTACTTGCTTCACACTTGACTTCTTCACCATAACCCATTTCTGAAAATAATTGTCGAGCCTTCTGGAGTATGATTGCTTCGGAAATTGGTGCATGTCGAGCTCTCTGTTGTAAAAACCATGTATATACTGCATCTTCAACATCCGAAAATTCCGCACTGCGCATTGTTTTCCTGTTCCAGGACCTTTTTCAGTTCGCCACACATAGCGAAGAATTTCATCGTTCTTTTTTTATGTCCGGTATTGTCGACTTCCCAACACCAAACTGTTCTGTCAGAGACGGGAATAAAGATCCAGCCCCCAGTTCAGCCTTTTTCTCTAGAGTTAAAGTAACATGCTTGCGTTTAGAAGCCATGATTTAAATTGAATATCGCCACTGTAGAGCAAAAAGGGTCTAAGCGCCAAACACAGATTTGTGCAGGAGAGCAGAAATACATACTAAATTTTGGAACTTATAATGGAGTTCCACTTTTTTGCGTTAATTCTTTTCTTATTAGTTTTGGTGTCAATAAATATAGCTATAATGGTAATATTCTGACGTATTGCATTTTTTTGAAATAACTTCTCATTTTGAAAAAAAGTGTCGCTTGGCCCCTTCTTGCTCTTTATTTAATTCACAAATGTATATTATTTGGAAGCTTGTCTCCTCAATTGATAAATCGATTCTGCTAAAATACAGTTTTTTTTTCACGTACGGGCCTAAGGGGGGATGGCTGGGATGATGAACTAATTGGAATTTTCTTTGAGTAAGCATTTGGTAAATCTTCCGGAATCCTGTTGCGCATATGGAGTTGTATGTTATGAACACCTTCCGATGGTAAAAATGAACTGTAAGTCGTTTCATTACCTGGTGCTATATAAACACAACAAATATATATTCTTATTCTATTGATGTCCATAACCACCCAAAGGTGGCGCACCAGCAAAAGCACTCCACCACTGTACTTTTTTCCAGTTTGGGATAGGTCTCTATCTCGCCTGAAGACTTCATAATTATCATCCGTCAACTCATTATCCAATATGTTGCCATTCAACCATGTTTCGGTTACCGAGATAATGTCAAATGAATGAGCAATCACACTTGATTTGAAATTATGTAATTTGGTACCCAATCCGCGTACATTTCGGTAAAAACATTTAGAGCCCATTTTTACGGGAATTTTTCCATTTGTTTAATCGTTATGTATTTTTTTTTTTTTTCTAATTTTTAATTTTTTTTGTTTTTTATATATATTTTTTCAAACTTTTCTAAGACAATTTTCGTAAATCTGTTTCATTTTATATTTAAAGGATTTTAGATTTTTTCAATTCTTCTGATTTTTATGTTCCCGTTCTGAACCCAAACGAATTGGTAACCCTTTTCTTTAGAAAATTTGCGAGCTGATTTGAAAATAATTTTATTTTTTATAGTAAGATGTTCATTGATGAAGAATCCTTCGGCCAGACCATCGATTCTTAAGCCATTTTTCCCATCTCGCCACGCTTCACCTTAACATCAGACATAAATTTATCCCTCTTTGATTTCGAGAGAAACCTCGCCACAATATTCTTCGGTTTGTTGGCGATTTTTGTAGGCACTCGTGAAATAGTTGACAATTCTTCAGGCTTAACGTCAATGCCAACATATTCTGCTACCCAAAGATAAGGGACCTTAATCTTTGCTGCTACCCTTTCGACTACTTCATTGAGATTTTCATTTATCTTTTTAGGTATGTCCATTATTTCGATATTGTTCAGTCTAGCATTTTGTTCTATCACATCTAATCTGGTCTGTATGTTGGACATTTCCTTTTTGAGAAGATCGTTTTCCACCCTTAATTGATCAGCCATTTCAACACCTCGCCAAGTTTGCTCAGCTTAGTTTCGAAACCGATTATCTCATCTCCCCACTCACTAGGAAGGAAGAATGCACAGTTAAGTATCTGCACGTTAGCTGTAAAGTAAACGTGTACATTCATATTTTCCATACACAGACACTTTTGCTTGTTGAGTGTGGATGTGCGACAAGCGTGAGATGACGTCGAAAAAAGATCTGATGTTAATGGCGGTGGCGTGTGTTATTATTAAGGAAAAAATGCCCAATGTATAAATAGCGAAACGTGCACAGACTTGTTGCTCATACACGGTCATTCTTGGTCATTCTTCCCCATACGATGAGAAATGTACACGCTAAAAATCAAAACTATCTTGATTCCGACGGAGATAACTGCGCATTCCAAATTTCGAACGGCGGAACGCCATACACACACTGTTTTCACTGTACCCCGTACCACGCGCATTGAAGCCTTCGCGTTCATAGCCAGAGACTTCCGTTCCGTTTTTACAGAAGTCATCAACTGAATTGCGCTGACATCGGCCGGCAACATACTCCCGCGCGCGTCATCACCGGCTTCCCAGAATGTCGCCAACAACCAACAATCCTCTCTGAGACGTGGGCGAGGAATGAATCACCGATCGACGAAGTGTCCCCCGATCCATTTTCACCTCTACAGCCCCATCTACCTCCTGGCGTATTGTTCGCTATGGAGAGTTGGTTTTTTGTTGGATCGGAGCATCTGCCATTTGCATGTAAAAACGCCCGGCATTAGTTGCACTGTATACCCGGGGATTTTCGGTTGATGGTTTGGGTACAAAGGACCCCGCACATTTGTATGGGAATTGGCTCCCGGTGGATTTGGCTGAAAATTTGATATGATGTTCTACTAATCCTTCTGATCAAATGTCTCCACAGTCACGAAGCTGAAAAATGCATACTTCTAGGAGTTTTTAGCGATTTTTTGTATCCAGTATGGCTTACGTATTATGGGAATTGGCTCCCGGTGGATTTGGCTGAAAATTTGATATGATGTTATACTAATCCTTCTGATCAAATGTCTCCACAGTCACGAAGCTGAAAAACGCATACTTCTAGGAGTTTTTAGCGATTTTTTGTATCCATTATGGCTTACGTATTACCGTTTACACAGAAATGTTTGAAAATATTTCGAATTGACAGAATCTGCTTTCAATAATCACGAAATATTCTCAAACATTTCTGTGTGAACGGTAATACGTTAGCCATAATGGATACAAAAAATCGCTAAAAACTCCTAGAAGTATGCATTTTTCAGCTTCGTGACTATGGAGACATTTGATCAGAAGGATTAGTAGAACATCATATCAAATTTTCAGCCAAATCCACCGGGAGCCAATTCTCATACAAAATGTCCGGGGTCCTTTCACGACTATCACTTCAATTGAACGTAATAAACGTATTCACTGATATTAATTGAACAAATTGGTGTAAATTTCTTCAGCATCATCTGAAAAACAATTTGTTTTAATTAAGCATCTTTAGCTTTGAATGGGCTGAATATTTTGATCGAGTAGTTAATAGGCTTTTTGACTATTATTTCAGAAGCATTCAGAATGATCTAATGAAGCACCTCAAAAGTGAATATTTTTATTTTATTGATTTGACAATATAATAGTGTTGTATTTGATGGTTTGGGTTTTGAGAAATCAAAATATCTGCTTATTTTAACACAAATTGAAGTTTAATTCAGAATTACAACTGCATGTACTACAATGGCTAACTCCACCATTTTATAATGTAGAAATTATATCAGTGTTACCACACACATAACATAACATAACTAAATTCTGTCAACGTATGGGATCACAGAGTATACCATAGAATACCTACACTCTTCCTTGATCCCATATGTATCTATAGGTAAGTACAAAGAAATGTGATTTCAACTACAGTAGAGACTCGATAATCCGGATGAATTAATGCAAGGGATGATCCGGATTAATGAGGAATCCGGAATACCGCGTCTTACAATTTAGTAAAGATGCAATTTAAAAAAACGATTGAAATAAATATAGGCTTTATTATCGAAATCATAAAACAAATATATTATTTGAAATAATTAGATATTTTACGTTTCCTACTGTAAGGGAAAAAGAATGCTGAAGGCTGAACAATAGCGTTCTCCTGTATATCTTTCAGAAGCTGAATATCAGTAATTGCCGTGAGTTATGGAATAAACAGACTGCATCGAATTGATCTATGCTCTAAATGCATTTGCTAACATTATCCCCGTCTTCGAGGATCGAAAAAATATGTGCTAAAAGGCCTTTTCGGTATTTCAGTTTTGTTAATTTAATATCATTATGATCCATATGCTGTATCAAAGCTGTATGGTTTGGATGTACAAACTAGTGATGTAACGAATTCGAATGCAAATGTCTGCTACTGACATTCGCGAATGCAAATGCGAATGCGAATGCAGAAGTGTTTAATAGGATAAATAATTGTTATTTTTTGAGAGAGAAGTATGTATTGTATTTGAGAGTTTATACATTTCTTGTTTGTTTAGATTATACAGTGTGTTTGGTCATGAGTTAGCGATAATTTAAGGTCGTCATCTAATATTATCGACAAAACACCCAAACTTGGAAGTTTATCCCCTTAGTTTTGGAGTAGCCCCCATTTTGAATTCACTTTTTTATTTTCGTTGACCCTTCCAAATAATACCGATTTCTTTGGACATAATTATGTAACTTACAGATATGATGTGAGTGTTGTTCTGTAGCTAATATCCTTGCGTATTAAATCATTGAAAAAAAAACTATACTTCAATGTGCTAGTTCTTGTACTATGGCGGATTTACTGAGAAAATCAGTACATATTTTCACTATCAACCTTTTTAAAGAATTTTTTATGGCGTTTTCAAGTTGAATGTTTTTATATTGTTATACTTCAATGAAAGGTGGTAGTATAATATTTCAAAAAACATTTTTTCACATCTGTAGGACCTTTATGTCCAAAGAAATCGATATTATTCGGAAGGGTCAACGAAAATAAAAAGTAAATTTAAAATGGGGGCTACTCCAAAACTAAGGGAGTAAACTTCCAAGTTTGGGTGTTTTTGTCGATAATATTAGGTATATTTGATGACCTTATCGCTGACTCATGACCAAACACACTGTTTTTATAATTTAATGTAGAAGAATATAGTTTTTGATTATTTATCATATTTTTGAGTTTTATTCAGATGATGATTATTTAAACATTTAAAAGTTATATAAAGAAAGACTGATAAAAGTTTCATAGATTTGTATTTGTTAGTTACAATTGCACTCAATTTTTGTGTCATAAGATTTTCTGATATTCATATTCGCAAAACATTCGCAGAAATTTTGCGGATGCGAATGCAAATAAGTACAAATATTCAAAAATATGCGAATATATGCGAATTCGGACGCGAATGCGAATATTCGTTACAACTCTAGTACAAACATTCTATTCCATTTCACCAATTAATTATTCTTGTCTGACTTTTTTGTCTTATACCATTGTGCACTATTATATACCAAAGGAACGCCCGATCGTCGTCATAGAAATTGAGTTACGAAGTTGGAACCGTAAACCACGTATGCAACGATGGGAAATTCGGATTATTGAGTCTTGCAATCCGGATTATAAGGACATAATACAATCTTGACGTCAATCCGGACTAGTAAATATCCGGATTATCGTTCTCCGGATTATCGAGTCTCTACTGTATTTAATTTCCTATACTAAGTAGGAATATAATAAAATATATTGTTGCTATATATATTACAAAAGTCCTACCCCTTCACAACATAAAGCATGTTTTTGTTTACAAACACTTTTTGTTAGGAAATCCGCTAACATAATTTTAGTCGATATATGTGAAATTTTTATTATATTGTTTTCAACTAAATCTTGAATAAAATGGTATCTTATATGTATGTGTTTGCTTCTTTTACTAGTGAACGGACTTGTAGCTGTGCTTATTGCACTTTGGCTGTCACAAAAAATGTTTGTTATTTCTGGGGATATAATGAAATGAATATATTTAGAGTTTGTCATTAACTTTTTTATGAGATTACAAGTAAATATAGTTTGTCTAGCACCTTCACTAAGAGAAATATATTCAGCCTCAGTTGAGGACAATGATACAATTTGTTGTTTTTTGCTCTCCCATGCAACGGCTGCACCATTTAGTTTTAGAACAAAACCTGAATATGACTTGCAATCAATTGGGTCATTACCCCAATCTGCATCTACATAGCTTTGTAAAGACCCTTCAGTTTTGCCATACACTAATCCTAAGTCTAATGTGCCTTTAAGGTATCTCAATATCCTTTTAGCAGCAACCTAGTGAGTTTCACCATTACAATTATTAAACTGACTTAGATAAGAAGATGCATAAGCAATATCGGGGCGACAAGTACCACTTAGTACATTAAGCACACAATTAGTTCTTGATATTCGTTGAAAGAATTATTTTCTGTTGCTTTCTCCATTTTCATATTCGATTCCAGTGGAGTACCAACAGGATTTGCATCTAGCATACCAAATCTTTCTAGAACATCAAATCTTTCTAGAATATGGTGCTCTATAAAACACAACAAATATATATTCTTATTCTATTGATGTCCATAACCACCCAAAGGTGGCGCACCAGCAAAAGCACTCCACCACTGTACTTTTTCCAGTTTGGGATAGGTCTCTATCTCGCCTGAAGACTTCATAATTATAGTAGGAGAGCTGGCACGAATTTTTGGGTAGGTATTTGAGGCAAGCTGAAAACTTGTCAGATGCCTCTCCTATTATATCCCAACTCGGGATTGCAGATCTGGCAGGTAGAAAGCCCTACCGAAATGATCTGTCTTTTTGGGAATCTTATTTTTTAGTTATAAGTAACACTCCATTAAAATTTCAAGCTGCCTCAAAAACATTTCTATAATTTTTTGCAAAATATTTTCGCACGCGTCTGGCAATGTTAAAACCCCGATTAAATTATTTGGCAGCTTGAAATTTTAATGGAGTGTTACTTATAACTGAAAAATAAGATTCCCAAAAAGACAGATCATTTCGGTAGGGCTTTCTACCTGCCAGGCCATTAAAAATGTAGGGGTTGATTTAGCCCCGCTACTCATCAGCCAGGTCTGCAATCCCGAGTTGGGATATAATAGGAGAGTAATCTGACAAGTTTTCAGCTTGCCTCAAATACCTACCCTGAAATTCGTGCCAGCTCTCGGACTATTATCATCCGTCAACTCATTATCCAATATGTTGCCATTCAACCATGTTTCTGTTACCGAGATAATGTCAAATGAATGAGCAATCACACTTAATTTGAAATTATGTAATTTGGTACCCAAGCCCCGTGTATTTCGGTAAAAAACATTTAGAGCCCATTTTCACGGGAATTTTTCCATTTGTTTAATCGTTATGTATTTTTTAAATTTCTTTAATTTTTAATTTTTTTTGTTTTTTATATATATTTTTTCAAACTTTCTTAAGTCAATCTTCGTAAAACTGTTTCATTTTATATTTGAAGGATTTTAGATTTTTTCAATTCTTCTGATGAGAATGTTCCCGTTCTGAACCCAAACGAATTGGTAACACTGCACCGTTTAGTTTTAGAGCAAAACCTGAATATGACTTGCGATCAATTGGGTCATTACCCCAATCTGCATCTACATAGCTTTGTAAAAACCCTTCAGTTTTGCCATACACTAATCCTAAGTCTAATGTGCCTTTAAGGTATCTCAATATCCTTTTAGCAGAAACCTAGTGAGTTTCACCATTACAATTATTAAACTGACTTAGATAAGAAGTTGCATAAGCAATATCGGGGCGACAAGTACCACTTAAGTACATTAATTTTAACCTCCAATAATCTGACATTAGCCTCTTAATGGCGGATTTCGGCTCCTTGTCGTCATTGTCTTATATAAAGTCACTGTACTTCAAGCCATAGATTGATTTTTGAAGCTTACATACTTTATTTTCTGTACCTGGTTTTATAAAACCTTCCGGTTGTTGCATATAAATATGTTCCTTCAATTGACCATGTAAAAATGCGTTTTCTACATCTAAATGATTAATTTTTAAATTTAGTTTAGCGCCAATAGCAAAAGTAATCGAAGTGAGCTATTGCTAATAACAGGGGAAAAGGTTTCATTATAATCCAACCTTGCTTTTGACTGCACCCCTTTGCTACAAGCCTAGCTTTATAAGTCACAATATATCCCCATTAGAATCTCTTTTGATTTTGTATACCCACTTATTTTTAATAACATTGCAATTAGTGTTAGGTTTATCAACCAATGACCAGGTATTATTATGAATGAGACTATCATAATCTTTTGCCATCGCACATTGCCAATTCTTATGATTTGGTGAAGAAATTGCTTCTTTATAAGATGAAGGTTCTTTCTCTTTACAAAGGTAAGTAACAAAATTGGAAATACCTTGGGATTTCTAGTTCTAGTAGGATAGCAACGATTCTCTTCATCTGGTTCTGGATGTGGTTGTATCAAAGTATTTCGAGGAGATTCTTTATTAGTAACAGGAATTTCTTCTATCACTTCATCTTCTTCTGTAGTCACCATAATTTCATTGGGTTGTTTGATTCCAATTTCTTGACACACTGTATCAATTCCTTCAGAAATTCTTTCTACCGGTAACAGAGGAAGAGCCATTGCCATTCTGACAGCAACCACATAATTTATATGCATTTGGCAAGCTAGAAATTATTTTAAAGTGTTAAAAAATGTCATATGGTTTAATAAATATCCAATGTTGAATATAAATTGTACTCACCTTTCATATAAACGTTTTTCGCGAAGTGGAACCAGCACCCCTTCATGGCAACTCCGAGAAAACCTCAACTACTGCTTGCCTCAGGGCCAATTCGTAATCGCAGAGTATAGAGGAGATGACGGACGCACCAAACAATTGTCGTGTATACCGCAATAGACCAATATAGGTATTTCTTGTTCTGTTTGGCATTAAAAAGAATATCACTGGATATGCCTTGCAGAGTCAAGAATATTCAAACGAGGAAATAACCAAATAAATTATACTCACTGTTGATCCCTCATCCAATGTGTTATAAAAAGCTGGTGTGCTCCATCTGCACGGGGAACAATTTTAAATGTTCCATCCATGAGCAAGTGGAGATTATTCATATAACTTTTTGAATCGTTATATCTCAGAAACGGTGGCTCGTAAGAAAAAAAGTATTGATTTTTTATAAATAATTTTATGATCTACAATTTTTGTCTGAGGTACTTTTATGATAAAACTCACCGTTTTGCTGAAAATCGCGAAAAACTCATTTTTTTGACCTTTGACCTTGAATTAAATTTTTTCCTTACAGGGGAATGATGGGAACTTCTAGACATTGTTTATAATTATGTTTTGAACAGCTTCACAGAAATTCAGCTTGTTGGGACTTTATGTAACTTCGAATGTCTAAATAGACCGGACTACTTGCAGTTGCAGACAATTGCAAATCTTCTGGAGCAGGTGGTAAATTTGTCATGATAGGCTCCAGAAAATCGTTTCGCATTGCCCAACCCCATACTTGAGGTCCCAAATCATGTCCTAACCAAGGTTGAAGCAGCTGCACTTGTTGGTGGAATATTTGAATGCTGCACAGGTTTACTTAGTTTTATAGACTTGACGTAATGCATAAAGCGAAGATGATCGAGACTTTTTACAGATTTCGGAGCATTATAGACTGCCAATAAGGTTTGGGTTCCACTCTCTAATAATCTTTGAGCCGAACAATTTTCTTCCTCAAATATTGCAGCTAGTTCATCCAAATTTTTCAGATTCTCAAAAAACTTTCAAAATGATTTTTTTCCACTTAATGCGTGCAGAAATAAAATATGTGTTTTGGAATGAGGATAATTATCAAAACTTTGAGTCGAGTATATCTCCGTTTTTACATTTCTTTTCCCAGCTTTTTTAAAGAAACCTTTCTGTTCGTAAGACAGTATATGACCAATTAAAATGACAAGTAAATCAATATCTTGTTCTTTTTTAACTGCAGTTTTTTTAGACATTGATTCTTCAATTGCAGTTTCAACAATAAGAACATCCGTATCATCTCTGCCTTGTTTAGTAGTAATATTTGCAGCTTGTAATTTTTCAATAAACATAATAATGAACTTATCTTTGTTATTTCGATTTGATGAGAATTTTTTTGAGTAACTGGTACAACCATCGTTTCATCGAAACCGACTTCATAGGTTTTGGAAGTGCAGCAGTTCTTGTCTGCTGCTCCATAGCTTTTACCTTTTTACTGTAGTATGATTGTCTGAATATCTGTCAAATACAACAATTATTTTGGAACTGCGCTCCATACAACATGATAAAAAAGAAATCTGCAACCAATAGTGAACGTCACATTATTTTCATTGAGAACAAAATCAATTGGGCTCATGTTTTCATACAATGATGATTTTGTTGTTTTTCTCATGCCATCATTATCATATAGAGCTGTTGGATAGGAACTCATTTCATATTGAAGATATTCTTCAAGATAACCTTCAAATTGTTTGCTGACAGTAATTCTTTTGAAGAGTAATAATGAATCCAGTCATTTATTTTTACAGATTTTTTGACAATGGAAAGCGTCATTGCTTTATATAATGAACTCTTCACCGTACAATTTTCTACAATGTTGGATGAAGACCTTCAAAAATTCGCCTGTCATTTGGCTTCCTGAATGTTTGAGATGACTGCTAGAAATCTGTATTGTTATTGCACAATGCAAAAACATAAAGTTTTCATAAAAAGCTTTATTCACTAAATTTTTAAAAAACAAGTGGCCCTAAGTAAAGTACCAAATTCTGTGGCTTTCCATCTTGGGAGCTCGGAAAGAGAACGAGGTTTCCTATTGAATTCTGCAGGAATATGTTTTTTTAGTGAAAGTAAGTGTTCTGACATAATTTTATAGAATCATTTTGAAAGTTTTATTGAGGATCTATGATGGGCATTTTTAGGTAAAACAAGGCACTAATAATAGATTAAACTCGATAAAGTTTCATTCATCTATATTGCGAAAAACGACATTTTTCAAGTCAGTGAAGTTTCTAGAGATTACATCAACCACAGAACATAAATGAATACATGTCATGTCAAAAATACCAACAGTAAATTACCGAGTTATACCAACATAATTTAAATTGTTTTTAATATCCCTAACACCCGACCATAAACACAATTTCAATTATTAACAATACAGAAGATTATAACAATAAACCCATTTTACTGGTGCAAAAGTTAAATTTATCTCTGAACAGTGCCACCATCTCTTCCGTCGGAATTTGCTTGATCAAAATTTCGCCATTTCCAATTTTTCTCTGAGAAAATGGTGGCGGATGTCGATGTGTTTAGTTCTCTGTCGGTAACCACTTGTGAGAGCAAGATCGATTGCGGCTCTGTTGTCACAATAAATTGTTGTGGGTTTGGTGACCTCAATTTTGTCCACTTCCCTTGCCAAGGCTCGCAACCATATCACCTCTTGCGTTGTTGCTGCTAGCGCCATGTACTCGGCTTCCGTAGATGACAAGGCGACAGTTTCTGCCTCTTACTAGCCCATGAAATGGCGGCTCCTTGAAAGACAACGACATTCCCAGTTACAGAATGTCTGTCATCAACCTGATTTGCCCAATCGGAATCACTGAAACAATCAAAAGAACATGTTAAATTTTTCTTGAATGTCAACTTGAAATCAACAGTTCCCTTTAAATAGCGTAAGATACGTTTTACGGCTGACCAGTGAGCCCTTCCAGGGTTCTGATTGAATCGGCTGACATTGTTTGTTGCATAGGCAATGTCAGGCCTCTGGTACTTTGACTTAAAAAGAGAAGACTTCCTACAGCTTCTTGATAAGGAACGGCTTTCATTTCATCAGCTTCTTCTTTTGTTTTTGGTGACATATCTTGACTCAACTTTATATTTGGATCGAACGGAGTACCTATTGGATTGCAATTCGCCATATTAAATTTTTCCAAAATTTCTTGGATATAAGTACACTGGTCGACACACAAAACCTCCTCATTTTGGATATTCTCATACCAAGCAGATGAGAGACATTTCCCATATCTTTCATTTTGAATTTCTGAAACATACTTGCTTTGGTATTCTTCATCAAATTTTCATCATTACTCAAAAATAACATATCGTCAACATAAACTGCAATTATTTCGTCTTCCTTTCATTGATTTTGGTATAATATAAATACATTGATCGGATTGAGACTGCTTGAAACCTAACTTGCTCAGTACTTCATGTAAACGTTTATTCCAGGCTCGACCACTTTGTTTGAGTCCATACATTGCCTTCTTCAATTTATAAACTTTACCAGATTTTTTCATTTCCTAGGTACTCAGGTTGTTGGATATAGATCTCCTCACTCAGATCTCCTTGCAAATATGCAGTCGTGACATCCATTTGATTTATAAATAAGTTATACTTCACTGCCAAGGCAAGCAGAAAACGAATTGAAGTATAACGGACGACTGGAGAAAAGGTTTCAGAATAATCAATGCCCTTGACTCGTGCACAACCTTTCACTACCAATCTGGCTTTATATCTCTCAACATTTCAATCAGCATCTCTTTTTGTTTTGAAAACCCATCTCGTTCTCAATGGTTTCTTGCCTTTGGGAAGATCAACCAATTCCCAGGTGTCATTTTCCAGCAAGGATCTATGCTCAGCATCCATAGCTTTCTTCCATTTAACCTTTTCAGGACTATTTAAGGCTTCTTCAACAGTATTTGGATCAGATGAACTCTCTGGAGAGAAATGACTAATGTAATCATCATTATTTTTTGGTTTTGGTACTCGGGATGATCTACGTGGTTCTTCGTCACCTTCTTCATCTAGTGTGTCATCTGGATCTTGGTAATCACTGTCATCAGTGTTGTCTATGAATGTCTCACTAGTTGAAGATACATTTTCACCAGTAACATCAGAATTGGAATCTGCCTCAGAATTTTCTTCTTCATTTAAATCTTCATCCTGAAAATTAACTTCTACTTGTTCAGGTAACTTGGTCAAACTGTCACTTTTGTGGTAAAACTCGTTTTCAAAAAATACCACATCTCTGGACTTTGTAATGACTTCGGATTCAGGGTCAATTACACGGTAGGCTTTAGTAGTTTCACAATAACCTATAAAAAGCATTTCTTTGGATTTTTCATCCCATTTTTTTCTTTTTTCAGAAGGGACACGAACAAATTTTTTACAACCAAAAACTCTCAGATTTCCAACATTTGGCTTTTTACCCGACCATAGTTCTTCTGGGGTTTTCTGAGTAGCAGTTGCAGGTGATCTGTTTATAATATAGACAGCGGTTGAAACCGCTTCAGCCCAATATTTCTTCGTCAAACCAGCCTCTGACATCATACTCTTCGCCTTTTCCACAATGGTTCGGTTCATCCTCTCGGCTAACCCATTTTGCTGTGGAGTATATGGAGTACCTACTTGTTTCATGTCGGATACCAGATTTTTGTAGTAACGAACTGACCTGCCTATGACATACTCGGTGCCATTGTCACTGCGGAAACATCTAATTCTTTTGCCAGTTTGATTTTCAATATAACTTCTAAAGTTCTCTATTACTGCTGGAACATCACTTTTATTTTTCAAAAAACATCATCAACAGAAGTGCAATTTTCTAAACGGGTGGTCACTAGAGTGCGTAATAAACCAACTTTCCGAGTTAGTCCGGAAACTTCAAATGCATTACAGAGTTTTTCCCAAGCTTCTTTTGCTGTTTTTGTTTCTTGGATATGGACATAATTAATCGGATCCACAAATAAGATAATTTTTGCACGTTCTTTCGAATCTTTCTTGGAATCGGCTGTATATGTGTTACACCTTCTACGCAACCCCATAAATCTTCGTGCTCCAATAATGCTCGCAAATTTCCAGCTGCTGAAGTTTTCCCTGCCCAACAGTTTTGCTATTATTGGTGCACCACTTGAACTCTGAGCCATTTTCGCCTTTCCTGCTTTTTAGGTTAGGTTTTTACTTTTTTAAAGTTTCAACGATAATTACCTAAAAATAATTATGGAGCTCTATTCAGTGTGATCTGGGCCCATAACCTGATGGGTATTTTTAGGTAAAACAAGGCACTAATAATAGATTAAACTCGATAAAGTTTCATTCATCTATATTGCGAAAAACGACATTTGTCAAGTCAGTGAAGTTTCTAGAGATTACATCAACCACAGAACATAAATGAATACATGTCATGTCAAAAATACCAACAGTATATTACCGAGTTATACCAACATAATTTAAATTGTTTTTAATATCCCTAACAATCTAGGACCCTCTGTCCATGTACATATTAAGATGCGAACAACACCAAGGCAAACACAGTGCATGTAATTAATCGGGAATGATGTGACCAAGGAGCCTGTTTCATAAAACAACAAGTTACAAGTTCACAGGCAAATGATTTACAAGTTGTAAGTTTTTTGGCAATTTTGCGTGTCATAAAACTACTATTGTAGACTTGTAGATACTAGTGAATATCAATTTTACAGGAACTATTTGACATTATTCAAGTTTTCGCCATTTTTTCTTGACAAATTCAAAAATACACCTGTAAAAATCAGAAATATCTAAACAAGTCATTTCTGACCTGTAACATTTTTCAAATAGTTCTTGATTTCATTCAGTCGAAGTTGTGAACGTGTTATGTGGGATTCTTCATCGAGTGAAGAAGAATACGCTCTGAATCGCAGAGTGAGGGCAAGGCGTAGACGAGTTTTTCGAAAAAGAACGAATTGGCAGTTTCCTACATTATTTGAATTCAATGAGAGGTTTCGAATGTCTTCAATAAAATTGCAACGTCTTTTAAACAAAATAGGAGGAATAATGGAAAGCTATTCAGATAGAAACCGAGCTCTACTCCATAATTGAAAATTTGTTGTGCCCTTCATTGGTTAGGAAATGGTGGACAGTACCATGCAATAGGGGACGCGCATGGGATATCAAAGAGTAGCGTTTGTAGAGCTCTTCATTCTTTTGTTGTCGCAGTGAATAAGAATTTTGTTCAGTGAAATAATTAAATGGCCGGAGGACTTGTACAATTTTGTGAACCGATTTCATGATGTTGCTCACATGCCTTGTGTAGTAGGTTGCATTGATGGAACTCTGATTAACATTGAGAAGCCACATGAAAATGAGGTCATGAGATCGCCATGGTGACCACTCTTTGAATTGTATGGTTTTTTGTGGCCCAGATCTTCAATTTTACTATAGTCCGTTCACGAAAGGTTGAGCCGTCGGTTGGCCATGATAATTTGACATATTCCACCGTGTATATTGAAATTTTAGGTTATGATGTTTATTTTCTTGTCAGGTTGATACGCAATGTTGTCAATATTGCATAGAGTTGTCTGATAACTCGCAAGCTCGTCGGACGAGGCCGGGTACATTCGGCAACATTGAATTTATTTTACCTTATGACAGCAAATACTGCCAACTTCCGATAAATGAAGAAACGCCTACTATGTGCTCAACATTTCGTGAACGGAGTATATATAAATGCATCATGGCCCGGTAGCGCACATGATAGCAGGGTTTTAAGAAATTTAAATTTATTCAGGCGAATGAAACAAAGTTGGAGACCTCTTCCAAACTCTATTTTATTAGGAGACTCGGGCTATCCTCTTCTATATTGGCTGATCACTCCAACCGGTCGTAATCTTGATGATATTGCGATAGTAAGGTTCAATAGAGCTCACAAATCTACGCGACGGCTTGTTGGAAATTCGTTAGGAGTACTGAAGGCCAAATTTCCTTGCCTTAAGTTCTTGAGACTACAACCATTGTTTGCTGCAGAAGTATTCAAATGCTGTGCGTTATGTGCAATTTTTCTCGTGACGAAGAAAGATTAATTGATTTTCAAGAAGATCCGGAGGTGAATGAAAGTATTGTGGAAAATGGAGAATTATCTTCCCCAGCAGCACTCCGTAGAATTGATGAACTTATTAATTATTTCAGATTAAAACAATTAGAAAATTTGTGTAGGTATATAATAATATGTACCCAACATAGACATAACATTGAATGTTTATGTAATTTTTCAACTTAAAATAAAATTAATTCAATTTTTTAGAACTTCAAGTGAATAAGTGGAATAATCCAAACAGAGCTTTCTCTCTAATTTTTATATTTCGATATTTTTTAAATGTTTCTCCCTCTCCATTATTTCTATGGAGAGTTTCATTTTCTTGCATCGCAAAATTTCTTCCTCACTACTACGTCGGTTTTTGGAATTGGCGCAGTTTTTTCTTCCAGCAACGGAAGGTTGCTCCAGGTGCTCATATGCCAATCCTTGTGATTTTGAATGGGATTCAAGAATATCCCACGTCTCTGATACTGGGAGACCTTCTGTAATGAGACTATCTTTCCCGATAATCTCAATCACCAAATTATCAATTTTATTTAATTTGGATTCCGCACCTCCTTCTGAACCAGTCTTTCGGCGATTATCAATCTTTTTTTGGAAGTAGTAATGAGAAAGTTATTACTTATCTTATCGAATTTTCTAAAAATTTCATCATCTTGGATACTCACCATGGTATTTTTCCTAATAATCTGCCAAAAGACATCCCTTGTGTACGTAAAATCCTTACTCTGAGGAACTAGCCCCAAACTCAATGTCTTTGAATGAATTTTTTCCACTCATTCACTTAATCCGCTTTTGTGAGTTTATCTGAGAAAAGCAGCAGTATACTTTTTGAGTCTCTTATCAGTTTCGAAATTTCAATTTTCCTCCTTGCTTTTGAACATTTTATTCGAATTTATATATTATTTACCAGTGATGAATTATTTACAATGAAATATTGAAATTTTGGTAACTAAGGTAACATTGAAATTAATTCGTACAGTTGTAGGACCTCTGAGCCGTATTCGGTGAAACACTTGTACATTTTCTATGTTCACTACAAGTACTTGTACTTGTAAAATTGTAACTTGTAACTTGTTGTTTTATGAAACAGGCCCCGGCCGATAGATAATTTGGTTAAAGGTGAAGTACCATTGTGGTGCCCACATCTGACTGCAGCAAAAAAGAAATATCTGTTCGTAAAGAGGCTGATTCATCATTCAGTACCATCCTACCAGGAAAATGTTTGCCTTTCACTTCGCATTTGTCACAACAGGAGTAACCATTGTGTTCTTTAGTACATACATACATATGATTTTGCAGGTGCGTCACATACAAAATTTTGAACAACGATTCTATATGAGGTATCCTTAAAAATGAAACCATGTTCTGTTAAATTTACATAGAACTCAAACTTTACAAAAACTCAACTGTGAACTTTTGAAAAGTGGTATTCCGTCAATATTGAAACTAAAAGAAATTGAACTACCACAAAATCTGGCACCTGACGAAATATGTTGTAAAGCATCTGTGAATCCAGAATGAGCATAATCACCGTTTTCTAATGTTTTTGTTTTAATTGTCAGTGCTGTTTGTAAAAATGTACGGTAATCCAGTGGTAATTATGGATGGTATTCATGGAGAATATGCAATAATTTGGTTATAGCATTGCGAGATATATTATATGATGAAACCTATTCTCGTAAGTTCGAAGAAATATTATCTTCACTATCATCCTTAACATTTTCATCTAACATAGAACCATTTATATCATAAAGCCGGTCCCAGACAATGCGTGCATTCGGCGAATGTGCCTTCGTAGTTCGCCTTCGGGTACCCTGCCACACACTGCGGCAATCGCGAAATGTTCGACATTCGTTTCTCTGTTAACAAACATTCGCCAAACGGCCTCAGTATAGAACAGTAGCGGAGAGCAGTCAGTAGTGTTTTTTTAAAACACAGAAAAGGCATCTAGTCGCGTAGAAAAACACACTGTCTGGGACTAAGGCGAAGTACTTAGTCTTCCTTTGATTCGTGCGCGTTTACCGACAAGACTTCGGATAGCAGGTGAATGCCAATGATACCCGAAGTTGAGATTCCCACACACTACGCGAAGCACGCAATGCGAAACATTCGTCAAATACACGCATGTCTGGGACCGGCTTTAGAGGAAGAATCTGTCAACACAAAACGCGAAGTAATTTCTGGTTGCTGATATTATTTTTAACCTCGTCGTTGAATGACAATAAGTATTCACTGTCATTATTTGAAATTGATTTCACTGCCTCATCACGGTTGACAAAACTTTTATTTTTTTATTATTATTATATGTAGTTACCACAGACATTTCATTTTTTGCTGCTTCAGCTGCCCTTCTATACATTTGTCGTTTGCTGACAACTTTGAAGTCCTCTTTTGTATGTTTACTCGTTCGACTTGAAGCCTGTGAGGAGCATGCTTCAACCACATTTTGACTGCATCTTCAATACCATTTTCTTTTACAGCCTTCGAATTAAGCCTTATTGCAGCTGCAAATTTTAAGTTATTTTCAAAAGGTCATTCTGGTTGAAAATTTATTATTACCAACAAGAAGATCTTTTGACATAAATGAAGAAAATGCTTTTTTGCCTCCTCTCTTTCCATAAAAGCTGAATTTTGAAGCCAGTTCATTGGACATTAATCTTCGCAATATGTTGTTCACTTGACTAGAAAAATTCTTGTCTCCAATATTTGAAAAATAAGAAACCTACAACAGAAAAATAAAGCAACATGCAAAAAATTTTGAACTAACTTACCATGTACGCAAAGTTCTGAGCATCTTTTAAGTAGCCCCCAAAATCCTGTAGTTCTTCCTGTTTTATTATATATTTTGATAAATAATAATACTTGACAATTTAATTAAATTATTTATTTGAAACACTCCCATACATAACATACTTTTTAGTTTCTAGAACGTTGACATCTGACATAACGTCATCTAAACTAACCTATGACCATAGAACATAATTCTTATTCTTTATTCATCACCTCCCCCTCTAGTCTATACTATCTATACTAATATAAGAGGAAAGATTTGTATGTTTGTGGGTTTGTGGCGTTGATATGAGCTATATAAGCTACTGGACCGATTTCAATAATTCTTTCACCCTTAGAATGCAACACTATCTCTGAGTAACATAGGCTATACTTTTCACCCGAGAAAATTGAGGAAACCTACTATAACTTCAATGATAATAATTATGAGTACCAAAATCAGCTATTTTCAGGTGCGCTGCGAAAACCGTAAGACGTACGTGGAAACAATGTATGACGGAAATGTACCTCTTTAATATTTCTACAAAAAAGTCCGCGATAGCATATATCTATCTTTCAAGGTTTACTCGGTATCACCTTTTAAAGTTTTCCGAAAGTTTCTCAAAATTATGCCTTATTTGGGAGTATTTTTTTATGTATACGCTATTGATCTTTATCCAATTAAATACGTCCTTCACACCCAGTATCTAATATAGAACGAAATTGCCTTTTACATCATTCAATTATGATGAATACATCAAAAGATATGGCAGGTTGAAGATGAAATCGCACCAAAATCGAATTGCGTCTCCGAGCACGATACACAAACACCGGTATGCCGACGCGCATCGAGATGTGACGTCACTGCGGAGAATTTCCATTGCATTTGCGGGATGGAAGTGTTAGAACTCGAGGGAATGATTGGAAATTGGAATAAAGCAATTAATCGAAAGTTTCATTGAAAATACAATCAACTAACTATTTCAAATGAAATTTCTTCGATGTCTTTGTTTGTTGATCCTGGAATATATCAATGAAGTTGTATAAATATGGATGTTAGTGCTAAGTATTTACGAGTATTTGTTAATAGAGAATAAATTATTCAAGTTTCATTTAAAAACATCGAATAAATGAAAATATTTTTATCATGTTTAGGAAATTTCTACTTCGTGAATTTGGAAAGTTTTTTGTCCATTTTTTTTCTTTATATTCTGAAAACTGATCTTCTTACAGATCCCGGTGTCTTAAGTTGGTACGGATTCGGCTCAAAACGGTAGGTTTCAGAAAAAAAAAAGCGTTTGTAGAGAATTAATTAACCTATAAAATGAGGTATCAATCGTCCTGATCGAATGAGCACAGACCGATTTACTTTCATTAGAAGATGAAAAAATGTAATTTTCCATCTCCTCCCAAGTTTATTCGAGATATTTTCAAAACGATAGGTTATAGAAAAAAGTGGTCAATAGGGCGTTTGTAGAGAACTGATCTATATCTTTACTAATATTATACTTATACTTATATTATAAAGAGGAAAGATTTGTATGTTTGTGGGTTTGATACGAGTTAACTCATAAGCTACTAGAGATTTCAATAATATTTCACCCTTAGAATGCTACACTATCCCTGAGTAACATAGGCTATACTTTTCAACCGAGAAAATTGAGAAAACCTACTATAACTTCAATGATAATAAATATGAGTACCAAAATCAGCCATGATCAGCTATTTTCAGGTGCGCTGCAAAAACCGTAAGACGTACATGGAAATCCGAATTTCTCAAAATTATGCATTATTTGGGAGTATTTTTTATGAATACGGTATTGATCCTTATCCAATTAAATACGTCGTTCACACCCAGTATTTAATTTAGAACGAAATTGCCTCTTACATCATTCAATTATGATGAATACATCAAAAGATATGGCGGGTAGGAGAGAAGGTACCGAAGTGTGAGGGATGTTTTGTATGAATGTATTTTGGATTGCCTATGCCCGTATGTTTATGACCACAAATCAGATCAACAGATGGCGCTGAAGTCGTTATTCAGGTTTATTATCTAGTCTGCAACTAAACGGCTCGATCGAATTGAATGAATTTTTGTGTATACAGAACAACGTCTGTTGGGTCTGCTAGTTATTAATAAAAACTAGCTGACCGGCAAACCTAGTTTTGCCAGTTTAAAAATTATTTAATCTTGTTATCTTGTAAGTAGAAATCTGAAATGAGTGATAGATTTTATAGAAGTACCCTGAAAATATCTATCTATATCTATAGGCTGAAATTCAGAATATTCAACATGTTTATAGGAACAACCTGTTTATATTCAAAGCGTCTATTGAAAATTATATGAAATCTTTCACAAATGTAAGAACCATCAACAATACAGAACTCATATGTGACACGTTAAAAAAATGATAATGCTGAAGGGTCTATGAAAACGGCTGCTTGGAAAGGATAAGTAGATATTAGGAGAGCAGCCCATCCGATTTAATATATTTGTAGTATTTTTCTTGAAGAAGTAAACCCGGCCTGTGTAGATTCAAAAGTTCGAGATGTTACTTCTCATAGTAGTCATGTAGAAAACAATTCTGAGATTTCTATTATCATGAGGATTCCACTTTCTTGTTCAAAACCTTAAATTGAATTTGGCTAATCATGATATTTCCAGTTGTTGCTCTTGGAAGTTATCGAGTTTAGGAATGGCTATTGGACACCTATAAACCAAATGACTTCCGACGGCAACAACTCGAAAAAAACGAAAATTTCAAGTTGAGTTTATGGTTTGAACGGGAAGTCGAATTGACATATAATGAGAATGCCCTAAAAAGTCCTTATATTGCTCTTCAAAATTTAGTTAAATTCCAAGCATGAATGAAATTGTTAAATCAAATCAAATATAATTGTAAAGAGGATTGTTTTGTGGACCTAAATTTCTTCATGAGTAGCTTTCTTTATTTTTGAATATTCCGTAAATTATCAACAGTCCAAATCATTTATTTAACCAAAGCAGTGAAAGTTTATTGAGCACTCCATATCAAATCTTCAGACCTGCAAAAAGATATATTAATTACTATTTAGTGATAAGAAGGTAAAAATTGCTTATTTTTATTTTCGAGTTTTCTATCGATTACATTCTAATGAAAGCAGGCAAAATTCAAATCAATATTTACATTTTTCGCATAATAATAATGTTTAATTATTCTAACATTTCCCTTGCCAATATGATGAAATAAATTATGAACATCAATGTAGTTATTAAGGAAACCATTTAATCTCTCAGTCTCTCGGTAAACCATGAATGAGTATAATGCACAGACAAAATAATCAGATGTGCGCTACAATAGTTCATAATATCATTTACCTTAGATTCCAGATATATTTTATTCATAAGTAGCTTTTTAATTTTGAAAACATTCAGTAAATTATATCAACAATCCAAACCCATTCATTTAATTTCATTGTTCAATTCGTATAAACCTTTTTCGGACTGCAAAAAATATCAATAATTGTAACAATGAATAGGTGAGTCTTCAAACATCCACTCTCTGTTGAAATGTATGGTAGAATTGATTAGAGCAACATTGTGTACAATGTCTACTCTATTATAGTATTCGT
>CM024248.1:37674586-37732762 GCA_013421045.1 Propylea japonica | reverse complement strand
TCGCCGAATCAGCTGTTCCCGAAACGAGTATGTTTCGTGCACGTTAAGCGAAACAAGAGAGATTCTGGTGTTTCAAGTGTTTCAGTTGATTTATTTAGTCTTTTGACTGAACAATCGTGAAATGGACCTATGAAATGATTTATTAAGTTCATATCATATACATCGACGACGATATGTAGAAAAATATCAGTTTTGGGCATTCACCCTTGTCAACTGCAGAAGAAGAACATATTTAACCATCTAACTTTGCTCATTTCAAAGATAAAATGTATCCTGATATGATAGTTATTTAGTGGAAACAAGGAATCCTGCTGCAGTGAATCAAATTATGTTATAATATTTATTCTGCAATATATAGAAAGAAAAAATTACAATATTTGTTATTGAAATGAAAGCCGTTGAATTCCATGATGATTTTATTACAGAAATGAAAGACTTTATGAAAATAAACAACTTAATTTCAATTATTACAACATCAAAACTATTTTTATTGAATACAAATCAGAAAAAAATTCATTAATATTTTGTCGTAAGTGAAGCATTTATCATTCAATACAAACCAACAAATTTTATTCCCTGGTATAAACAAAAACTTAATTATCTAATAAGAAATGATAATTAATTTTACAATACAGAGTTAAAGTAAGTATGTGTATGCTATTTTTTATAAAATAGTGAATATAGCAGTTACCTTCTACTTGTCTCATAAAAAACAAAAGATATACTGCAATTTGAAAGAACATCCAGATAAGTTTTAGCCAAGTGATATATATTTCAGGGCATATATTCATAAAACTTAAGTTATCACAACAATTTTGTCAATTAACGAGTAATCTTCATCTGTTTTCTTTAACGAGTGAATTGGAAATACATCCAATAATGTACTATATTTCCTCCTTTAAGTCCAAATATGAATCCTGAAACTGGCTAATCGCTTTGTTTTCTTGATTTTGACTGCACTAAACGTCTGAAATGCTTCCTCTAGTGCAAACTGGAGATCAACTGATAAAATATTTATTTTCATAACAACACACAATCTATAAAATAGCACCTGTGAAAGAACTCTTCAGAGCTTCATCCATAAACACAGCAACAATTAGTGTTCTTCACTGTATTTTCTTTAGTCATCTTTAAATCAGATTAAAAACCAACTAACTAGACAAATATTATAATGAACACACAATACAAATCTCATTTCTAAGGCATTATATCTCATTTTAGGCACAAACAATCGAGTGTCATATCCCGTCCCGCGTTTTGGAATACTCGTTTCGGGATAGTTCTACGAAACGCCGCTAGGGTCGCATAGAGTTGTATTTTGCTCAATAAGAATTGTTGCGGGAGAGTGCACCAAATTTTGTACCACATATTACGTTGTCCCCTCGATTCGCTTATTTCCTCTCCACTCGACCGCTCTCGCTCGTCGGCCGTTTTCCCTCATGTTCTCACTAGTTTTTAACACACTTAAACGCGTTTATTGAAAAATCAGAATAGACGTTTGTTACTGATCACGTCTTCTTTCAATCAATTTTTTTAATTTCAATCGGACGACCGCAAACGCATCCAGCTCTCCGCGAAAATATGTCCAAAAAAATTCAAATGGGAATTATGTGAAACCTATTTATCCGACCGAATCCAATTTTGGTACACATGAATTGTACGTCAATAGCTACTATGTGTGAAGTTTCAGTTCTTATATTGCAAAATGGCAGAGTTATGAGTTAAAAGAAAAAATACGCAGTTTTCCGGTTTTTTCCGTTTTTCTCCAGTTTCAATTATTCGATCGGATCGTTTGATCCACCATTCTCTTCCACAATGTAATTCTCCACAATTCATCACATGCAACGTTATCACTGCATCAATAGTTTCCATTTTGCAACGAAAAAACTAAAAAAGAACGCGTATTTTTGTTGTTTTTTGTTAATAACACAAAAAAAAAATGGCATTTCGTCTGTTGAAAACATGGTGGGAATAAACTACGGACTGTCCTGCACGGAATGGCACAGTGGCGTCCAGGTAGTATTTTGTCAAAAAACTAATCATTTGTAGCTCTGTTGCTTGGCGTAATCGGTGTGGACGTGTCGAATGATAAACGACTTCCTTTGATCTGGACCGCGCTCATTCGGGTTGGAAGCGACATGATTCGATTCGACTTCGACACACAAGTCGAATGATGTCGTTCGGTATAATGTGGACGCGACTTTACCATGCGTTATCGGCTCACCTCTAATTTAATCTGATCAATCAACTTTTTTCATTACCGTTGCCCCAGAACTAGGCGCCTGCATCAGTGCTGACCTCTGGTGTGATGGCTTCGACATTGTCCGTCTGGCCAACGATGAGCAAGAAGCTAACTGTTCAATGAGGGGCGGTTTTCCAGATTTCTGTGTCAATTCGATAGCCCTCACCACCATAGCTTTGTAATTTTTGTAACCATCTCAGTCATGACCTTCTATATATTCAAACATTGGAGAAGAGAACAAAAAAATGTAATTGTTACTGTCAATGAACATACTTTCCTAGAGTTCAAAAGTGGTTTATGTTGAACAATCTATCAGTTTATAGTGATACTTTATAGAATAGACATGTAATCTTATTTTTGTTAATGAACAGTTGTGATGTTTTCTAGTACAAGGTTTCAATAAACTATCGAATGACAATATTGTATCTGTTGTATTCTATCATTAGGAAAATGAAGTTTTTATGGTCAATAAATATTCTTGAAATTTTTATTTCCATGGACATTTTTTCATCGCGCATGATGAGCGTTCCAATGAAAATGAGACACCTCTAATATTTCTCAAAATTCAAATAGAAGTGAATTTCACAGAGAAACGTCCAATATGTTCTTGAGAAAATTCATGTGTTACTATACAGGGTCTGAGGGTCGCCAGAAATAGTGATACCTGAATTACAACTTTTAACCCTTCGATTTGAGAAAAATTAATGGCACCTTGCGGCTATTTTCTTCGAGAAATCTTAGTGCCGTTAACGCATTCTTTCATTTTATTTCGGTTTTATTTCTTTCATTAATTTCGGTGACCAGCAGATATCGACCAGATTTTTGTGTCATTGTATTCCTTGAGTTCTTCCTGGACAACATTAGTGAAACCAACAGTTGGCGGTCTGTCTTATTTCAAAGTCCCAAAAAAAATATTCAGTCTAAGCGTGTGGAAACACAATGTTAGAGCATGGTTTGACCATAGATTTATAATACGAAAAAACATAATGTTCGCGTACAGAGGTTCTATATTCACAGAAATAGAGTCTGAAATTTTTCTAGTCCGGATCTGATTTATTCATTTTCAGAAAAATTGAAAGATGACAATCGCAAGGGTGACCAAAACTCCCAAATTTGAAATAATTCGGTCCAATAATTCAAGAGTTATTGAACTTTGAATTTCACCCACGGGTAATGTTTTTTGCTCACTTCTTGATCACCCTGTATGACCGTGCCAAGCATAGATTTTAAATTTTTTCATTGATTGATTCTTTGTGGTTACAAAAATGAAATAAAAACATAGTACTCACCTACAGGGTATTCCAATATTCCATGAAATAGAAAAAGTCCAAAATTTTCCTAGTCCGGATCTGATTCATTCAATTTCCATTGAATGAAAGACGGCAATCGTAAGGGGTGACAAAACTTCCGAATTTGAAATAATTCGGTCGAATAGTTTGCGAGTTATTGACTTTTAAATTTCAGCCATAAGATGAATATCACCCTGTATATCCAAACGAAGGCCCTTAAATGATTAAAAACTCTTGTTACGAGTCCTCCTTGATGTCCTTGATTCATGTTTCCTTTTGTCTCATTCTTTCGGGACACCCTGTATAAGAAAAGTTTAGAGTACGACCAATTGACTCCGACTGCAAATATCGATATTTTGACAAAGAGGATTATTGATGTAGCAGAGGAAATGAGGTGGAGCCTACAAACTTCTGTCGGTAAATGTAATTTAAGGAAACCATAGAAATAGGAGTATAGAGTGGCCATCATTGAAATAAACGTCGTATCAGATGCGCCATATTTCTAACACCACGTCAATTTGACAATCGTTGATTTTCTGGAGGAATTGTGATTCTTGCGCCGTTTCTAAATGTTAAATAGGGTATATGCATGATTTTTGAAAATATGTTAATATAATATGATAGCTTCTGAAATTATTATAGGCAGCTCATTATTATTCAAAAAATAACATTCTTCTGGATCACTTATTTTGGTTATTCAAACCAGAGAAAACATACAAATTGATTCAAACACACCATATTTTCACGGCGTTCAAACGTACGTTACATATTTACTCATAGAGAATAAACAATGTTTATGAAGTGTTTTGTAATTACGTCGTCCAATACTTTAGAAATCTCATAACAACCATAGATTTTAATGAACTGGACACATAGCAAGGGCGTAGCCAGAAATTAATTTCGGGGGGGGTTTGACATTTTGCCCATTGACTTTGTAGGTGCGGGAATTGTGAGGGTCGCTTCTGTAGCAAGTATTTGTGGTTTAAATAATTCAATAATCCTTTTCCTACTTCGGAAAATATTTCAACAAAATAATATATTTTTCAAATATGCTTCAGAATTTAAATTTTATTCAGTCAAACAAAAACTTAAAAACAATATTCATTTCCCAACAATACTTACAGGATGAATCAATATGAAATTAGTCATTTAGTGTGGATGTGTGCTTTCATTGAAACTAAATAGAGTTTTTTAATGTTTTACTCCAAAATAGTGCCAACAACATATAAATGGGTATTAAAAATTAAACAGTGAAAAAACACAAACAATATTTTTTATGGTGAATTCCTTCAGTTAAAGTCTATCCGTCTTTTTTTTCTAGTGAATTGGTCAACCACTTCATTTTCATCAATTCATGAATATTCATAAGCGTCAACCCATTCAATCTTGTTTCGCTAGAAGAATTGCGCAGGTAATTTTCAATTCTCTCAAGCTGGGAAAACTTCTTTCTGGAGTAGCAGTAGATACTGGAATCGTAGCTAAAATTTGTAGTAGGATGTAGATGTTCGGATACATATTCTGATTGCACTCATCTAAGCATTCTAATGCCGATTTTGAAATGGAGTTCATTGACATTTTAAATATTTCAAATTCTGCTTTTAATAACGTTTTTATTTTTTTCTGGGAGTAGTGAAGAATACATCGATAATGCGTCTTCTAATTCATATTCTCTGTTAAAATTCTGGGTTGGTTTAAGTGCAAAATGAATGATTATTTTTGCAATAAAAAATAACTCTGAAACATTTCGGGGGGGGGTTGAACACCCAAAACCCCCTCCCTGGCTACGCCCTTGACACATAGATTTATCATACTAACTAGATGGCGAACCTGTCAAAATTTTGAGACGAACGGCGGCCATTTGCAGTTTGGGTTGGATTTGTAAGGTGTCAATTTTTCTATGAATTGAAATTCAGAATTACCAATTTTTATTCATTCATTTTATTTCAACGAATTGAAATATTAGAATTACCAATATTTTTTAATAACTAATCTCACGAATCGGAAATATTTATTATTTGATATAGACCGAAATGTTAAAGTTCACAGAACACTAATATACAGAGTTCATTTTCATCAATTCTTTCAAACGAACGTTTATGTTTCAATCAAAATTCGAGCACACATGGAATATAACATCAAAATATTCGAGTTTTGTAATTCTGACGTCATCTATACGCCACCAATAGCCTTTCGTTTGAGTGTTTTGAATTTCGCGGGTATTTTTGCATTTTCGTTTAATTATTTCCAATTAGGTAACGAATATTTCAGAGCAACGACTATTTACATGTCAAGTAGTTACAAAGTAGATTTTAAAAAATAACACTTGAACTAAAAATAAATTTTATGCATATACCCTATTGTGATTTTTTTACTTGATAATATACAATAAAATGGTATCGTGTACTGAAAGGCTTTCTTCAAGCAGAGAAGAGACAGATAAGAAGAAAATTAGAGGAAAAGCATATCACAGCTATGGATGAGTACTGAAGAGATCTGCATTCGAAATTTTTGCTAGTCTGTCTTGGTAATCTGATATCTTTTTATATGTGTATATTATCGCCCGAAGAAAAATTGTTTATTTGATATCCAATTGACCTTATTGCAACACTACATTAACTTTTTTGGAGCATAGATAAATTGAAAATAGTCATCATCGAAATGAATGCAAAAAAACTACATTAACTGTAATTGGGTCTATTTATTGCCTATTCAATAGCAAGTGTTATACCTTTTTGAAAGGCTCAGAAGACGGAAAAATTTTTAGAAGGATCTGCAAAATAACTTCCATACATTTTCTTGTGAGAAAAGTGGTTAAAAATTGAAAACATACGCTGAAAATTTTTCAATTCTAACATTCGTCAAGCTTTCTTTCTTTAACTGTTAGTGGTAGGTTCTGTTTTTCTGGTCATTTTATCCATTGGCATCCTCTTTTACTGAATACATAAAAAACGGAACTCATGAGCTCTAATTCTGAAAAAAAAATTAAAAATGGGGGATTTCAAAAAAATCTCCATCTCAACAACGGCGAAATTTCGGATAACATATTATAGGACCTAGTTCATCAAAAATGGCCTGAAAAAAACGTCCTTCAATATTCAGTACGATTTACCCTGTATAATAAAATGTAAAGGTAGAGGGAAATTATATTCGTACAAAATAACTTTCACCTCCGGTTAATAATCAGTTAGTCCAACTTATTCGTTTGAGAGACACACTACCGGCTGAACAAATTGGGAACAAGTAAGGGAACCTAGAAAAAAGCGCGCAAAGATTGAATGAGTCCTGACGTGTCAGAAGTTACTGTGCGCCTGTATATACAGGGTGTTCCATTACTCGACGTCAACCCGGAACCGGGTGAAAAGGCAAGTAATGCTGGTTGTCAGAAAATATAAAAAAAATGTAAGTTGCACGATTTTAAAATAATGCGCATTTAAAAAAACACGCAAAATTCCACACCCTGCGACAGTCTTTTCGCTCCTGTGGCCACAAATATCAACTTTTTCCAACTTTTCTCTTTGCTGTGAATAATGCTTGTTTAAACTGTAATCAAAATTTTGACACCAGCTGCTCTAGGTTCCATAAAAATAGGGCTTACTTCTCAGAAAAAAAATTCAAAATAAACAATTGCCTAGTTTCAACTGACTGTATTGAAAAAAAATGTACTACGTAGGTTTGGCATGTTTTTTCAAAAGTTGGCGCATTAAGTAGGGATTCCGAAATGGTATAATACTTGTTTAATTGTAGCTGCCGTAGTTCAAACTTATTTTCGATTGCCTTTGAATACACTTTTCGTTAACTGCTTCCCAGTAATAAAGTCCAATGGATTCAAGTCCGGTGAACGGGCCGGCCACGAAATTAGACCAGAACGTCCGATCCATCTTCCGGGAAAAAATGTTATCAGAAAAAATTTCCAGAGAAAATAATTTTTCCAGAAAAAATTTTCCGGAGAAATTCCTCTGAATTTTTTTTTTCTGATAACATTTTTTCCCGGAAGATGGATCAGACGTTCTGGTTCAATCTCGTGGCCGGCCCGTTCACCAGACTTGAATCCATTGGACTTTTTAACTGGAAAGCAGTTAACGAAAAAGTGTATTCAAGGCAATCGAAAATAAATTTGAACTACGGCAGCTACAATTAAACAAGTATTATACCATTTTGGAATCCTTACTAAATGCGCCAACTTTTGAAAAAACATGCCAAACCTACGTAGTAAATTTTTTTTTCAATACAGACAGTTGAAACTAGGCAATTGTTTATTTCGATTTCGAATTTTTTTTCTGAGAAGTGGGCCCTATTTTTATGAACCTAGAGCAGCTGGTATCAAAATTTTAATTACAGTTTAGACAAGCATTATTCAAGGTTACACAGCAAGAAAAAAATTGGAAAAAGTTGATATTTGTAGCAACAGGAGCGAAAAGACTGTCACAGGGTGTGGAATTTTGTGTGTTTTTTCAAATGCGCATTATTTTAAAATCATGCAACTTAGATTGTTTTTTTATATTTTTCTGACAACCAGCATTACTTGCCTTTTCACCCGGTTCCGGGTTGACGTCGAGTAATGGGACACCCTATATTAGAAAAAAAATTTTCAAACTTGAATATCCCGATAGCTACTGGTTTCATTAGAGAAGTAGCAATTATAAATGACAGGTTAGCGCCTTATTAACCGATGTGTGGTTTCGGAAATATTGATTAAAAAATTGAAATTTTAAATGAAAATAACTCCGAATCTACTGAAAAAAATTGGCAAACTTAACAGCGGTATTCGGATCCCGAACCCAATTTCAAATGTCAAAGGTCTAACTTAATCCGTTCGAGATATCGTATTCACATCCGGCCCGACAAAATCACGGTTGACCTGTTATTCTTCATCAGTGAATGCGACCGAGTCGTTTGAAACCTCTCCACCTTAAATTTGGAACATTATAGGCACTGCTCATTTGGAAATAAGCGCGCAACAATGCATTTTCTTTGAATTGTAACAATATTTCTTTTATTATTTATACCTGGCCAATGCTAGGATTGTTTAAGAACTAATACTCAGAACTGATAGTTCACCTTACCTCTCATCAATAAAAAATAAACAATTAAAAATGTATGTAATAAGAAAAATATATTGAATTTAATGCCAACATAACATATGAGATAAATGCATACAATATAAAAATATATATAATACACTGTTTCTAGAGGAAATACACTAGAATTTATGTAATAATAAAAATATTATATTATATTGAATCCCATGCCAACATATGAGACCAAGCAAACAATATGAGAACCAAATGAATAAAAACTCTAAAAAATCTTAGATTTGAATTGAAAAACGACAAATAAATTTTTTTCTACGAATTGTATAACGAATTGTGATACATCAAACAGTAATATAACAAAAATTTCATTTCTCCTAGACTCATTAGAGTATGAACAGGTAAATGAAATTAAAACAGAAGTTAATTGATGACCTAATCGAAGTAGTTTTAAAACAAATTAAAATAGATTTGAAAGGTGACAGAAAAATTAAATTTATGTGTTTTTCCCGATCAACGAACGAAAAAAAGGATGTTTTTTGGCAGACAGTGCTTTAATTTATATAAAATTTCATAATTTATCTTTATTTCGATTGTTCGCTCTCGAATATCGCCTTCATCATAAGACGGGGCAATACTTCTCCTCGCCATGGGGCTGTTGCAGGGCACCCGAATACCTGGATTTCTGCACTTCCTTGCCTAATGTATAGCTGAAACCGAAAATGGCTCCTAACTTTTGATCAATTACTGACACATCAGACATACAAAAATATTGAAATCGATTGCACATATCCCAATTCGGTGTCTGAACTGTCTGAGCCATGGTTCCCTTTCCTTCGAGTAAATTTACCGGAACCATAGTATACCTGGTACTCAATGAATTTAAGAATTCTTGACATTTTTCGGGTTCTGCTTCAGTTAGCCAAAGTGTTTTTCCTAATGACGAAAAAAAGGGGTTTTTTTACAGTAGCAGTCATATGCTGGAAGAATACGCCATATACTTTCGTTCAACTCGACATACCCTTCGTTTTGGTACCATTTAGAAGTAATTGTGAAAAAGGGTATAACTGACGCGGACCGAAAGAAATAGCTCCTGCTAGGCCAGTTTCAAAACCCTGCATCTCAGCTAGAACTGGAGTTACAGTAAAAAGTCCTTCATTGGTATTGCCAATGCAATCGAGGTAAATAGCTAGGGGATATGGAAGTTGTTTGAATAAAGAACTGAGGTCTTCTAATTCCTGGCGAAAATACAGATTCTTCTGTGGAAGAGGTTCGTCTGGCTGTTTCAGAAGAGCGCGCTGGGCAACAAACTTTGGCCTCTGCTAAAAGCAGCATAGCTTTTTTCAAGCACTTTTGTTTTGTTCAAATTCGGAATGGGAATAGTTCTTTCGGAACGGTTCGACTAGTTCATCAATATAAAGTGGAAGAGCGCTAAAAGAAACAGGCACAACAACAGGATGTAATTCTTGATACACTGGAGGTAAGGACTCGATACATCTATACTTCTTTGTCATTGCATCCATTTCGCTCAAGGAAGAATTACTCATGATTTGAGCGTTGTGACAACTTCAATTCGATGTAAACAGATGAGAAAAGCTGCAATGAATAAAAAATTAATTAGTTGTGATATACTGAATTGAAACAAACAATGAAACTTCAAAATTTATGTAATGAAAAACGTGAAAATACATAGCGTCCCAAGATGTTCACAGCCATTTCGGGTCTCAGACAAGGTAGAAATTTCAAACAAAAAGTAGTTTTTCCGCCCACCTCAAAATAAAAAATGATGTTAATGTGTACGAAATTGAACATTAAAGCTCATTTTAATGGTCAATTTATGATATTTAATGTGCAATCCTCATGGCAACCGTACACAAAGTATTCAGAAGCACTACGAGAATGTCAAAACTCTACTTTAACATAGAAATTTCATTATGTCAAATGTATGTCTTGTGCAAACAGAAAATGTATTTCAATCAAGAATTCATACACAATTTATATGATATTGTCGGAAAAATCTTGTAATCAACTCGGTTATTAATCTAGCGACTAATGGTCTCGAACTATATAACGCGTGAGCAGAGCGATCAAACCATTTTACCATTGGTAGCTTTCTTTAATAACCTAGTTGATTAAATAACTATTTTGACCTCAAAATAAATAGTGATTTTAATGTGAACGAAATTGAATTAATGACCCATATAAGTGTTCAATTTATGCTATTTTAATGGGCATTGCTCATGGCAACCGTATACAAAGTATTCAGAAGCACTACGAAAAATGTCAAAACTCCACTGGAACATAGACATTTTTTTAGGTCAAATGTATATCTTGTGCAAAATGAGAATGTATTTCAATCAAGAATTTATCCAGCATTCATATTGAGGTCGTCAGAAAAATCAACTCGGTTATTGATCAAGCTACTAATGGTCTCGAACCATTAGAAATGACGCTGTCTTTAATAACCTAGTTGATTAAATAACTATAAAGGGCAGCAAAGACTCAGGGTCCGTCGTAAGTTTTGTTTCTATTTGCCACATTTTATTTTTTTCTAATTTCACCCTAAATTTTCAACTTTTGAACAAAAAAATATATTGAAACAATTTTTATCATTTCACGTAAACCGTGAACCCTTTAAAATAATACACTGCTGGAAATAGTCTAAGCATATTGAAAATTTCCAATGAATTCAACACATCAATAATCCTTTTAGAAATTGTCCCATCTTCAAGAGCCATGAAGCATCCGAAGGGTTGTTGTATTGTTCTTCAAAAACAGTAGTTCAAATCAATTTAACTTTATTTGTGAAGTTATACATGCATGGATTCTTTACTATGAGACTGCTGAGTTTGGTTTCGTTCGCCTATAGAATAATCGAGATATTGCATTTCCAAACTTGGCAACAATGCATGGCAGGGAATGTTTTTGAAGGTTATACTACGAATTTGGTATTGCATCGATACAATAATTTAGGTATAGTTTCATTTGAAATAATAAAGTAGATATGCGTTTGAGATAGATGTGGCAACAGTGTCGACTTGAAAATATGTGTTCCATAAAATATGGCCATTCAAATTTTTGTTTCTCAATATCTCACAGAATGAAACCCATCGAAATGAAATGTTGCGGCCACATGCAAAATTTTTTGACCATAGGAAATTCAATTGAAATATTGAAGAGAAGAAACTTAATATTTCCATAAAAAAATTATTCGATTCGATTGAAATATATTTTATGAATAAAGATTGATACACTGAAAGTTCGTGCAAAATTTTGTAGCCATAGTATTAACAATTAACAGAACCATAAAAAAATCAATTGGAATATTGGAAAGAATTAAGAATCTTTTTATTTCCATAACAAGATATCCGATTCGAGTGAAATTCATTTTGTGAACTAGGCTGATATACTGAATGTTCATGAAAATTTCAAGAGGATCATATCATCAGAACCGAAGAATTCAATTATTTTAAATATTTATTTTCTAATATTTTATTTTTGAATAATTTCCAGAAAAGTATTCCGATTGTGCTGAGGTTCTGCATTTATATTTTGATATAAATCTCCAGTCCTATATAATATTTTAAGGTGATAGTCTTATTGGTCAACAGAGAACGAGCGCTCAAAAGCTCCTGCTCAGGACATTTCTTAAATTTTTAATCTCAAATTGCAAAAACCTGAAATGCGAAGTTAATTATAGTAGCCAAAGAACATGAGCGAAAATGGGAAGTACATAGTCCGCTTCAATTTTTGTGCTGTTCCAAAATATCAAACCGTATTTCAAAAATTCTAAAAAACATGGTGTTATTTTCGGAATGCGAAGGCATATACAATTATTTTAATGTGGACCTGGATTTCTCAAGTGATAGATAGTTAGGTGGTTTCTGTAGAAGTAGTATTATGTTCGTACGAGTATAATGAAAATATTTTTCAAAGAAATCATGTTATGATCAGGTCGTCAATATGAGCTCCGGAATTCTAACGATTAAAAAAATGTTTATATTTCAATGATTGACTTGATGGTTGAATATCAGATAATGTATAAGAAGGCTCGAGAATTGAAAATGGAAAATAAATTCACGGCTGTTTACACATAAAATGGTTTTGTTCTGGTGAAAAATTTGAAAATAGTAACCTAAAAAATCCTGCATGATGATGATCTGTATGATCAATGAATTTCGATCCACTAATACAGAAATAAAGTCCCCAAAATAAGGATATATCTTAATACAAACAATGGATTCAAATGTATTTTGTATCAATCAATATAAGAAGTATTAGGAACAAGTTGCAGGAATTTGAGACTATTGTGAAGCAGTGGCGGCTCCTCAGGGGAGGCAGAGGAGGCCGGGCCTCCCCTAATTCCACTGCATTTTATTCCATTTTGAATTCAAGTTCAAATGAAAAATAATAACGTTTCCATATCTGTATTATATCCATCATTCTATATACTATCCAAATCTCAAATTAATAAACATTTGTTTATTATTCAGCGATCTAAAACATTCATACATTATCCGCAACACAAAATCGTATAGCAGGCAAACCTCTTAGCGGAGCGGAGGAGGCTGTAACATTTCAAACTTCTTCAAGTGAACGGTGCGGGAACCACTTAAATTCAAGCTGTAGATCACGTGACCGGAGGCCGTCTCCACCGCAGTCTTCTTTCCGCTTCTAGGCGAACGAGCTTAGCCGAAACTGGCGTCCGATCGGCCCGAATCGACCCCGATCATCGTGGATCGAGATCAGCTGTTGTTTTGATTTCCTCCTTTTTATTAACGAAGTATTAATTCTTTATCCTTTTACAGTGGGTTTTATAAAGCTTGAACGGGCAATCAAATCGTTGATTTGAATTAAGTCGATGGTTTACCTCAAAAATGAACTGAAAATTGCACAGAAATAATGACATTTCATTTCTGAAAGAAAGAAAAAACGGAAAGAAGAAGTGAGAATAATAATGCAAGTACCTAGTGAACGCAAGATCCTGTAGATTTTATTTTGAATAATAAATTCAGTAGAATGCCTTACGATGAAAAATTTTCATAACTCAAGTAATTAAGATACCTCGACCAGCAATGTTAAATTTAATTAATATTCTGTTCATAATCGTTCGTTTTGCGTAGAATGGTATAATACATGCCAGTGGCAGACAGGAAGCCCAGTTCGAAATAAATTATTTTGTTGGTTGCGTGGTCTTGGGCCTCCTCTGATTGAAATCTCACGAGCCGCCACTGTTGTGAAGATGGGAGATTATCATATGGTAGCAGTTACAGAGACTTGGTTGTACAACAATGAGATTGATTATTTCAATATTCCTTAATAAAATACTCGAAAAGCAAGACTTACCAATCAGCAATATCACAAACTCAAGCTTAACGTGCTCGTGTTACCACAAAGACACTCGACTAAAATGAATGACGAATGAGGCTGACTCATAGATAAGATATACTGACTGCTGTTCGCTGTTGTGTGGCATATGCACTATGCAATAAAAGCTGTGTTTCACTGTTTCGTAACAGTGCGTGTAATTATTGTCATTCTTTGAACTTCGGTATCGTACAAATTCAATCAGAAATTGTAACATTTCGTAACATCGGTTATATTCTTACGATATTGCGATTGTATTGTAACATCCATACTTTCAATAGCCTGGTACTTCCCCGATCTTGACAGATGACCATCGAGTATATCTTATTCTATGTTATCTATGATCAATCTGTTTTGGCGTTGACGGTTAAAGAGGTTCGAACACAGTACATATACAGGTTGGGAAATTCACATCTGAAATATACGATATACAATGCATCAGACAGAGAATTTTTCCCTCCAGTTGCACAGATGAATAGTCGAGACAATCACTTGCTGTAACACACTGATTCAGTTGTCTTACTTCATTATTCTACTCTTGTCTCTCTCTTATCGTTTAGAGGAGCGTAATTCTTTAGTATGGTAGGCAACAGTAAATACTTAAATCGAGTATTACGGGCAGCCTGACAAATTAAAAATTCTATGCGTGTAGTTCGGGTTCCCTACCATACTGCGATAAGAGAGAGACAAGACTAGATATTTGCAGCAAGACAGTTGAATTCATTCAGTTATCGCACTTGATTATCTCGCCTATTCATCTGTGCAACTGGAGGGAAAAATTCTCTGTCCCATGCCTTGTATATCGTATGTTTTCGATGTGAATTTCCGAATCGGTATAGCCTATTCGTTTTGAGATATTTCGTGCTCCTTAGTACTCCCGATCAAAGATTAGTAATCTTTGCTCCTGATGAACGAAATTTTCACTCCAAAGGGATTACTTAGCACATATTTCACAGATCATCAAGATTGCGAAGATCTTAATAATAATCTAAGGACATGATTCTTTAATAATAACAGGAAATACAAGAATAATAAAAAATTCAAGCTGATAATAACCGGTATCATTTTAATTAACAATTGCATTCAAGCGGTTTGGTTATTTTTGATTTAAAGTAATGATGTGATTAATTTGAACCCCAAATTAATAGACTCAAGAACTGGGTTAAGTTAAACTTCTGGTTATTAGAAAAGTAGGGTTGTACGCGGCAAATTTCAGAAAATGTTGACTGACGAAGCATACTTGAAGAAATATATTCGTGAGCTTAGCTACGTTACGATTTATATTGAGAAAACTATTTCAACAATTTCAATTATCGACTTAGTTTCATTCATTTAGAAATCAAACTTATCTTTTGAAATCTCTAAGTAAGTTTCGGAAATTAACGCATCAAAAGCTTCTGACTCATTATTATTATTCAAAATAGAATTTTGCGAAGTTCTTAAAGATTGCTGATATTGTTTGAGTATAACGAAACATTCTTTCTTTATATGGATAATTGGAAAAGCTTTGTGTTACAATTAATAGCTCTCGACTGTAAGAAAAAATATGAATTTGTGTGTTCTAATGGATAGTGTCCTCTTGCATATTTTTCGGTAATATTTTCTCTTCGAATCATTTGTGACGGAACAAAAAAACTTTTTTTTATTCTGAGAAACATATATTCATCGTTAGATTGAATCCACGTTTCAAACATTAATATTTTGGCATGGAGTTGAACTTCAAGTAGGTATAAAAATCAACATTAGCAAATCGAATTTTGTATTTATTGCATTCAAGCGACGAGAGCCCGAGGACCGGTTATTAGTTCTAGGACAAAAAGAGAATAACCAAGGGCTGAACTAATGATAACCGCAGTTATTATTGGTTATCGGCTTGAAATTAATTAATGGGGGTTATGAAATGGTAGCTATTATCGCGTCCATGTTGTGGAGGCAAATGGCGACCTTCGCTAGATATGCAAAATGTAAACAACAGTCAACTACATATACTTACATTCGAGATTGTATCGGATTCTGATGAGTAAATATCACAATTAGTTTATTATAATAAAAATCCGTTTTATTCAATGTCTGAGGAAAGATTTAAAACTGATCAGTTTCAAACTATTAGATCTCGAGGTCCATGAGGGAAAACAGAGGAATTGTATAAATCATGTTAACAATGTTTGGTCACATTTTATCGTTTACCAAAGGAAACATCACCTCATTGAAATATGAACACATAAAATATATTATATCGTGTGATTACTAGATAACAGTTAGTGATGAAATAAACTTTGGACCTTTTGAAACTTCCAACCTCCAAGTCTCAAGCAAGACTCAATTGCAGTTACCTTAGTTTTTACTTATAAAGCCCTAAACAAATCCTATGCTTGTCACACGTTTTTTATCATTATTCTGAAATTAAATTCGATATTTAGAATGAAATACCACTATTTAAATCTATGGGAGATGATTACCCTTCAGTAGGGTCCTGTAGCGGTCTTAGAAGAACAGAAGATTCGAAAATCATCACTTGGAATGCCAGACCTGGTTTAAAACACCCTCCTGGCCCAAGACCAAGAATAACGTATTTTGTATCTGAATATTGAAGGTATTTATTCGAATAGTTTTAGTTTCAATTTTGTAAAAACGGCGAGGCAGGGTTTTTTCTACTGAGGTTTTTCCCTGTGCTCTGGTATCATACGACAGAATAGTATGGTACCCCGTTTTGCACCAACCTCAGCTAGGGACTTTTTTGTTTCATGTATTGTATTTTGTTAGCTCTCAATTCAAAAGAAAAGAATATATATATACACGAAAATTCATCAGTACTTCTAGGCAAGCCTTTTCATCCCCTCTGGAGCAATTTTTCAGATTTTCACAGTGCTAATCTAATAGTTTCGAGATTAAATTAGACGAATTGATTTCTGCACACTTGTACAAAATTTCCTTGACATAGGTTATACTTATGTATATTTTTTGTCACTTCATTGTTGCTTTCTTAGTTAATCGATTGATATCATCGTACAACAGATGAAAAAATAATTAAGAGAAAAATAAAAACCTTTTAATAATATTCAATAGATTGAAGACCCCATATTGACTGGGACATTGTAATTACTTGACTCATTTCACCGTTACATCAATTCCTAGAAAATAATTTGAATATAAGTATGACTGAATTACTATATAGATATTCACATAATATACAGGGTGTCCCAAAACTCGACGTCAACCCGGAACAGGGTGAAAAGGCAAGTAATGCTGGTTGTCAGAAAAATTAAAGAAAAATCTAAGTTGCATGATTTTAAAATAATAGGCATTTGAAAAAACACGCAAAATTCCACACCGTGTGACAGTCTTTTCACTCCTGTTGTCACAAATATCAACTTTTTCCAACTATTTTTTTTTGCTGTGTAACCCTGAATAATGCTTGTCTGAACTCTAATCAAAATTTTGATACTAGGTACTCTAAGTTAATAAAATAAGGCTAACTTCTCAGAAAAAAATTTAGAATAAACAATTGCATAGTTTCAACTGACTGTATTGAAAAAAACTACTACTACGATAGTTGGCATGTTTTGTCAAAAGTTAGCGCTTTAGTGAGGATTCCAAATGGTATAATACTGGTAAATGTAGCTGCCGTAGATCAAACTCGCTTACGATTGCCTTTGATACACTTTTTCTTTAACTGCTTCCCAGTAAAAAAAGTCCAATGGATTCAAGTCCAGTGAACGGGCAGGCCACGAGATTGGACCCGAACGTCCGATCCATCTTCCTCTGGAAAATTTTTTTTTGAAACATTTATCTCCCGAAGATGGATCAGACGTTTGGGGTCCAATCCGTGGCCGGTCCGTTAACCGGACTGGGATCCATTGGACTTTTTTTAGTGGGAAGCAGTTAAAGAAAATAAATAAATGACAAGTTGGCGCCTTATTATTCATACTATTATTGAAATTTTAAATGAAAATAACTCCGAAACTACTGAAAAAATTTGGCAAACTTAACCGCGGTATTTGGATCCCGAACCCATTTCAAATGTCAAAGGTCTAACTTCCGTTCGAGCTATCGTATTCACATCCAGCACGACAAAATCACGGTTGACCTGTTATTCTTCATCAGTAAATGCGACCGAGTCGTTTGAAACGATCCCACCTTAAATTTCGAACATTATATATATAGGCACTTCTCATTCAGAAACAAGCGCCCAAAAATGCAATTTTCTTTGAATTGAACAATATTTCTTTTATTATTAATACCTGGCCAATGCTAGGACCGTTTAAGAATAATACTCAGAATTGACAGTCACCTTACCTCTCATCAATAAAAAAATAAACAATTAAAAAATGTATGTAATAAGAAAAATATATTGAATTTAATGCCAACATAACATATGAGATAAATGCATACAATATAAGAAAAATATATATAATAACACTGTTTTTGAGGAAATACACTAGAATTTATGTAATAATAAAATATTATATTATATTGAATACCATGCGAACATATGAGACAAAGCAAACAATATGAGAACAAAAGGAATAAAAACTCTAAAAAAATCTTAGATTTGAATTGAAAAACAAGAAATAATTTTTTTTTTCTACGAATTGTATAACGAATTGGTGATACATGAAACAGTAATATAACAAAATTTTTATTTCATCTAGACTCATTAGAGTGTGAACAGGTAAATGAAATGAAAACAAAAGTTAATTGATGACTTAATCGAAGTAGTTTTAAAACAACCCCTGTAGGTTTAGTTTAATGAAGGTAACTTTGTGAATGTACTTGTATTAACGAAGTAAATGTACTTCAACAAACCAAAAAAAATTAAATTTATGTTTTTTTCCCGATCATTTTTCTCATTCGACTGCAATTTATGTGAACAAAAAAAGGTACGTTTTTTGGCAGACAGTGCTTTTATTTCACATAAAATTTCAAGATTCATATTTAATTAGATTTTTTCGCTCCCGAATATCGACGTCAGCATAAGACGAGGCAATACTTCTCCTCGCCAGGGGGCTGTTGCAGGGCACCCGGAATACCTCGATTTCTGCACTTCCTTGCCTAATGTATAGCTGAAACCAAAAATGGCTCCTAACTTTTGATCAGTTACTGACACATCAGACATACAAAAATATTGAAATCGTTTTATTCATCCCAATTCGGTTGTCTGAACTGTCTGAGCCATGCTTCCCTTCCTTCGAGTAAATTTACCGGAACCATACTATACCGGGTACTCAATGAATCTAACAAGTTCTGACATGTTTTGATTTCTGCTTCAGTTAGCCAAACTGTTTTTCCTAATAGCGAAAAAAAAAGAAATAAATTCCTAGGAAACAACGCAACTCGACAAATCCATCGTCTGTATCATCATCTTCAAGTAAACGTGAAAAAGGGTATGAATGACGCGGGCCGAAAGAAATAGCTCCTGCTAGGCCAGTTTCAAAACCCTGCATCTCAGCTAGAACTGGTGTTACAGTAAAATTTCCTTCTTTGGTATTGCCAATGCAATCAAGGTAAATAGCTAGGGGATATGGAAGTTGTTCGAATAAAGAACTGAGGTCTTCTAATTCCTGGCGAAAATACAGATTCTTCTGTGGAAGAGGCTCGTCTGGCTGCTTCAGAAGAGCGCGCTGGGCGCAACAAACTTTGGCCTCTGCTAAAAACAGCATAACTTTTGTCAAGCACATTTTGGCATTTCCAAAATCGGACCAGCCCTCTCGGAACGGTTCGACTACTTCATCAATATAAAGTGGAAGATTAAAAAAGAAAACAGGCACAAGAACAGGATGTAATTCTTGATATACTGGAGGTAAGGACTCGATACATCTATACTTCTTTGTCAGTGCATCCATTCGCTCAGGGAAGAATTACTCATGAGTTGAGCGTCTGTGACTACTTCAATTTGATGTGAACAGATGAGAAAAGCTGCAATGAATAAAAAATTAATTAGTTGTGATATATTGAATTGAAACAATCAATGAAACTTCAAAATTATGTAATGAAAAATGTGAAAATACGTGGCGTCCCAAGATAATCACAGCCAATATCTCGGGTCTCAGACAAGGTAGAAATTTCAACAAAAAGTAATTTTTCTGCCCACCTCGAAATAAAAAATGATTTTAATGTCTACGAAATTGAACATTAATGGCCCATGTTAATGTTCAATTTCTGGTATTTTAATGTGCATTCCTTATGGCAACCGTACCCAAAGTATTCAGAAAACACTACTATTTCGACCTCAAAATGAAGAGTAATTTTAATTTGAACAAAATTGAACTTAATGTCCCATATTAGTGTACAATTTATGCTATTTTAATGGGCATTGCTCATGACAACCGTATAGAAAGTATTCAGAAGCACTACGAGAAATGTCAAAACTCCACTGGAACATAGACATTTTTTATGCCAAATGTATGTCTTGTGCAAAATGAGAATGTCTTTCAATCAAGGATTTATACAGCATTCATATTGAGGTTATTAATCAAGCTACTAATGGCCTTGAACAATTAGAAATGACGCTGTCTTTAATAACCTAGTTGATTAAATAACTATAAAGGGCAGCAAAGACTCAGGGTCCGTCGTTAAGTTTTTATTTCTATTTGCCACATTTTATTTTTTTCTAATTTCACCCTAAATTTTCATTTGTGAAGTTATACATGCATGGATTCTTTACTATGAGACTGCTGAGTTTGGTTTCGTTCGCCTATAGAATAATCGAGATATTGCATTTCCAAACTTGGCAACAATGCATGGCAGGGAATGTTTTTGAAGGTTATACTACGAATTTGGTATTGCATCGATACAATAATTTAGGTATAGTTTCATTTGAAATAATAAAGTAGATATGCGTTTGAGATAGATGTGGCAACAGTGTCGACTTGAAAATATGTGTTCCATAAAATATGGCCATTCAAAATTTTTGTTTCTCAATATCTCACAGAATGAAACCCATCGAAATGAAATGTTGCGGCCACATGCAAAATAATAAGACCATAGGAAATTCAATTGAAATAGGAAATTCAATTGAAATATTGAAGAGAAGAAACTTAATATTTCCATAAAAAATTTTCGATTCGATTGAAATATATTTTATGAATAAAGATTGATACACTGAAAGTTGGTGCAAAATTTTGTAGCCATAGTATTAACAATTAACAAAACCATAAAAAAATCAATTGGAATATTGGAAAGAATTAAGAATCTTTTTATTTCCATAACGAGATATCCGATTCGAGTGAAATTTATTTTGTGAACTAGGCTGATATACTGAATGTTCATGAAATTTCAAGAGGATCATATCATCAGAACCGAAGAATTCAATTATTTTAAATATTTATTTTTCAAATATTTTATTTTTTGAATAATTTCCAGAAAAGTATTCCGATTGTGCTGAGTTTCTGCATTTATATATTTGATATCAATCTCCAGTCCTATATAATATTTTAAGGTGATAGTCTTATTGCTCCAACAAAGAACGAGTGCTCAAAAGCTTCTGCTCAGGCTTTTCGTAAATTTTTAATCTCAAAATGCAAAAACCTGAAATGCGAAGTTAAAATGATAGTAGAACATGCGCGAAAATGGAAAGTACATAGTCCGCTTTAGTTTTTGTGCTGTTCCAAAATATCAAACCGTATTTCGAAAATTCTAAAATACATGGTGTTGTTTTCGGGATGCGAAGGCATATACATTTTTGTTAATCCGGACCTGTATTTCTCAAGTGATAGATAGTTGTGGTTTCTGTAGAAGTAGTATTATGTTCGTACCAAGTATAATGAAAATATTTTTCAAAGAAATCATTTTATTATCAGGTCGTCAATATGAGCTCCGGAAATTCTAAACGATTTAAAATTTGAAAAAACTGCAAAAAGAAAGTTATAACGTCGTACGATTGTATGAATTGTAATGCTCCATCTCATTTAAGTTGTGCGGCCCAAGCTAAAGTTATAAATAAAAGGATCAAGTCATGTAGAGAAAGTTATGGAAAATTGTTTAAACCTCACCTGGGGCGACGAAGAAGGAACTGAAATATACTTATATTAAGGGAAAAATAAATGAAACAGTCTGCATTTCATATTCGACGTGTTTCGAAGAACATAAACCCGAACTTGCAAACGCGCTTAAACTCGTGTAGATATGTGAAAATGAGAATAAGTGCTTGAAGACTAAATTAAAGGAGATATTCTATATAAATGAGCAGCACAATAGACGCAACAATATTGTTTTATCCTGGGTCGAAGAGCCAATGAACACACCAATTAAAAAAGTAGATAACATAAAAGAATACATGAATTTAACTGACCGAAGATGAAATAAGCTTGAAAAATGGAAAGAAATCTTGGAAAACGAAGAGACACATCCTTTCTACGAAAGATTGTCAATTGGATGGTAAAAAATGTTTATATTTCAATGATGACTTGATAGTTGAATATCAGATAATGTATAAGAAAGCTCGAGAATTGAAATGAAAATAATAAAAATCACGGCTGTTTACACATAAGATGGTTTTTTTTTTGTGAAAAAATTTGAAAATAGTTAACCTAAAAAATCCTGCATGATGATGATCTGTATGATCAATGAATTTCGATCCACTAATACAGAAATAAAGTCCCCTAAAAATAGGGAAATATCTAAATACTAACTATAGATTCAAATGTATTTTGTATCAATCAATATACAAAGTATTGAACAAGTTGCAGGAATTTGAGACTATTGTGAGATGGGAGATTAAGCAGTTACAGAGACTTGGTTGTTCAGCAATGAGATTGATTATTTCAATATTCCTAATAAAATATTCGAAAAAGCAAGACTTACCAATCAGCAATATTACTAACTCAAGCTTAACGTGCTCGTGTTACCACAAAGACACTCGACTAAAATGATAAAATGAATGACGAATGAGGGTGACTGCTGCACTATGCAAGCAAAGCGGTGTTTCACTGTTTCGTAACAGTGTGTGTAATTATTGTCATTCTTTAACTTCGGTATTGTACAAAGTTAATCAGAAATTGTAACATTTCGTAACATCGGTTATATTATTAATGATATTGCCATTGTATTGTAACATCCATACTTTCAATAGCCTGGTACTTCCCCGATCTTGACAGATGACCATCGAGTATATCTTATTCTATGTTATCTATGATAAATCTGTTTTGGGCGTTGACGGTTAAAGAGGTTCGAACACAGTACATATATAGCCTATTCGTTTTGAGATATTTCGTGCTCCTGAGTAACTCCCGATCAAAGATTAGTAATCTTTGCTCCTGATGAACTGAATTTTTTACTCCAAAGCGACTTAGCACATATTTCGGAGATCATAACCTAAAAAGGAATTGCAGCCAAGATTCTTTAATAATAATTATCAATTTCAAGCTAATAATAACCGGTTATCATTTTAATTAACAAATTGCATTCAAGCGGTTTTGGTTATTTTTGATTTAAAGTAATGTGATTGATTTGAACCCCAATTACTAGACTCAAGAACTGGGTTAAGTTAAACTCCTGGTTATTAGAAAAGTAGGGTTGTACGCGGCAAATTTCAAAAGTTGTTGACTGACGAAGCATACTTGAAGAAGATATGTATTCGCGAGCTTATATTATATATATATTAGCCACGTTACGATTCATATTGAGAAAACTATTTCAACAATTTCAATTATCGACTTAGTTTCATTCATTTAGAAATCAAACTTATCTTTTGAAATCTCTAAGTTAGTTTCGGAAATTAACGCATCAAAAGCTTCTGACTCATTATTATTATTCAAAATAGAATTGTGCGAAGTTCTTAAATATTGCTGATATTGTTTGAGTATAACGAAACATTCTTTCTTTACTTGGATAATTGGAAAAGCTTTGTGTTACAATTAATAGTTGTCGACTGTAAGAAAAAAATATGAATTTGTGTTTTCTAATGGAAAGTGTCCTCTTGTATATTTTTCGGTAATATTTCCTCTTCGAATCATTTGTGTCGAAACAAAAAAACTTTTTTTTTTATTCTGAGAAACATATGTAGCATTCGATCTGCTAGTGAAATGCTTGGATATATTCTAGGCAGTGCAAAACCATTTAGAAAACTTTACCCCTGATACATGTCTACTACGCATACGTCCTCAGCCGCTTAAACTTTGCCTCAGTAATCTGGAACCCACAGTATAATATCTATATCTCTCACGCCTTGAAATAGTCCAGAATCGATTTCTGAAATACATTGCCCTCAGAGAGAATCTAGCACTATAGCATAATATAAATCGCTACAGGGCCGCCGTAAGGGCTACTGGCGCCTGAGTGCAAAAAAGAATTTGGCGCCCCTTGAGGCATTTTAGATTTTTTTATTTATTAGGTGGGTAGGTAACTAGGTGCTTGAAATAAATCGAAAAACTGAAATTTAAAAGTCAAAAACTTGATATTTCTTTGTAGACTAAAATATAAAACAAACCAAACACAACAGAAAAAAAACAAACAAAATAAATCATAATGAAATTAATAACTCAAAATAAATTTTTAACTTTGAGAAAGATCGCTTGCCCGAAGATACAGATACAGGAAATGTCAGAAGAATTCTGAGTGAAATGCTTAGGTTTGGAAGGGTCAGGATTAAATTGTTTTTCAAATATATAATGTAAAATACTTAATGGGTCAGTATCATCAGGTAATGAGAACAACTTCAAAGCTTTCATTTCATTATACAAACATTTGAGTCTATTCGTTAATATCCTGATCTGTTCGTCGTTCTTCAAGAACAGAACAACGTTTCGAAAGATCGCCGTCACTTAATTTGAATATTTCGCTAAAAAATCCGAAAGTATCATCATACTCATTTAATAAGTCGAATCGAATTTTAAGATCTTAAAGTTTGATCTACAATTGTTAAGAAACACTCATTTTAAAGCGGTTTTGGATCATGAGGGGTCTCATCTCGGTGTTAGTAGTCAAACAGTTTTGGTTTAAATTTCCTCCTGACCGTTGGTAACGGTGGAAAGTCTCCTTCAATTTCGAGAGAGAGAAAGCTACTTCTTTCGCTTGTTCAAGAATTTTTTGAAATGATTGGTCAGATCTATATGCTGGTGATCAACTAAATTTTTTAGGTGGGTTCGGCATACTTTAATATTGATTGTAGCACTTGCATTTGTTTGCTGACAATATTTATATGAAATAAACGTCATGCCAAATAATTATTCCACAAATGAATGGAAATTTTTGTACAGACGTTAATTTTCAAATTTTGGCGCCCCTAAAAAGGGTGGTGCCGTGTGCATTTTGCACACATGGTAGTGGGGGGCCTGAATCGCTATACCTTTCGAGGAAACATCTCGAAACATTATCTTTTGAAGACAGACGTACAATGAACGACGTCATGTTTTTATCCAAAATTTTGGGCGGACATCGGCAGGCTGCTGATCGAGCTGCTGATATTCTTGTATTGAGGGGATAGAAATTAACATCCCGTCACGTAATATGAGGCAACACGAGTTATTTCATGTTGAATTCAAGCGAAGTACCTACACACTAAACAAGGTTCACTCGTGAGGAGTCTACGTTCCGGCTATGAGTCCCATTTAGTTGATATCTTCCACCCTACTACAAAAAATTTAAATTACCTTGAAAAAATACTATATTGATGCCTATTAGATTAAGGTTGGCTTCTGTTCCCTTTGTTCCTCTTTTTGGATTGTTTCATTGTGAATTTGTTGAGTTGTAATGTTAAGATGCATTTCAAGTTATTGTATAACCTATTTTAGTTAAAATTCATTACATGTTGGACTTGTTTCCCCAACTCTCTAAATAAATAAATTATAAATGACAAGTTGGCGCCTTATTCACGGCTATGTGGTTTTGGAAATTGAAAAGAAAGTTGGAATTTTAAATGAAAATAACTCCGCGAACTACTGAAAAAATTTGGCAAACTGACAGCGGTATTCGGGTCCCGAACCCCAACCTCAAATGTCAAAGGTCTAACTTAATCCGTTCGAGATATCGTATTCACATCCAGCACGACAAAATCACGGTTGACCTGTTATTCTTCATCAGTAAATGCGACCGAGTCGTTTGAAACGATCCCACCTTAATTTCGAACATTATATATATAGGCACTTCTCATTTAGAACAAGCGCCCAAAATGCAATTTTCTTTGAATTGAAACAATATTTCTTTTATTATTTATACCTTGCCAATGCTAGGACCGTGAACTAATACTCAGAACTGATAGTTCACCTTACCTCTCATCAATAAAAATAAACAATTGAAAAATGTATGTAATAAGAAACATATATTGAATTTAATGCCAACATAACATATGAGATAAATGCATACAATATAAGAAAAATATATATAACACTGTCTTTGAGGAAATACACTAGAATTAAATGTAATAAAAAAATATTATACAGGGTCTCTACAAATGATTGTAACAGCGCAGTTGGCTTTGGATTGCAGAATACCAATCTTTAACCAATCAGAGCATAGCATGATCACAAAATTCTGTGGTTTGCATAATCCAAAGCCAACTGCGCTGTTACAATCATTATAGAGACCCTGTATTAATTGAATCGCATGCCAATAAGCAAACAGTATAAGAACAAAATGAATAAAAACTCTAAAAAAAACTTAGATTTGAATTGAAAAGCAAGAAATAAATTTTTTTCTACGAATTGTATAACGAATTGGTGATACATCAAACAGTAATATAACAAAATATTTATTTCTCCTAGACTCGTCTGAGTGTACACAGGTAAATGAAATGAAAACAAAAGTTAATTGATGACTCAATCGAAGTGGTTTTAAAGACAATCTCTGTAGGTTAAGTTTAATGAAGGTAACTTTGTAAATGAACTTGCATTTAACGTAGTAAATGTACTTTCACAAACCAAAATATACTTTTACATACTGAAATACTGTTGGAAAAATATAGGAATAGATTTGAAAGGTGACAGAAAAATTAAGTTTACTTATATTTTTTTTTCGAATCATTTTTCTCATTCGACTGCAATTTATGTGAACAAAAAAGGTACGTGTTTTGGCAGACAGTGCTTTTATTTCACATAAATTTCAAGATTCATCTTTTATTAGATTGTTAGCTACCGAATATCGACTTCAGCATAAGATGAGGCTCACTACTTCTCCTCGACAGGGGGCTGTTGCAAGGCACCCGGAATACCTCGATTTCTGTACTTCCTTGCCAAATGTATAGCTGAAACAAAAAAATGGCTCCTAACTTTTGATCAATTGCTGACACATCAGACATACAAAAATATGGAAATAGATCAGTAATATCCCAATCCGGTGTCTGAACTGTCTGAGCCATGGTTCCCTTTCCTTCGATTAAATTTACTCGAACTATACTATACCGGGTACTCAATGAATTTAACAATTTTTGACTTGCTTTGATTTCTTCTTCAGTTAGCCTAATAGTTTTTTTTGATTTATCCGGAAACAAAGAGTCTGAAAGATAACAACTAGATGGGTGACGATTTTCGACCCATCGTATTTCTCGGAGACTACGCGATATACTCTTGACCAACTCGATATATCCTTCGTCTTTAACACCATCGTTAAGTGAACATAAAGAGGGTATAACTGACGCGGACCGCAAGAAATAGCTCCTGCGGGCCAGTTGGAATACCCTGCATCTCAGCTAGAACTGGAGTTACAGTAAACTTCCTTCTTTGTATTGCCAATGCAATCAAGGTAAATAGCTAGGGGATATGGAAGTTGCTCGAATAAAGAACATAGGTCCTCTATTTCTTTGCGAAAATACAGATTCTTCTGTGGAAGAGGCTCGTCTGGCTGCTTCAGAAGAGCGCGCTGGGCGCAACAAACTTTGGCCTCTGCTAAAAACAGCATAACTTTTTTCAAGCACCTTTTGGCATTTTCAAATTCGGGAATATTTTGGAACGGATTGACTAGTTCATCAATATAAAGTGGAAGAGTACAAAAAGAAACAGGCACAACAACAGGATGTAATTCTTGATACAATGGAGGTAAGGACTCGATACATCTATACTTCTTTGTCATTGCATCCATTTCGCTCAAGGGAGAATTACTCATGATTTGAGCGTTTGTGAAAACTCCAATTCGATGTGAAAAGATGAAGAAATCTGCAATGAATAAAAAATTAATTAGTTGCGATATATTGAATTGAAACACACAATGAAACTTCAAAATGTATGTAATGATAAACGTGAAAATTGCGCCCAAGATGTTCACAGCTAATATCTCGGATCTCAGACAAGGTAGAAATTTCAACAAAAAGTAATTTTTCCGCCCACCTCGAAATAAAAAATGATTCTAATGTGTACGAAACTGTACATTAATGGCTCATTTTAATGGTTAATTTATGGTATTTTAATGTGCAATCCTCATGGCAACCGTACACAAAGTATTCAGAAGCACTACGAGAAATGTCAAAACTCTACTTTAACATAGAAATTCCATTATGTCAAATGTATGTCTTGTGCAAACAGAGAATGTATTTCAATCAAGAATTCATACACAATTTATATTGATATTGTCGGAAAAATCTTGTAATCAACTCAGTTATTAATCTAGCGACTAATGGTCTCGAACTATTAACGAGTGAGCGGAGCGATCAAACCATCTTTACCATTGGTAGCTGCCTTTAATAACTATTTTGACCTCAAAATAAAGAGTGATTTTAATGTGAACGAAATTGAACATTAATGACCCATATTAGTAATCAATTTATGCTATTTTAATGGGCATTGCTCATGGCAACCGTATACAAAGTATTCAGACATAGAGATAGAATAGTATAGAGTTGCTATCAATAAAATGAAAGTGGTATCAGTTCCGCCATATTACTGCGATACGTCGAATTTTGACAATCATTGAATTTTTTCTAAAAATAGTGATTTTTGTACATTTTTAAGTTAAATTGAGATTTCTTGTGCTTAATAAACAATATAAAATGGTATCGTGTGCTGTATGGCTTTCTTCATAGCAGAGAGGGAACAGATAGAAGAAAATTAGAGGAAAAACATATCACAGGTAGGGATGAGTACTGAACAGATCCGCATTCGAATTTTTGCTAGTATGTCTTTGTAATCTGATCTTTTTATATGTGCATATTATCGCCTGAAGAAAAATTGTTATTTGATATTCAATTGACCTTATTTGAACAGGATTCCTAAAGACCCAACACGTCGTATTTTTTGGGTGAAATTCGTAAACAGAAAAACTGGCACTTATTTCAACCCTGAACTTTCAGCAGCCATATTGGTAATATATAAGCCCCGCCCAGTGGTTCCATTTTTCCTTACACATTGTATGTTATAGCGTCTCTTCTCTATTCTATCTCTATGATTCAGAAGGACTACGAAAAATGTCAAAAACTCCACTGGAACATAGACATTTTTTATGTCAAATGTATGTCTTGTGCAAATGAGAATGTATTTCAATCAAGAATTTATACAGCATTCATATTGAGGTCGTCAGAAAAATTAACTCGGTTATTGATCAAGCTACTAATGGTCTCGAACCATTAGAAATGACGTTGTCTTTAATAACCTAGTTGATTAAATAACTATAAAGAGCAGCAAAGACTCAGGGTCCGTCGTTAAGTTTTGTTTCTTGCCACATTTTATTTTTTTCTAATTTCACCCTAAATTTTCAACTTTTGAAACAAAAATATATTGAAACAATTTTTATCATTTCACGTAAACTTGAACCCTTTAAAATAATACACTGCTGGAATAGTCTAAGCATATGAAAATTTCCAATGAATTCAACACATCAATAATCCTTTTAAAAATTGTCCCATCTTCAAGAGCCATGAAGCATCCGAAGGGTTGTTGTATTGTTCTTCAAAAACAGTAGTTCAAATCAATTTAACTTTATTTGTGAAGTTATACATGCATGGATTCTTTACTATGAGACTGCTGAGTTTGGTTTCGTTCGCCTATAGAATAATCGAGATATTGCATTTCCAAACTTGGCAACAATGCATGGCAGGGAATGTTTTTGAAGGTTGTTACTACGAATTTGGTATTGCACCGATACATGAATAAAAATTTAGGTAGTTCCATTTGAAATAATAAAGTAGATATGCGTTTGAGATAGATGTGGCAACAGTGTCGACTTGAAAATATGTGTTCCATAAAATATGGCCATTCAAAATTTTTGTTTCTCAATATCTCAGACAGAATGAAACCCATCGAAATGAAATGTTGCGGCCACATGCAAGATGCTCATAAAAAGCCTCATGCAAAATTTGTGACCATAGGAAATTCAATTGAAATATTGAAAAGAAGAAACTTAATATTTCCATGAAAAAATTATCCGATTCGATTGAAATATATTTTATGAATAAAGATTGATACACTGAAAGTTTATGCGAAATTTTGTAGCCATAGTATTAACAATTAACAGAACAAAGAAAATTCAATTGGAATATTGAAAAGAATTGAGAATCTTTATATTTCCATATCAAGATATCTGATTCGAGTGAAATTCATTTTGTGAACTAGGCTGATATACTGAATGTTCATGAAAAATTTCAAGAGGATCATATCATCAGAACCGAAGAATTCAATTATTTTAAATATTTATTTTTCAAATATTTTATTTTTTGAATAATTTCCAGAAAAGTATTCCGATTGTGCTGAGGTTCTGCATTTATATATTTGATATCAATCTCCAGTCCTATATAATATGTTAAGGTGATAGTCTTATTGCTCCAACAAAGAACGAGCGCTCAAAAGCTCCTGCTCAGGGCTTTTTTTAAATTTTTAATCTCAAAACGCAAAAACCTGAAATGCGAATTTAAAATGATAGTGGACAAAGAACATGCGCGAAAATGGGAAGTACATAGTCCGATTCAGTTTTTGTGCTGTTCCAAAATATCAAACCGTATTTCGAAAATTCTAAAATACATGGTGTTGTTTTCGGGATGCGAAGGCATATACAATTTTTGTTAATCCGGACCTGTATTTCTCAAGTGATAGATAGTTGTGGTTTCTGTAGAAGTAGTATTATGTTCGTACCAAGTATAATGAAAATATTTTTCAAAGAAATCATATTATTATCAGGTCGTCAATATGAGCTCCGGAAATTCTAACGATTTAAAAATTTGAAAACACTGCAAAAAGAAAGTTATAACGTCGTACGATTGTATGAATTGTAATGCTCCATCTCATTTAAGTTGTGCGGCCCAAGCTAAGTTATAAATAATAAGGATCAAGTCATGTAGAGAAAGTTATGGAAAATTGTTTAAACCTCACCTGGGGCGACGAAGGAAGGAACTGAAATATACTTATATTAAGAAAAAATAAATGAAACAGTCTATGCATTTCATATTTGACTGTTTCGAAGAACATAAACCCGAACTTGCAAACGCGCTTAAACTCGTGTAGATATGTGAAAATGAGAATAAGTGCTTGAAGACTAAATTAAAGGAGATATTCTATATAAATGAGCAGCACAATAGACGCAACAATATTGTTTTATCCTGGGTCGAAGAGCCAATGAACACACCAATTAAAAAGTAGATAACATAAAAGAATACATGAATTTAACTGACCGGAAGATGAAATAAGCTTGAAAAATTGGAAAGAAATCTTGGAAAACGAAGAGACATCCATTTCTACGAAAGATTGTCAATTGGATGGTAAAAAATGTTTATATTTCAATGATGACTTGATAGTTGAATATCAGATAATGTATAAGAAAGCTCGAGAATTGAAAATGGAAAATAAATTCATGGCTGTTTACACATAAGATGGTTTTGTTTTTGTGAAAAAATTTGAAAATAGTTAACCTAAAAAATCCTGCATGATGATGATCTGTATGATCAATGAATTTCGATCCACTAATACAGAAATAAAGTCCCCTAACAATAGGGAAATATCTAAATACTAACTATACATTCAAATGTATTTTGTATCAATCAATATACAAAGTATTAGGAACAAGTTGCAGGAATTTGAGACTATTGTGGAGATGGGAGATTAAGCAGTTACAGAGACTTGGTTGTTCAGCAATGAGATTGATTATTTCAATATTCCTAAATAAAATATTCGAAAAAGCAAGACTTACCAATCAGCAATATTACTAACTCAAGCTTAACGTGCTCGTGTTACCACAAAGACACTCGACTAAAATGAATGACGAATGAGAGTGACTTGACTGCTGCACTATGCAAGCAAAGCGGTGTTTCACTGTTTCGTAACAGTGTGTGTAATTATTGTCATTCTTTAAACTTCGGTATTGTACAAAGTTAATCAGAAATTGTAACATTTCGTAACATCGGTTATATTATTAATGATATTGCCATTGTATTGTAACATCCATACTTTCAATAGCCTGGTACTTCCCCGATCTTGACAGATGACCATCGAGTATATCTTATTCTATGTTATCTATGATAAATCTGTTTTGGCGTTGACGGTTAAAGAGGTTCGAACACAGTACATATATAGCCTATTCGTTTTGAGATATTTCGTGCTCCTGAGTAAACTCCCGATCAAAGATTAGTAATCTTTGCTCCTGATGAACTGAATTTTTTACTCCAAAGCGACTTAGCACATATTTCGGAGATCATAACCTAAAAAGGAATTGCAGCCAAGATTCTTTAATAATAATTATCAATTTCAAGCTAATAATAACCGGTTATCATTTTAATTAACAAATTGCATTCAAGCGGTTTTGGTTATTTTTGATTTAAAGTAATGTGATTGATTTGAACCCCAAATTACTAGACTCAAGAACTGGGTTAAGTTAAACTCCTGGTTATTAGAAAAGTAGGGTTGTACGCGGCAAATTTCAAAAGTTGTTGACTGACGAAGCATACTTGAAGAAGATATGTATTCGCGAGCTCAGCCACGTTACGATTCATATTGAGAAAACTATTTCAACAATTTCAATTATCGACTTAGTTTCATTCATTTAGAAATCAAACTTATCTTTTGAAATCTCTAAGTTAGTTTCGGAAATTAACGCATCAAAAGCTTCTGACTCATTATTATTATTCAAAATAGAATTGTGCGAAGTTCTTAAATATTGCTGATATTGTTTGAGTATAACGAAACATTCTTTCTTTACTTGGATAATTGGAAAAGCTTTGTGTTACAATTAATAGTTGTCGACTGTAAGAAAAAATATGAATTTGTGTTTTCTAATGGAAAGTGTCCTCTTGTATATTTTTCGGTAATATTTCCTCTTCGAATCATTTGTGTCGGAACAAAAAAACTTTTTTTTTATTCTGAGAAACATATGTATCATTCGATCTGCTAGTGAAATGCTTGGATATATTCTTAGGCAGTGCAAAACCATTTAGAAAAACTTTACCCCTGATACATGTCTACTACGCATACGTCCTCAGCCGCTTAAACTTTGCCTCAGTAATCTGGAACCCACAGTATAATATCTATATCTCACGCCTTGAAATAGTCCAGAATCGATTTCTGAAAATACATTGCCCTCAGAGAGAATCTAGCACTAAAGCATAATATAAATCGCTACAGGGCCGCCGTAAGGGCTACTGGCGCCTGAGTGCAAAAAAGAATTTTGGCGCCCCTTGAGGCATTTTAGATTTTTTTATTTATTAGGTGGGTAGGTAACTAGGTGCTTGAAATAAATCGAAAAACTGAAATTTAAAAGTCAAAAACTTGATATTTCTTTGTAGACTAAAATATAAAACAAACCAAACACAACAGAAAAAAACAAACAAAATAAAATCATAATGAAATTAATAACTCAAAATAAATTTTTAACTTTGAGAAAGATCGCTCGCCCGAAGATACAGATACAGGAAATGTCAGAAGAATTCTGAGTGAAATGCTTAGGTTTGGAAGGGTCAGGATTAAATTGTTTTCAAATATATAATGTAAAATACTTAATGGGTCAGTATCATCAGGTAATGAGAACAACTTCAAAGCTTTCATTTCATTATACAAAACATTTGAGTCTATATCGTTAATATCCTGATCTGTTCGTCGTTCTTCAAGAACAGAACAACGTTTCGAAAGATCGCCGTCACTTAATTTGAATATTTCGCTAAAAAATCCGAAAGTATCATCATACTCATTTAATAAGTCGAATCGAATTTTAAGATCTACAATTGTTAAGAAAACACTTATTTTAAAAGCGGTTTTTGGATCATGAGGGGTCTCATCTCGGTGTTCATAGTCAAACAGTTTTGGTTTAAATTTCCTCCTGACCGTTGGTAACGGTGGAAAGTATTCTTCAATTTCGAGAGAGAGAGAGCTATTTCTTTCGCTTGTTCAAGAGTTTTTTGAAATGATTGGTCAGATCTATATTGCTGGAAGTGATCAACTAAATTTTTTAGGTGGGTTTGGCATACTTTAATATTAATTGTAGCACTTTGCATTTGTTTGCTGACAATATTTATATGAAATAAAACGTCATGCCAAATAATAATTCCACAAATGAATGGAAATTTTTGTACAGACGTTAATATTTCAAATTTTGGCGCCCCTAAAAAGGGTGGTGCCGTGTGCATTGCACATTTTGCACACATGGTAGTGGGGGGCCTGAATCGCTATACCCTTTCGAGGAAACATCTCGAAACATTATCTTTTGAAGACAGACGTACAATGAACGACGTCATGTTTTTATCCAAAATTTGGGCGGACATCGGCAGGCTGCTGATCGAGCTGCTGATATTCTTGTATTGAGGGGATAGAAATTAACATCCCGTCACGTAATATGAGGCAACACGAGTTATTTCATGTTGAATTCAAGCGAAGTACCTACACTAAACAAGGTTCACTCGTGAGGAGTCTACGTTCCGGCTATGAGTCCCATTTAGTTGATATCTTCCACCCTACTACAAAAAAATTTAAATTACCTTGAAAAAATACTATATTGATGCCTATTAGATTAAGGTTGGCTTCTGTTCCCTTTGTTCCTCTTTTGGATTGTTTCATTGTGAATTTGTTGAGTTGTAATGTTAAGATGCATTTCAAGTTATTCTATAACCTATTTTAGTTAAAATTCATTACATGTTGGACTTGTTTCCCCAACTCTCTAAATAAATAAATTATAAATGACAAGTTGGCGCCTTATTCACGGCTATGTGGTTTTGAAATTGAAAAGAAAGTTGGAATTTTAAATGAAAATAACTCCGGAACTACTGAAAAAATTTGGCAAACTTGACAGCGATATTCGGGTCCCGAACCCAACCTCAAATGTCAAAGGTCTAACTTAATCCGTTCGAGATATCGTATTCACATCCAGCACGACAAAATCACGGTTGACCTGTTATTCTTCATCAGTAAATGCGACCGAGTCGTTTGAAACGATCCCACCTTAAATTTCGAACATTATATATATAGGCACTTCTCATTTAGAAACAAGCGCCCAAAAATGCAATTTTCTTTGAATTGAAACAATATTTCTTTTATTATTTATACCTTGCCAATGCTAGGACCGTGAACTAATACTCAGAACTGATAGTTCACCTTACCTCTCATCAATAAAAAAATAAACAATTGAAAAATTTATGTAATAAGAAACATATATTGAATTTAATGCCAACATAACATATGAGATAAATGCATACAATATAAGAAAAATATATATAACACTGTCTTTGAGGAAATACACTAGAATTTATGTAATAATAAAATATTATATTATATTGAAGCGCATGCCAATAAGCAAACAGTATAAGAACAAAATGAATAAAAACTCTAAAAAAACTTAGATTTGAATTGAAAAGCAAGAAATAAATTTTTTTTCTACGAATTGTATAACGAATTGGTGATACATCAAACAGTTATATAACAAAATATTTATTTCTCCTAGACTCGTCTGAGTGTACACAGGTAAATGAAATGAAAACAAAAGTTAATTGATGACTCAATCGAAGTGGTTTTAAGACAATCTCTGTAGGTTAAGTTTAATGAAGGTAACTTTGTAAATGAACTTGCATTTAACGTAGTAAATGTACTTTCACAAACCAAAAATATACTTTTACATACTGAAATACTGTTGGAAAAAATATAGGAATAGATTTGAAAGGTGACAGAAAAATTAAGTTTACTTATATTTTTTTTCCGATCATTTTTCTCATTCGACTGCAATTTATGTGAACAAAAAAGGTACGTGTTTTTGGCAGACAGTGCTTTTATTTCACATAAAATTTCAAGATTCATCTTTTATTAGATTGTTAGCTACCGAATATCGACTTCAGCATAAGACGAGGCTCTACTTCTCCTCGACAGGGGGCTGTTGCAAGGCACCCGGAATACCTCGATTTCTGTACTTCCTTGCCTGAAGTATAGCTGAAACCAAAAATGGCTCCTAACTTTTGATCAGTTAATGACACATTCGACATACAAAAATATGAAAATGGATAAGTAATATCCCAATCCGGTGTCTGAACTGTCTGAGCCATGCTTCCCTTTCCTTCGATTAAATTTACCGGAACCATACTATACCGGGTACTCAATGAATTTAACAATTCTTGACATGCTTTGATTTCTTCTTCAGTTAGCCTAATAGTTTTTTTTGATTTATCCGAAAACAAAGAGTCTGAAAGATAACAATTAGACGGGCGATCATTTTCGACCCATCGTATTTCTCGGAGACTACGCGATATACTCTTGACCAACTCGACATATCCTTCGTCTTTAACACCATTATGAAGTGAAAGTAAAAGAGGGTATAACTGACGCGGACCGTAAGAAATAGCTCCTGCTAGGCCAGTTGGAATACCCTGCATCTCAGCTAGAACTGGAGTTACAGTAAACTTTCCTTCTTTGGTATTGCCAATGCAATCAAGGTAAATAGCTAGGGGATATGGAAGTTGCTCGAATAAAGAACATAGGTCCTCTATTTCTTTGCGAAAATACAGATTCTTCTGTGGAAGAGGCTCGTCTGGCTGCTTCAGAAGAGCGCGCTGGGCGCAACAAACTTTGGCCTCTGCTAAAAACAGCATAACTTTTTTCAAGCAAATTGTGGCAAAGTTGAAATTGGAGTAACCCTGTCGAAACGGGTTGACTAGTTCATTAATATAAAATGGAAGAGTACAAAAAGAAACAGGCACAACAACAGGATGTAATTCTTGATACACTGGAGGTAAGGACTCGATACATCTATACTTCTTTGTCATTGCATCCATTTCGGAAGAATTACTCATGATTTGAGCGTCTGTGACTACTTCAATTTGATGTGAACAGATGAGAAAAGCTGCAATGAATAAAATTAATTAGTTGTGATATATCGAATTGAAACACACAATGAAACTTCAAAATTTATGTAATCAAAAACGTGAAAATACATAGCGTCCCAAGATGTTCACAGCCATCTCGGGTCTCAGACAAGGTAGAAATTTCAAACAAAAAGTAGTTTTTCCGCCCACCTCAAAATAAAAAATGATGTTAATGTGTACGAAATTGAACATAAACGGCTCATTTTAATGGTCAATTTATGGTATTTTAATGTGCAATCCTCATGGCAACCGTACACAAAGTATTCAGAAGCACTACGAGAAATGTCAAAACTCTACTTTAACATAGAAATTCCATTATGTCAAATGTATGTCTTGTGCAAACAGAGAATGTATTTCAATCAAGAATTCATAGACAATTTATATTGATATTTTCGGAAAAATCTTGTAATCAACTCGGTTATTAATCTAGCGACTAATGGTCTCGAACTATTAACGCGTGAGAAGAGCGATCAAACCATTTTTACCATTGGTAGCTTTCTTTAATAACCTAGTTGATTAAATAACTATTTTGACCTCAAAATAAATAGTGATTTTAATGTGAACGAAATTGAACATTAATGACCCATATTAGTGTTCAATTTATGCTATTTAAATGGTCATTGCTCATGGCAACCGTATACAAAGTATTCAGAAGCACTACGAGAAATGTCAAAACTCCACTGGAACATAGACATTTTTTATGTCAAATGTATGTCTTGTGCAAAATGAGAATGTATTTCAATCAAGAATTTATACAGCATTCATATTGAGGTCGTCAGAAAAATCAACTCGGTTATTAATCAAGCTACTAATGGTCTCGAACCATTAGAAATGACGCTGTCTTTAATAACCTAGTTGATTAAATAACTATAAAGGGCAGCAAAGACTCAGGGTCCGTCGTTAAGTTTTGTTTCCATTTGCCACATTTTATTTTTTTCTAATTTCACCCTAAATTTCCAACTTTTGAAACAAAAAAATATATTGAAACAATTTTTATCATTTCACGTAAACCGTGAACCCTTTAAAATAATACACTGCTGGAAATAGTCTAAGCATATTGAAATTTTCCAATGAATTTCACACATCAATAATCCTTTTAAAAATTGTCCCATCTTCAAGAGCCATGAAGCATCCGAAGGGTTGTTGTATTGTTCTTCAAAAACAGTGGTTCAAATCAATTTAACTTTATTTGTGAAGTTATACATGCATGGATTCTTTACTATGAGACTGCTGAGTTTGGTTTCGTTCGCCTATAGAATAATCGAGATATTGCATTTCCAAACTTGGCAACAATGCATGGCAGGGAATGTTTTTGAAGGTTATACTACGAATTTGGTATTGAATCGATATATGAATAAAAATTTAGGTAGTTTCATTTGAAATAATAAAGTAGACATGCGTTTGAGATAGATGTGGCAACAGTGTCGACTTGAAAATATAATTAAGTAAATGCTTGCAGACTTCACTTTAAAAATGATTTATTGTCACAAGTTTACAATTTGAGTATTCTCTAGTCGAGACCAAAAAGAAGACTGACTCTAGAATTTACAATGAAAGTATTTATAATGATTTCTAAATTATGGGAAAAATACGGATCTATCAAATGTATACAAGATAATGAAATGGTAATGTTCAAGAGTCCATCTAGTCGATGATGGTTTGCATAAGAATGTTTACACATGAAGATACAATAATCTGTAATGTAGTTTATGATTTCGATGTAATTGTGTGCATAAGAATGTTATCATGAAAGTACAATAATCTGCAATATCAGTAATTAGTAGTATCTCTACTATTTGACATAATTCTTCCCCCCTTTAGGACAAGACGTCCTCGTCTTGTGGTGCCGTGGGTAATTTTGGGTAAAATGACGGGATTTCTTGAAGTTGAACTGCATCTCCCTCCGTTTTTTCTTTCAACCATGGGGCAATTTTCTGGATGGAGCTTCTTTGGAATATAATGAATGTAACAATAATTCCTATAATTAAGATCATCAGGATTACAAGTGTCAGAGAGATATGATTGACTTGAGTAAGAGGGTCTAGAGAGCTTTTGTGATTCAGGTCAGCAGCTTCTTCTTTCAAAATCTGATGTCTTCTAGGTGTTTCTGTTCAAGGCTGATGAACTTTGTTGTTTTGATTTCTTCAACTTCTATAACAGGTACATCGAATGTGAAATTGTTGTACACATTTTCAAATATTGTATCATCTATAATTAGTCGGCAATTCTCTTTCGAAGATATTAGTGAGCTACCGTTTGCTTTCTTGTATGTAATTTCGTTTCCACATTCTTCTAGAACTTTTAATGGTTCTCTACATGATAGTAGGACATTGTTATTTTCCAATTGGACCTGGATTTTATAATTATTTGTTGCTTCTAAGAAGGTACATGTGCTTAAGTTGTTCAGGGAACATTTGCTTTGTATTTGGTTTCCATAACAAACTATTTGATTTTCAATAGTCTGGCATTGTTCTTCAGTCCAAATTTCCTTTCTTGATCCGGATAGTCTGTACCTTGCTGGTGGTAGAATGATCTTCTTTGAGCGATTAGGAATTGGGTAAATTCTTTGGTACATGTATGGATAAGGATGTAGGATTGGGATGTATAATATACATGTTATTACATTGTCAATAGATAATACTTTGAATTTTGAGAATTCAATTAATTTAAATAAATGTAGATTGTCCAATTCTAGTAATTCTTCCTTTTTATATATGAGTTTAAGATGTTTTATTATATCCTTCAATTCTTTGAATGAAATAATTTCTAAATTGGTTATGTTATTAAATGCTAAAGTTACAGTTCTTTGAATAGTTTTTATAATAGATAATAATTTTTGAGATAAATAGATATTATATTGAATCAATTGTTGTTTGTGTATTCCATCATTAATCTGATTAATAGTTTCAAAAGTAATATTTATATTACTTTGTATATTTTTAATATCACTTATGTATCTATTTGTTATGTGGTTAGCAAAAGAAGTAAATCTATCATTTTGCGTTACGATTTTGTTTTGGTTCTTAAAAAGTGTTTTCAGTTGGTTATCGATGTCTTTCAAATCATCCTGGTCAAGGTTACCAGTAATGAATCTTATAGCTGATCCGAGAAATTCTATTGCACGTTGTTTCTTGAATTAAATTTAGAGAGTTCTTTTTCAATTTCGTAGCAATTGTCAATTAGAGCATCAATTAAAGGGCAAGAACCATTGCATTTTGTTGAATTAAATAAGAACTTGTCCAAAGATGTGAAAAATTAATATCTATAGTAGTTATGTTAAAATAAAAATAAAACTTATGTTACGTCGTGACCATTATTGTTCATTATGAAATATGAATTATGTTTTTAAAAACTAGTTACCTGATGACAAGTTATGTCAAAGGAGACAGACGAATAAAAATTAAGTGAAAAGTCACGTTTTTCTTGATACGAAAATAAAACTGAAAACAGACGAGTTTAACAGTTTACATTGCGTCAACTGCATAACTTTCTGTGACTTCATTTTGCTTCTTCCTCTTTTGACTTCCTCTTGCGTTTCTTCTTCCATTTTGTGCTGTCCACAATCTCCTTCTGAGTGGCTTTGGGATCATATTCTGCATTCATATTAAAATCGTCATCTTCACAATGGGCAGCATCATTTTGTTCAAATTCTGATATGAAACAAGGACAACTTATGCTGAATCTTTCTCTGCTATAATCTGGCATGAAACAAGATTTGAAAATGCTTTCAGTTCTGGAAATAAGGACTGTGTTCTTGAGATTGATATCTTGAGCTATTTTAATGCTGTATTCTTGACTTTCTTTTATTGGTTTCTGACTCAATTCATCTGATGAGGTCGTTTTATGATCTCCTTTCTTGAGTTGAATTTCAGAAAGGGAATTTTCTTCAAATGAACTAATTGAGTTGAAAGATTTCACCACTAGTTCTTCAACTATGATATTATCATGTGGTGTTAGCACAAGATTATTTTCTGATGTGTCGCCTTCATTTTCTTTAACAGCAGTTATATCATTAGTTTCATTAGAATTGGAAAAAGTGGAACTCTTCACTGAAGTTTCTATTATTTGTCCATCACTTTGCTCACGACATTTTGGACAAACCTTCACTTGGTCATTATCAACCACTATTGGCATAGTTAATGTAGATTTATCACTTGAGAACTCAACTTCTGAAATATACGTCGAGATTGAATTCAATTTATCTTTTGGTGTAAATGTAATTGCAGGTTTAGCAAAGCTATTTTCGTATACAGATTCGCTGTCCTCTGGTACATCTTCTTTGGACTTCTCCACTTTCTTCACTGGTGTCACTCCAAGAGAGTCTATTGTGAACGAATTCTTTGCCAGTTGATGAAGATAGTCATTTGTCAGATTTTGATTACAAATATGGTAATTGTACGTAAATTTGACACAATTGTCAGATGTTCTTCCATGTAATATCCAACCTAATTTTGTTTTGGTCGCTATTGGTACATTTCTGGACCTTGGGCAATTCTTCTCGGCAAAGTCAGATGAATGTTATCTTGACCAATTAGTATCATCGGTGTTCTCTTCACCGAACTTATTGGAAGCCCGTTCAAATGTGGATAATGTTGCCATTCTTCAATTCTCGTTTTTTGTGTTGGTAAAGCAATATTCTCGACTGTTCTCACATTTTTCAATTTGAATCTATTTGCATAATTATAGTCACCAGATATTTCCAAATCAAGACATTCAGAGTCCTCTTGATGTGATACGACGTTATTCGTCCATTGAATGCACAGAGGTTGTTTAATTCCCTTCACGTCTAATTCTCTGAGAATCGAACGGTCAACTAGGGTAACAGTGGATGCTTCATCGCAAAGAGCTGCTGTCTGGATACATCGATTGTCAGGTCCATATAATTTGACATTAACAATTCTCAATAACACTCGGTTTTCGCCATTTTCCAGAGTATGTACTCTTTCAGTTCGGGAGCTGGGTGATGGCTCATTAGTACTCTCATCCAAATTTCTTCTTTCCTTGTGCAATAATTTATTATGGAATAATTCACAGTTATTTATCCACAATGGTTTTTGTCGGACATCCATACGTTCTGTGTTTGTTCTGGAGGCATGAAAAACACAATTTGTTTTGACTCACGATAGTCCATCGTTCATCGGTATTTCTTGAAAGGAATTTTGTACATTTTTCCAGATTATGACCTTTTTTTGCAGTCGAAACAAAATATTGATGTTGATCTAGAAGTTAAAACAAGTGATCGTTCATTTCTTTTAGTTTGGTTGTTTTCGCGACTTGATGGTTTGTTAGTTGATATGTAACAAACTGCATTCGCTAAGTTTGTTAGCCACTTTGCGAAATCTTCTAAGGATACCTTGCCATTTTTACTGCATATTTCTTCTCCCCATCTCAACATGAGCATGTGTGGTAATTTATTACACAATTTCTTTAGCAGATGTGGATTCTGAAGATGCATATCGTAATGAAGAGATTTGATGGTACTAACTAAGCTTGTCACATGATTTGAAAACTGAATTAGTTGTTCCATTTCATTGTCACGAATGGCAGGCAATTTTTCAATTTTGAATATCATGGTATCTATAATTTGGTCTGGTCTTCCAAATCTAGTTTCAAGTGTTTTTATTACATCATTCAAATTTTCAGGACACATCAACATTCCAAAAAAGCGTTTTTTGCCTCTCCTCTTAAACATTTTTGCAGTTTTATCATGGATTCTTCAGTAGAGTATTCACACAATGAAGAAATTTTCCGAAATTGATAATAAACGTAGGCCAATCCTCAGGTTTCCCGTCAAAAATTGGAAAATCTCTTTCAATAGTACTTCTCGTTAACATTTTGTCTGATCTTTCATTGCTGTGTCGATTATCGATACTTTTAAAAGCATTTGTCATGGCTAAACATAAATCACTTATTCCAATAGAGTTATTATCCAGTCTTAATTTTTCTTGATTTAATGTTTCCATTTTTGTTGTTTCTTCCACCCATTCAGCGACAAAGGATTTGGCATTTTCTTTTGATGAAGGAATTTTGTCTAATCCCTCTTCAATTGTAGAATCTGTGGACATATCTCGTTGGCTTTCCTCCTCTTCTTCCAATATTTTATTTCTTCCATTTTTCTGTTGAGTTCCAATATCTTTAATTCGCTTTCAATTTCCAGTTGATTCATCCTCATTTTCTTCTCCAGAATTATTCTTCTTTTTTCTGCATCAATATTCAGTTGTTGCAGTTTAATTGAACTATGACTTTTTTGAGAAACACTTTTCATGCTTCTCTGTTTTCTTTTTTCTATTTCATCCATCGATGATTTTGTTTTTGTGTTCAACATCAGTATTGTCGGTCAAGTCAGCCTGTTTATTATTTGATCCAAAATTAGTAGGCCATTCAAAGTTAGGATCCAAGATTTTTTCCCTGCCGTTTGTCGACGACTTCTTGAATTTTCTTGATTTCCTTCTTCGTTGGACATCACCACAGGACTTTCTTTAGCTCGAAGGACCAATGTAAACTGTTAAACTCGTCTGTTTTCAGTTTATTTTCGTATCAAGAAAAACGTGACTTTTCACTTAATTTTTATTCGTCTGTCTCCTTTTGACATAACTTGTCATCAGGTAACTAGTTTTTAAAAACATAATTCATATTTCATAATGAACAATAATGGTCACGACGTAAAACTTATGATAATGATTGAGTGTATGGGTAGTTCCTAAGTTCTCGATGAAGTATCCATTGTGATCAAACTCTTTGATTTGAAGGGCCTGGCTCGTTGTCACGAGGATCACTAAGATATTTTTTCTAAGTCTTTTTATTCTTCTAGGGTGGCAATTTGCTTGTTGACCGGTTTTATCTCTTGTACCAATTACTTTATTTCCTTCCACAGCTGTGACATTAACTTTGTCATAACATGGATCGGATTTGCGGATTCTAGGCTTTTTGAAATACACGTTGGGCTCGCTTATGTTAGGAGTATTTTCTTTATTAGTGTTTTGTTTCTCAATGATTTTTTGTGCCTTTATTCAATTGTTTTTGATAAACTACTTCAAAAAATGGCAATACTTCGTTTTTTCGTTTTTCATTATAAGCTTCGTATACCGTTCTATCTAGGTCGATTTCATGAATATTGAGATTGTCATAGGGCCGTATAATAAACTGAATGGTGTAAATCCCGTACTCGAGTGAATTGATTGGTTGTAAATCAATATTGCGTTGGTCATTAAAGTTTGTGGTGGATCATTTTTATTTTGTAATTTTGTAGTTCTAATTTTTTCTAATAATGTGGAGTGCACTCTTTCAACTGGCGAGTTTGAGTTTGGATTGTAATGTGTGGTAAAGTGTAGGTCAATTTTGAAAAGTTTGCAATATTCTTCGAATACTTTGTTTTTGAATTCTTTACCTTCATCACACACTATTTTCTTTGGGTAATTATGGTGAGAGAAAAAATGTCGAATTTTCTTCAATACTGTTATACCAGTTAAATCTTCTACATAATAAGCTTGAGCGTATTTAGAAAATAAATCTAAGAATGTTACGAATTTAGCATTGTCAAAGCTGAATGTATCGATGTGTATTACGTCGAAGGGTTTTCTTGCTAATAATGGTCCAGATAATTTAATGTTGTAGGGATTTCGTTCGTATTTACCTTGTAGACAAATTTCACATTCATTTATAATTTTACCTATTTTTGTTCGCATATCTGGCCAGTAAAATTTCGATTTTAAGTTATTATGCGTCTCTATGATTCCGTTGTGATTTTGTTCGTGATAGTCTAGTATGACTTTGTTTGTTGGTCAGTTTTTTCTAAATCTTTACATAAAATATTGCTTTTTATAATCTTAACGTTAGTGTCAAAATTTGATTACATAGGTCTAAAAATAATGACTCGAGTTTCGAATCATGAAAATATATCGCATATAATAATTTGGGTCTACATGTTCCTCAGAAATTTTCTATATTTTCTTTTTCTTGACCACTTCTTAAATTACCATAAAATGATGTTTTTTTGAAAGGTCTTTTATATTCAATTTTGTATTGATCTCCTAATTTCAGTTCAATTCGATTCATATAAAAGTTTAGTGGTTTTTCAGAAATAGGAATACCGAAAACTGGATTTTCTAAAGCAGTATGTTGTGTAATATTTGATTCGTTTTCGAATGGGTCAACCGTATTGAGAATTTCATCAGCTTCTTCTGGTGATAGAAATTCGTTTTCGTCTATCTGTGGTAAGACGGACAAAAGATCATCTTCCAATTCTTCTTCTACGGCGTTAATTTCAATTCTAGATAAAGCATCTGCAACTAAATTTTCTTTACCTTTCTTATACTTAATTTTAAAATCAAATTCTTCTAACCTTAACCTCCATTTGATTAATCTTTGATTTGTGTCTTTGAGAGAAAATAACCAGACTAGTGGTTTATGATCGGTTTCAATCAAAAATTGTCTACCATAAAGGTAAGGGCGGAAATGTTTAGTCGTTTCTACAATAGCTAAAAGTTCTTTTTCAATAGTTGAATAATTTCGTTCGGCAGAATTCAATGTTCGCGAGTAAAACGAGATGGGTTTATTTTCTTGTGAAAGTACTCCTCCTAATGCAACATTGCTTGCGTCGGTAGTAACACAGAATGGTTTTGTGAAATCAGGATATGATAATATTGGGGCGTTAGTTAAAAGTTCTTTGCAAGTATTGAATGCTTCTAAGTAATTAATGTCTCTTATGTCTATTTTCGTACCTTTTTTAAGACAGCGGGTGAACGGAGTTACAATTTTTGCAAAATTCCGAATAAATCTTCTATAGTATCCAACTAATCCTAAGAAAGCTTTAATTTCTTTAGTTGTTTTTGGTAAAGGGTATTCGTGAATAGCTTTTATTTTAGATGGATTTGGTTTGATACCTTCTGGGGTTATTACGTGTCCTAAAAATGCAACTTCTTTTCGGAGGAATTCGGATTTATCTAATTGAACTTTCAAGTTATAATTTTGAAGTTCTTCGAATATAAGTTTGATATGATGTTGATGTTCTTGAAGCGATCTTGAAAATACAACAATATCGTCCATGTAGACGAAACAGAATTTATAAAGGTATTTCCTTAAAACATTGTCCATGGTTCGCTGAAAGGATCTAGGTGCATTTTTTAAACCGAAAGGCATTCGCACGTATTCGTAATGACCGTTGTTTACAGAAAATGCAGTTTTCTCGATACTTTCTGGTGCCATTTCAATTTGATGGAAACCTTGAGCTAAATCTAAAGTTGAAAAGTAGGTACATCTTCCTAAATTTTCTAAGATTTCGTCGATTCTTGGTAAGGGATATGTTTCTTCGATCGTTTTCTCGTTCAATTTGCGATAATCAATGACTAATCGCCATTTCTTTTTCCTGATGCATCTAATTTTTTGGGACTATCCAAACGGGACTACTATAAGGAGATATCGATGGTCTTATAATTTTGTTATCTAAAAGTTTCTTAATTTCTGCTTGTATTTCCTCTTTCAGATGGTATGGATATCTGTAGGATTTTGTATAAACTGGTTCTTCATCTTTTGTTTTGATGTGATGTTTCACAGCACTAGTGAATGACAAATCTTTATTTTCATTATAAAAAATGCTTTTATATTTTTTGCATAACGTAGTAATTATTTGTTTCTCTTCTTCATTGAGATGTTCTGTTCTAATGAGTTTGTCTATATCAATATAATTATTATCTTTGAATTTTGGATTATTTTCGCATTCAACATTAATGATAGGTTGAACATCGATTTGTTCATGAAAATGAATTTCTATTTGTTCTTCATTTGCTGGTAAAGTACAAATTCCGTTTTCTGCATTAGCAATAGATTCATGTAAAAAGCAATTTCCGATTTGCATTTCTGGTATATAAGAACTGTTCCTTTTCTACATTAACTGGATTTTTATTACGTTTTTTGAATTTTGTTCAAAAGGTATAAAATTTGACGGATTTAATTCGATAAAAAATGGAATTTTTTGATAACCTATCTGTAAGGTATTATTAGCATAGTCTATTTTAGCATTTAATCGTTGTAGATCATGACTGCCTAAAAGTGCGTCAAATCTATCATGCCATTTGAGAACATGAAATTTTATGGGTTCTTGAATTCCAAAATCTTTCAGTATTGGAAAGCTAACATTTTTGTCATTATTAACCGTTTGATTTAAGGATTTCACTGAAAATTTCTCATTGAAAAAATGATCTCTAAAATTATTCCATGCTGGGCTTGGATTCATAATACTATTACTAGCACCTGAGTCGATTAAAATTTTTAGATTATAGCTAGGTATAGAAATAAACGGTAATTTGGGTTTATTCAATATCGCATTAACATCTATTTGTGTGGATTTCCCGAGGCGTTTATCGGAAAAATTTCTTCGGTTTCAAGATATTGATCTTCATTTTCCATATTATAAAGTTCTTCAGAATAAAATGTTGGGTTTGCCCGTGGTTTAAAATGGTTGTTTCTCGAATTATTTGAGTTCCTGTGCGTATTCCTTGTACTAATACTCATAGGAGTTGGTTCGGGTTGTGATTTACCAAAGACTTCTGATCTTGTTGGAAAATGCGTAGTAATAGGCTGTGTTTTAAATTGAATCGGTTGGCTAGGAAATTCAATAGGAGTTGGTCTATTTGGTGTATGATTATATTGAGCAGTGTTATTTGTGTTATATCTAGGATAATAATTCCGATTCGTATTATTATGATTTGTAATGAACTTCTGCTGTGTTTTTTGGAAAGGTTTTCTCTGACTATTTTTATTTTGATTTCGCATGAAGTTCATAAAACTTATTTGGGCTTTATTATTATCATATTTTCTACATTCGAGAAGTGCATGTTCTAATGTTGGCACGTCAAGGTTCATCAAATGTCTACAGTATGGTTCTAATATCCCTGATTTGAATGTTAATAGCGCTTGATTACAATATGAATTTTCTTTGCAAATTCGTATATCTTTGTTTATTTCTCGAACACTCACATGTTCTATGAGAACTTGTAATTTTTGTTTTAACTTTTCATGATATTGTTCATACGATTCGTTGAACTGTTGAAAAGTCGTAGTTAAATCGTGCAATAAAAGTTCTTCGGATCTAGGGTCTCCGAATCTTTGACTGAGTGTTTCTTTTATTTCACTCCATTTAGTGCAACGCGAATTGATGAGAACGTCTCTTGCTTCACCACATAATTTTGATTTTATTTGTTCCAGTAATAATTTATTGAAAACGCATTCTTCTCGCTTTCTGAATAGCGTTAGATAAGTTTCCGACTGACTTATGAAGTATGCTAGGTTTTTAGAGCCGCCTGAGTATTCTGGAATCATGTCTCTGGCCATGCTCATTTCTAAAGACGTTACTTCAGTCATTGTGATAGAATTAGAATCTGAATAAGAATTACCAGAATTTTGATGTGATCTACGAAGTGGAGATCTATCGCGCACAATATTTTGCATGTATATTATAAGAATAAAAGAAGGGAAAAAAAATTTTTGGGAAACTTACAGGAAAATCGCTATTTGCATCCTCCGCAGTTGAAGACTTCTTGGACGATTTCACTGTAGTTGAAGATTTCTTCCGATAGCCGATGGTGCCCAATGGAGATTTCTTCGAAGTTGGTTGGAGATTTTGCGAATAAACTCTTGAAAGAGATCGGTAAAACTAACTTCTACCGCTTCGCAATCCTGTTCGCAGCGCCAATTAAGTAAATGCTTGCAGACTTCACTTTAAAAATGATTTATTGTCACAAGTTTACAATTTGAGTATTCTCTAGTCGAGACCAAAAAGAAGACTGACTCTAGAATTTACAATGAAAGTATTTATAATGATTTCTAAATTATGGGAAAAATACGGATCTATCAAATGTATACAAGATAATGAAATGGTAATGTTCAAGAGTCCATCTAGTCGATGATGGTTTGCATAAGAATGTTTACACATGAAGATACAATAATCTGTAATGTAGTTTATGATTTCGATGTAATTGTGTGCATAAGAATGTTATCATGAAAGTACAATAATCTGCAATATCAGTAATTAGTAGTATCTCTACTATTTGACATAATTATATGTGTTCCATAAAATATGGCCATTCAAAATTTTTGTTTCTCAATATCTCAGACAGAATGAAGCCCATCGAAATGAAATATTGCGGCACATGCAAGATGCTCATAATAAGCCTCATGCAAAATTTTGTGACCATAGGAAATTCAATTGAAATATTGAAAAGAAGAAAACTTAATATTTCCATAAAAAAAATTATCCGATTCGATTTGAAATATATTTTATGAATAAAGATTGATTACACTGAAAGTTCGTGCAAATTTTGTAGCAATAGTATTAACAATTAACAGAACCATAAAAAAATCAATTGGAATATTGGAAAGAATTAAGAATCTTTTTATTTCCATAACAAGATATCCGATTCGAGTGAAATTCATTTTGTAAACTAGGCTGATATACTGAATGTTCATGAAAAATTTCAAGAGGATCATATCATCAGAACCGAAGAATTCAATTATTTCAAATATTTATTTTTCAAATATTTTATTTTTGAATAATTTCCAGAAAAGTATTCCGATTGTGCTGACGTCTGCATTTATATATTTGATATCAATCTCCAGTCCTATATAATATTTTAAGGTGATAGTCTTATTGCTCCAACAAAGAACGAGCGCTCAAAAAGCTCCTGCGCGAAAATGGGAAGTACATAGTCCGCTTCAATTTTTGTTGCTGTTCCAAAATATCAAACCGTATTTCAAAAATTCTAAAAAACATGGTGTTATTTTCTGAATGCGAAGGCATATACAATTATTTTTAATCTGGACCTGGATTTCCTAAGTGATAGATAATTAGGTGGCTTCTGTAGAAGTAGTATTATGTTCGTACCAAGGATAATAAAATTTTCTGAGTAAGTTACGGCCACTCAAAGAAATCGACCGAATACATAAAACAGCCTGTATCTCTGTAATGAAACTTGTTAGGTCCATAAGTTCATGGTAAGGTAAATGTACCAATTATCGACACTATAGTGGAAACTTGGGAATGTACAAGTTTTCGGATAGTCAACAAATGTTTTTTCACATATAAAAGCCAGTTTTACACTCATTGTACCTTTAACTTCAAAAAACAACCACGAAATCGTTAACAGAAAGTTTTGATATTTAAAAAAAATTCAAATCAAGTTGAAAGTCAGATGTCCCAATTATCGACAGCTCTGGAATTGAAATTACCAATTATCGACACACATGAGAACCAATTATCGACACTGTGAAATCAAGAAGAATAAAGAGTTGTATGGATAAGAGAAAAAATAAATATTCAACCGGATCGATAGATTCAATTAATGAAATCATGAAATCTGATAGAAAAACATATACAGGGTGTTCCAGAATAACGTTACCAAATGCCAAAGGGGACTTCTCAACTTCTTTTAAGAAGAAAAGTTTATACAAACATGGGTCCGAAACAACTTCGTTACCGAGAGACCGGATATCAAAATTAAAAAAATTTTTTTCTTTATATTTTGAAATTGATTATTGCTATCGTTTTAAAATTTGGTGTGTACGCTAAACTCATTCAAAGTGCTCTGTGAAAATTGAGAAGAGATTAAAAATTTCAAGTCAGAGTCGTTGAATTGGCAGTTTCTCAGTGGATTTTCACCTATTTTCTTAGCGAAGTAGCTTTAGTCATGAAAGATCCACATTTCGCGACGTGAAACATCCATTTCACCAGCAATAGTTCATCCTCCTCTTTGGTTAAGACAGTCTCAGAACCTAAGTGCCTTTCATAATGTGGTTCTGGTAACATCGAATTGTTTGGAAGTTCTTAGAGCAGGCATTACGTTTTTCACATCCGTGACATTTTTTTAATCGGAATAGACAGAAAAATTAACGAAACCAATAATCGATAATGTAATGCACTCGTCATGGACATCTGCGAAAAAGTATGAAATAATATCATAAGAGTTTATCATCATTTGGTGTCGGTTTGTTTGGACTGAAACTTTGATCATTTCGGTCAAAATGTTGAAAATAAATTGTTGATAGGGCTCACTAATTCCACAAAAAAATACATTGAAAAGTCATGTCGAGGTGCCCTATGATCGGCAAAAATTTAACCATTATTCGACATAGAATTGAACCTATTATCGACATTGAAATATTTCACTTTCTATTTGGAAAATTTGAAGAAAATCATTATGTCGATAATTGGTCCATAACAATAATGATTGAATCGCATACAATAAAGTTACTTTTGTTCCGAAAAAACAAGTATATAAGCTCCAGGAAGTATTTCAAATAACACCACACTTTACCCAATTACCGACACTTGTGTCGATGAATGGGGATGGTCGTGTTTTAGATGTACCTATTATCGACACCCTTTTTTTAATGAAAATATCACAGAAAAATTTATTTCATTGGTAAAACTGAAATCATCAAACCATATGAAAGTGTGTTAATGTAGAAAAAAACTTATATCACTTGAATATTGCGAGTTTGCTTGGATATGATGAGGAGGCTTCTTACTGAATTGGTAACAAATAGGCTGCAAACTCGGTTGAGGCTGAAACTCAACTGAATAAGGCCACATTTTGCACTGAGGATACTCAGAAAAAATCGGGATAATATTCAGATATGCTGAGAAAACTATAAGTTACATATTTGCGAAGAAAATAATTCTATGCTGGTCCCGAAACCTTAATATATGGAAAAGAAATGAAAAGTGTCGATAATTGGGACACTGTCGATAATTGGTACATTTACCCTATATCCGTAACTACCTAGATGTGCTTTATTCATCCTTTCATCCAATTTTTTTTCTTTTTCCCAAAGAACCACCCTGTATTATACTGATCATGTTATCATCAGGGTCGTCAATATGAGCTCCGGAAATTCAAACGATTCAAAATTTGCAAGCACTGCGAAAAGAAAGTAGTAACGTCGTACGATTGCATACATTGTAATGCTCCATCTCATTTAAGTTGTGCGGCCCAAGCTAAAGTTATAAATAGTAAAAATCAAGTCATTTGTTGTGAACAGCGAGGAAAAAGTGAGGTTAAAACTGATAATGTAGAGAAAAATATGGAAAAATTGTTTAAACCTCACCTGGAGCGACAAAGGAAGGAACTGGAATATACCTACTTAAGGGAAAAATAAATGAAAGAGTCCATGTATTTGATATTCGACTGTTTCGAAGAACATAAAACTTGCAAACGCGCTTAAACTCGTGTAGATATGTGAAAATGAGAATAATTGCTTGAAGACTAAATTACTAGTTATTTAATCAACTAGGTTATTAAAGACAGCGACTAATGGTCAAATGGTTAATAGTTCGAGACCATTAGTCGCTAGATTAATAACCGTGTTGATTACAAGATTTTTACAACGATCTCAATATTAATTGTGTATGAATTATTGATTGAAATACATTCTCATTTCGCACAAGACATACATTTGACAATTTCTATTTTTCTGTGTTCCAGTAGAATTTTGACATTGCTCGTAGTGCTTCTGAATACTTTGGGTACGGTTGCCATGAGGATTGCACATTAAAATGGCTAAAAAATTGATCATTAAAATGGGTCATTAATGATCGATTTCGTACACATTAAAATCACCTGTTATTTCGAGATCGGCGGAAAAGGAGATTTTATATATAAATAAGCAGCACAAGAGACGCAACAATATTGTTTATCCTGGGCCGAAGAGCCAATGAAAAAAGAGAGATAACATAAAAGAATACATGAATATAACTGACCGGAAGATGAAATAAGCTTGAAAAATTGATCACAAATGAAAGGAAAGAAATCTTGGAAAAACGTAGAGACATCCATTTCTACGAAAGATTGTCAATTGGATGGTAAAAAATGTTTATATTTCAATGATGACTTGATAGTTGAATATCAGATAATGTATAAGAAAGCTCGAGAATTGAAAATGGAAAATAAATTCATGGCTGTTTACACATAAGATGGTTTTGTTTTTGTGAAAAATTTGAAAATAGTTAACCTAAAAAATCCTGCATGATGATGATCTGCATGATCAATGAATTTCGATCCATTAATGCAGAAATAAAGTCCCCTTAAAATAAGGAAATATCTAAACACTAACTTTGATTCGAATGTGTTTTGTATCAGTCAATATACGAAGTATAAGGAACAAGTTGCAGGAATTTGAGACTATTGTGGAGATGGGAGATTAAGTAGTTACAGAGACTTGGTTGTACAGCAATGAGATTGATTATTTCAATATTCCTTAATAAAATACTCGAAAAAGCAAGACTTACCAAACAGCAATATCACAAACTCAAGCTTAACGTGCTCGTGTTACCACAAAGACACTCGACTAAAATGAATGACGAAGGAGGCTGACTGCGACTGCTGAGTGCTGTTGTGTGGCAAATGCACTATGCAAGCAAAGCAGTGTTTCACTGTTTCGTAACAGTGTGTGTAATTATTGTCATTCTTTGAACTTCGGTATCAAAGATAAGGGACGACGAAGATGGGAAACGCGCCTACTACTCCGTACTAAAAAAACCGACCACATTTTAGCCCCAGATTTTACTAGTGAGATGTTAGATGGCGCTGAAGACAGATATAGAAAAGAAGAAATCTACTTGTAGCGGGAATTTTGAATCTAGATTTTCCGTTTCTTCGCATACGCAGAATTGTGGGATTATACTAGCTATTCAATGAAAATGAGTAAAATATTATTAACAATAATATTATACTCATTTTTCATACCAAAAACCTATGGAGATAATCTCATAAATGAACAGATTAATAATGAAAGAAAAAAATTTTTTGTGAAATTTTTTAATCGGTAAATAAAAAATATGACATAATTATAGATATAAAATGAAACAAATAAATATATTATGTACAAATATAAATATAATGAATTCCTATTATTGAATAACAAAAATATATAGTATAAATATGATAAATCACAGCCCCAATAAAGAATTCTTGTAAAAAATAAGTTGAATATACATACAATAAAAAATCATAGAAAAAATGAGGTGGAGCAATCATTATATTCTCATGAATTATAATTTTGGACACAGAAGAACATCCAATCGAGGTCCGCCAATGTGTGGAATACTGTCAGGAAATAATAATCTCCGCAGAAATTCACATTCAAATTCTCTGGGAGAAATGCTCACTACATATACTGTATTGTTTTGCCCCCAAATCTAAATCGTGCCGTCCAGAAAATTCCAACCATTTTGAGCCCTTGAAAATCATTGAATATTATTATTGATATTAAAACACAGTAAGAGAAAAGGCAAAGCATATTGGGCATGAGTGGAAATATGTACGAAAAAACACACCAGAAAAAATTCAACTCTGAGACACAACGTAAATAAATTTAAAAAAGGTTTAGTAGTTTCAAAAGAATTCAAAAACTTACCGTTTCATGTCTTTGGAAAATTAAATAACGTGATGCCTGGTTTATTATTTTACTGTTGTGGCAGTTCATAACAACACAATAATGAACACTCATCTTGACAGTTGAAAATAAACAAAATTCAAAAGACCGAAGGCTGTTGTAATTTGTTAAGGCACTTGTAGCGAAGGCATATTCAGAAATAACCTCACATTCCAAGATAAATGTTGCATAGAACATTTCAGTTTTGGTTTTTTCCTTTACAACTGGCCCATATGATAATATTTTAACCAGGACGTTTACTAGTGAACCACTAGATGGCGCTCGCGTAACCGTAGTCGCTTCGTTTCCCATCTTTATTTCTCCTTAATCTTTGTTCGGTATCGTACAAATCAATCAGAAATTGTAACATTTCGTAACATCGGTTATATTATACTGCCATTGTATTGTAACATCCATACTTTCAATAGCCTGGTACTTCCCCGATCTTGACAGATGACCATCGAGTATATCTTATTCTATGTTATCTATGATAAATCTGTTTGGGCATTGGCGTGACGGTTAAAGAGGTTCGAAGACAGTACCATTGTTTAAGGAAACAATGACAGTACATATATATAGCCTATTCGTTTTGAGATATTTCGTGCTCCTTAGTAACTCCCGATCAAAGATTAGTAATCTTTGCTCCTGATGAACTGAATTTTTTACTCCAAAGCGACTTAGCACATATTTCGGAGGACGGAGATCATAACCTAAAAAGGAATTGCAGCCAAGATTCTTTAATAATAATCAATTTCAAGCTAATAATAACGGTTATCAGTTTAATTACAAATTGCATTCAAACGGTTTTGTTTATTTTTGATTTAAAGTAATGACGTGATTGATTTTACCCCAAAGACCAGACTCAAGAACTGGATTTAGTTAAACTTCTGGTTATCAGAAAGTAGGGTTGTACGCGGCAAATTTCAGAAGATGTTGACTGACAAGCATACTTGAAGAACATTAGAAAATCGAATTTTGTATTTATTGCATTCAGCGACGAGAGCCGAGGGCCGGTTATTCGTTCTAGGACAAAAAATAGAATAACCAAGGGCTGAACTAATGATAACCGCAGTATTATTGGTTATGGCTTGAAATTAATTAATGGGGGTTATGAAATGGTAGCTATTTTTCGCGTCCTTGTTGTGGAGGCAAATGGCGACTGGCGCTAGATATTCAAAAATATAAACAACAATATAAACTCTTTTATATTCAAACAATTTTCTTAAAACTATTATTTAAAATGAAACCTTAACAATTACTTAAACAATAAAAAATAATAAATATGGTAGTATGGTATGAATAACTTCAACTAAAGAAATTGCTCCAAATGACCACCTTCATTCAAAACACATAATTCATATCGTTGTCTCAAGTTGTTTAGACTCTTTTTGATAGCATTATCATGTCTCTGATTCAAATCAGAAATTAAAGTGAATACTGAGCTTGTCATATCGTTCTTTAAATTTGAAACTCTGTGGTGCTCAGAATAAGAGAGATGGACCAAATATTGTTGCATATTCGAAATCAGGGGAAAAAGAGCGCTAGCCAAATATGGGAAAATATACAGGGTGTTCCATTTGAAAAAAATGAAGTTGCCATCAATATGTTGGTCACCCTGATATATTTCAGTTTTTGAAGTTAATATTAAAGCACCTCAGTTGATTTCGTGAAACTTTGTGTACCAAATTTTTTTATATCTCCTTAGTAACAAAGTTAAAGGGGGGGGTCAAATATAGTGAAAAAACCTTGAAAACAATAAAGTTTCTTACCTTTTTGTGTAAAATTGAACGATGTTTGAATTCACTTGAAATTTCGCACAATAAATCTAATATAAAAAAAGTTATACTACGATGCAATACTAGTTGGTATGAACCATATAATCAGTGCCCTCTATGAAAGTAGGACATAAAAATCAAATTCATTGAGATTTATCAGCTTTCAAAATATATTCGTATAAAATCTCATTGCAATGTTGCCAGTTGTTTCGGCAAAATCCTCAAAAAATGTGTATATTTTTTTTTCTTCAACCGCTATCTTGAAAACGGATGCGCTTCGAAAATTTCTTACTGAACAAACCCAATTATTTTTCGGTTTTCTATCTATTTTAGAGAAGGGATCAGTTTTTTTAAAACACTCTGTTATAGTTATGAGAATTTACTCAACAGAAATAACAATGACCCCACATTGCCCAACTTCTGTCACAAAGGAACCCCGCACATATATGGAAATTGGCTCCCGGTGGATTTGGCTGAAAATTTGATATGATGTTCTTACTAATCCTTCTGATCAAATGTCTAAACAGTCACGAAGCTGAAAAATGCATACTTCTAGGAGTTTTAGGCGATTTTTTGTATCCATTATGACTTATGTATTACCGTTCACACAGAAAATGTTTGAAAAATATTCGATTGACAGAATCTGCTTTCAATAATCACGAAATATTTTCAAACATTTCTGTGTGAACGGTAATACGTAAGCCATAATGGATACAAAAAATCGCTAAAAACTCCTAGAATGCATTTTTCAGCTTCGTGACTGTTTAGACATTTGATCAGAAGGATTAGTAGAACATCATATCAAATTTTCAGCCAAATCCACCGGGAGCCAATTCCCATAGTAAATGTGCGGGGTCCTTTAATGATGATTTTAACTGTTGAGCAAATTTTTCGAATTCACTCTTTTTTTCTGAATATGCGCCAGAACTTACGATACTTATGTCTATTATGAGAAACTTTGATTTTGTGGAGGATATTCGGACTGATTACTGAAATGCGCCTCCTCTTCGTATAAAATAGACAGCAGCATACGATTAGGTAACACTTCACCTCGCCAATATGCCGTTTTCAAAGCAACCTGAATATCCGATTTTTGAACTTTACAGCCGGCTGTGAAACTGAACCAAAAACAGCGCCGAACTTCTGGTCGCTTAATGACATATCAGCCATGCAAAAATATCGAAATGGAGAACTATGTCAATTGACCATTCTGGTGTTTGGACAGTTTGAGCCAATACTACCCTTTCCATTCAAGAAATCAACTGAAATGCTGAGTACCAAATATTCAAGCACCTTAAAGTTCCTCGGAAAATATTTATCTCATGAGCACTCAATGCAATTCTTCCTTGTGGTGTCAACCAGAAGTTTGAAACTGCTTAGAGTTAAATAAAAATTTGAACCTTTCGCCTGCCAACTGAAATTGGGAAGATGCTTGAGTTTTATAGCAAGCTGATACGCCCAATCCATTATATTCGAAGCCTTCCTGTAACAAATGCAGAAGTGGAAGAGTTAGTTGACGCGGACCACAAGAAATAGCTCCTGCCAAATCCTTTCCAATGCCATCCATCTCAACTAGAACTGTGTTGTCACATTCCAATTTTCCTTCATTGGTATTACCTAGACAATCGATTAAATAGCTAAGGGATATGGAAGTTGGTTGAATAAAGAACTGAGTTCTTCCAGTTCATGGGCGAAAGTACAGATTTTTTTGTTGGAAGGCCTTCATCTGGGCTTTTGGAAACGTTTTTTGGGCACAGCAAACCTTGGCTTCTGCCAATATTAGCATGGCTTTCTTGAAGCAATCTTTAATCTCTTCAGAGTTGATTTTTTTGAAACGTTTCTTCGCCTAAAATTTCAGTTGTTTTCCATA
>CM024248.1:37610651-37674486 GCA_013421045.1 Propylea japonica | reverse complement strand
ATAATAAATAATAATAATAATAATAATTTATTTGAAGAAGAAAGTTACCCTTACATCGAATAAACAGAATATATCACAGAGGTTAAATATAAATATTTGATCCTGTATGTGATTTAAAACAATTATTAAATTCTTAGATTGTTCCACAGAGATTAAACATATGAATACCATATAAAAATTAAATTTTCTATTCTTATTCCAAAAATCCACAAAACACCGTCCTCATCAGGTAAGTACAAATCTTGATAGTTTTCCATGACTTGATCGGGTAAGTAAATGTCTACATCTCTGGTATTTGTGTTTGAAGTATCGTGTCATTGTTAAGTTATAATATTTTTAATTATTATTTATTAAATTTCCAATAATTGTTCTCATCTCCCTGTTAATCCAATTCTTTGCTTTTTTCTTAAATGATTTTCGTTCAATAATTTCCTTCAGATGTTTTGGAACTAAGTTAAAAATTTTCGGAGCAAAAAAAGTATGACTTCTTTGACCTATACTTTTTTTACATCTAGTGGTTGGTAAGAGTTTTCCTTATTTCTAGTACCGTATTCATGTTTTAATTTATTTATATTAATTTTTTTAGATGCAATATCTGTCAAAATTTTATATGCATACAGTTGCCTTACTCCATAATTTTTGCTATATCGAACAGCTGCTGACTAGGGAAGGTACGTTTCTTTCGATATATTATTTTTAAAATCCATTTTTGTACCACTTCCAAAGATTTAATATGGGCTTGATATGTTCCACCACCCCCGACTATTCCATAACTGATCAGCGATTCTATGAGGGCCTGATAGAATATTTTCAGATATTTTACATCTCCGATATGTTTTCTTATGTATTAAATTTGAAAAGGAGGCCCTTTATTTTTTTTACTAGTTTCTTTATATGTACATTCCATTTCATATGTTGGTCAAACGTGACCCCTAAGTATTTGACTTCTTTTGTTTCAGTTATAGATGTTGTACTATCAATTTCAAGGTTTCCCACATTTGGATCCTCCGAAGAAGAGGTGCAGAAAGTCATGTATCGGGTTTTGTCCTTGTTTAGGGTAAGTTTATTATATTTGAACCAATTATTTATTTGTGCAAAATTGGTTTGTGCTTTATGTTTTAATTCCGCCCACGAATCGGCATAAAATTGGATAACTGCGTCATCAGCAAAACATGATGCGTCCTTAGCTTCATTCAGTTTCAATAATCATTTATATAAAGAATAACAATATGGTCCCAGTACGGTTCCTTGGGGGATACCATATGAATTTATTGATCCCACTGAGCTTCTAGCTGTTCCAATTTCTACTATTTGTTTTTTCTGTTGTTCAAATAACTCTCTAGTAATCCGTATATGGGTCCTCTGAATCCATACCTTTCCAATTTTCTTTTAAGATGCTCATGTGATACAGTGTCAAAAGCTTTACATAAGTCCCACATATACATAAGGTAGGATTTTCTTGTCCAAATGTTCATATATTCTTCCTGATAATGTTCTAATGGCATCTTCGGTGGATCTTCCCTCGACAAACCCATACTGCTTTTCATCAACTATCCGATATTTTCTTCAGATAATTTATAATTCGTTTTTTCATAATTTTTTCTATTATTTTTGCAAGATTTGAAATGAGGGAAATAGGTCTATAGTTATCTATCTTTGATCTATCACCGTTTTTAAAGAGTGGCTTAACCACAGCCATTTTCCATGCATCAGGAAAGCATTCATTCTCAAAACACTTATTAATCAGATAGGTAAGAGGTGCGGATATTGTGATTTTATTTCTTTCAATGTTTCAGACTTTATGGAATCATAACCAGCAGATTTTCCAGACTTGAGCTGTTCTATTATATCTTCTACTTCCACAGGATTAGTTTCGGCTAAATAAAAGGAATTACTTATAGAATAATCACGTTCCTTATATTCTTGCATGCATTCAACCTTATCAGCGTACAATTGTCCTATGCTACTAAAATGCTCATTAAATATATTGCAATTTGCTTCTCTTCTTCTCTGAATGATTGTATGATTATGATTTAGTTTTTGAATGTCTGATTTTGGCTTATTTTTGTCCCCACATATTGTTTTCATACATTTCCACACAGCATTTGATTCAGATTCATAAGAGTTCACCAATTTTTCTAGATATGCTTTTTTTGATTTTTTTACTAAGAGTTGAATTTCATTTCGAGAAGAAATGTATTGTGATTTTAAGAACTGATTATTCGGGTCTTTTTTGCTGCATATAAAGTTTATTTTTTTTGTTGATCAGTTTTAGTAGTGAAGCGGAAATCCATTTTTCTTTCGAATAACATTATCTTTTTTTAATTTAACTGAATGCGTATTATTATTTATATGTGTCGTCAATATACTTCAATAAGCCTGAGTAATTTCATTTGTATCATTTTTCTCATATATATTTGACCATGATTCATCACTTAAATCCTCCCTTAACTTTGGGTGATTGATGAAACTCTTAACAGTCTTTCCTCCATATTTTTTTTGTTGAAATTTTCGAATCTAAGTTTAATATTAATATTGTTGGAAAGTGATCAGTGATAAGATATTGTAATATGTAACCTCCAGTATTTTCTAATTCGCTCTCGAGATCTTTTCTTTTCAGAAATATATGGTCCAAACAACTTTTTCCTGCCGGTCTCGTACATTTATTTATTATTGACACAAATCCGAAGGTACTCATTATATTTTCGTATTCGTCGATTAATTCGTTATCTGCTAACAAATTGATGTTTATATCCCCCACTAGTACATGTGTTTCAACGTGGGTCATATTTTCGAGGTAGTCTAGTAGATCTTTTGTAAAGGTTACCACACTAGAGTGGGGCGATCTGTATATGGCTGTTAAAGTTAATCCTCTCTCACTAATTATATTTATTTCTATGCATTTGTTCTCTCCCAACGTAATTATAGTCTGATTGAATTCGATATTATCCTTCAAGTAAACTAAAACAAACCATCGTTTTTGTTAAAGTCACCTTTATTGTACACACTTTGATAGCCATTAAGCTGAAAATTTCAGGATTGTCCATTTGAAAAGTTTCCGTTAGAACTATAATCTCAAACCCAAGGGATAGATAATCCAAAAGTATAGACAGTTCATCAAAATTTTTAGCCATGCTTCTTATATTCATATGAAATATTTTTAGTTCACCAATTTTGCTAATTGCAGTATTTTTTACGAATGCATCTATGTTATCTATTATCCTTGTATTGTAGCTTAATTCCTGATAATCCCTAATATACTGATTCATATTGGTGACTCAGTTTCTCTTTTTTTTTTTTTTATTTCAACTACCAGAAAATTACAAACTGACCAAGATATACCCCTGGTATATGGTATCATAGTTTTCGTTTTGATAATCTCTAATAAATTGGTCCATTTTTTATTCACTTCAGCATACAAAACTTCAGTATACAAATAACCTTTTACACTACAATAACAAAAACCACCCCACAGAAAACATGTATAGAAAACGAATGAACTCACACCGTCTAGTTTTCATGTAATGTTCTAGATCGAAGTTTCCTCACCTCTGGTACACTTTCTCTGAGCAATTTGCTCCTCGATGGAAATATCTTCTTATGGGTGGCCAGATGTGGAGTAGACGGCTTTTCCGATTTCGCTTGTGTCTTGGCGGACGAACTACTTGCCTGCTCTTCGTCAAAAACGCTGTCTTCTTCGGCGGAACTATGTTCTATATCTTTCATGGGTGTATTCGGGCACTATTTGGCTTGCTCTCTTTCGTTCGTGTTTTCCAAGTCCTCTATAGAATATATTTTTACTTCCAATAACCAATCTGTTGCCTCGGATTATGACTGCTCCTGACTTTCCACTCTAGCTTTTTTGAGGAATTTATTCAAAGTTCTCAATTCTTCACGCTGTTCCAATGTGAGGTCATTCGATATGGACACGCCCGTTCCTTTCAATTTTTTCGTGTTCCTGAAAATGAGCTTTTTCTTTTGATATGAAATAAGTTCAACCTTAATGGGGCAGTTGTCAGCTCTACCAAGAGGGTAGAGATCGTTTTATCTCAGATTCCTCTAATTCGACTTCCATAGACGTGATATTTCTTTGCAGACAGAAGTTGTAGTTATTTCACTTTTTTGTTTTTTCAGTCCGAATATAACAATATTATTTTTATTCTGGTTCCGTTTGCCAAGCTCCAGTTGTTCCCTGAGGTGTTGATTTTCTTTTTCCAGTTTGTTCACCCTATTTTTGAGGTTTTGTATTTCTAGGATCAGTCTAGTCTCCGATGCAGTAATACAGTTTTTCAATTCCTGTTTTGTATTCAATATTTCGCTCAATAAGTGCCTTAATGAGATATCTTCCTTTCCATCATCAGACATCTTACCACAATTTATCCTTAACTGTATGGAATACTTTACAACAGTCGCCTCGCAGCTGCTAGTTGCGATAATGATCACAGTTGATTTAATTTATTTCTCAATTAAATGATTCAGGTATCAAACTACGGTAAATAGTAAATCGAAATCTGAACAACCCTATCAGTACTGTTTTCACACTTGTTCAATAAGCCTTTTTTCACACTTTTATTCCGTTTTGAAGTCGACTCGTAATTTTTATTGTAGGAGCACTTAATACAGTGTTATCTCTACGGATCACCACATGAGAATGTGTATTGGAATGATAATTTAATTCAACGTTAATTGGAGAAAATTTTGTTTAGATCAGTGAATGATTCATGCTTGTATTCAAAGAAAGATTGTAATGATAGAATCTATGTATTAATCTATGTTGATGATTTGTTAATTTTCAGTAATAACGAAGAACAAGTAATTAATCTTAACTTAAGTTGAAAAATGAATTCAGAATGAAGGATTTGGGTTTTGTATCAAGTTTTCTAGGAATTGATGTTCATCAGAATTTGAAAAATTGTACCACACAGTTGAGTCAGAAATCTTACTTACAGAATGTTTTGAAAAAGTTCAATATGCAAGACTGCAAACCAGTGTCTACTCCTATTGATCAAAATTTCAATGTAAAAGTTTTTGAATCTTCAGATTTATGTTCCGACAAAAATATTGAAACTGAATGTAGAAAAATTATTGGTACTCTTATGTACGCTGTGTCAGGTACAAGGCCAGATTTATGTTTTGTCGTGTCATTACTTAGTAGATTTCAAAACAAAGCAAATCATGTTTTATTGGCAGCATTGAAAAGAGTCATGAGATATTAAACATACTATTGATTTGAGATTAGTTTATAAATGTAATGATGAAAAACTTGTAAGTTTATTGTGATGCAGATTGGGGTGGTGATTTAAATGATCGAAAATCTACAACTGGATATTGTTTTAAATTTGCAAATTGTTTAATTTCTTGGAGTTCTAAAAAGCAGTGCTCTGTAAGCCTATCGTCAACTGAGTCTGAATATGTTGCTATTAGTATGACATCTAGTGAAACATGTTGGCTTATCAATTTATTGAAAGATTTTAACATTGAACAAGTTCACCCAGTACCTTTGTTTGTGATAATCAATCTGCTATAACGGTTGCAAATACAGAAAATATTAAACGACTGAAACATGTAGACATCAGATATCATTGTTTAAGATTTAATCAAAAAGGCAAAATATACTTGTATACATTAAAACAGAAGATCAGATTGCTGATATGTTCACTAAGGCAATAAGTAGATATTTGCTCTGTAAGTTCTCACTGCTATTAGGTTAATGTAAATGTTATTGTTTATAGACTTCATTGAGGGGGGGTTTGTAAACAATGAAGTATTATAAAGAAGAAGATATTTTATGTTTGTGTTTGCCGGCCTGAGACAGCCAACAGGTCTGCGCACTAGTTATGTTTATGTTCTATGATATCAATTGATATGGTCGATGTTCGGAGTGTAGTGTGTACGAATAATAGAAATAAACCATTTAATTACTAAACTATTATTTCCAAACCCAAAATCTATCAGAAATATTCCAGAATACAAAGAGAAAATAAAATATAATTCAAACAAAAAAAGAAAACACGGATCACTGTTGTTCTTCCAACCTGAAATTCAAAATAATAAGCGGTCTTTAGCGGTGAGCAAACTGAGCAGGTGATACAAGCGGTGAGAGCAGGTGAAATAAGCGGTGAGAGGATGTAAAAATAAATAGGCGGTGAGAGCAGGTAAAAACAAACGGTAAGAGCAATGTAAAATAAACAGTAAAAGCAGGTAATAAAATAAAACACAGAAACAGATATATTTCTTCAGCAAGAGAGCATACACTTAAACAGGTAATCAGTAATCTGAATTATCGGTTGGCTGTCTGGAAACTACAGGTACCTACTGTGTTCAACTACGTACACGACAGAAATTTCTACCTGTGCCCACAGCTGAAAATTGGTTCGGAACAGGGAACTGATTCAAAAAAAAAAAAAATAAAAAAATTATAACAGGTCAGGTCACACCCTTACACCAGTTTAGGTGGGTTGCCAGTCGTGCTTAAGCCGCAATAGCCAACCACACCTCACCTAGTGCCCTGGGGACGGACGGAACGGAAAATAAAAAAATGAAAAAAAATAAGATCAACAGGTCGGGTCACACCCTTGCACCAGTTTAGGTGGGTTGCCAGTCGTGCTTAAGCCGCAATAGCCAACCACACCTCACCTAATGCCCTGGGGACGGACGGAAACGAAAAAAATAAAAAAAATAAAATAATAATATCTACAGGTCGGATCACACCCTTGCACCCAGTTTAGGTGGGTTGCCACTCGTGCTTAAGCCGCAATAGCCAACCACACCTCACCTAGTACCCTGGGGACGACGGACGGAACGGAAAATAAAAAAAAATTAATAATAAAATATCTACAAGTCGGGTCACACCCTTGCACCAGTTTAGATGGGTTGCCAGTCGTGCTTAAGCCGCAATAGCCAACCACACCTCACCTAGTGCCCTGGGGACAGACGGGAACGGAAATAAAAAAAGAAAAAAAAAATATACTAAAGACACTCTGTATGACGGAACAATTTAACGGAATTCTGTCGTGTAAAACTTTACAGGAGCGGGGTCGGAAAAAGGGAACACAGTAAAGTAAAATAGCCAAATTAAGTATTTCAAAGCCCAAAAAGGCCTTACCTCTGTATCACTGGTACACTGACTCGAATTCTTCTTTTGAAAACGAAAACGAATTTCAAAAAGTAATTTATTTACTTTCAAAAATTAATTTTATTTGCAAGTGAAACTGGCTAAATTCAAGAATAATTTAAGATGATGAATTTAACTTTGAAGCAAAGAAAATTAACGGCAATTAATTAGCGACACGAAAACTCGGAGCTGAATGAATGATTTTTGGGCGAATTTTGGTTATAACGGCATGTCCCCACCGACCAAGACATGCGTCAAAATTCCAGAAAATTCGACGGCGGGGTTAAAACGGTGCTCTCGGATTGGCCACTTCTCCCAAAACTCCATTTTCGACTTCGAGAAAATTCGGAACATTCGGTTAAAATCGGAATTAAAACGGCGGACAATTTCCCTATCAAATTCCCAACCTCTGAAAAACACGAGCAGCATTATGTAGAAAAAACGGTAAATAACAAACTGCATCTCGGACTGGTGTTTTTCTACATAGGTTGGAAATCGAAATTGAAATAATTTATTTCGTATTATAATATTCGGAATTTCTCAATTTTTCAATTTCATTTATTCGGAAAATTAACGGAATGAAATTGAACGGAATGGAATTTCTCTGGTAATAATTCGGTATCATTTTCATGTTTCATCGTCGGGAAAAAAATAAACGGACGGTTAAAATAATAATGTGAATTATTATAATTCACAATATTATTCACGGAGCGTCTAATTCTCTGAGCAGGACATCTTGAGAAAGTAATAAGACGCGGTCACTCTCAATCGAAACATCGTAAAACGGTATACAGGGGATGTCCGAATTGAGAGCGACCCAAAAGAACAATTTCGGAACGAAATTATTCTTGTTTCGGTTTATTTTCCTCGACATCGACATGAATGATATATACGGCGGTCGGAAATTATTACCATGGACGGAATAATATCGTACTGTTTTACCAGTAGTCAATTATTGTGGTATATTTAGCGGCTATAGTAATGAGCGAAAAAAAAACGCTTCATTACACACCCCCTTTTCCTCCACAAAAAAAATGAAGCCGTAGGCTTTATTTTTTTTCAGAGACGGATTGTCTGGGTGCGGTTTCGGGATATGACGGATATGATATACTAGTACTGTATAACATATTACGGACTCACGTGGTCTGAGTCGGTTCTTCACCTGACTCATCTCCACGGAACGGTTTCAAGTCTTGACATGAGTATTGCAGGAAGTATCCCCCAATTCATAAACGACTGGGGACACTATTCGGGTAACGGTATACGGATATTTCGGTACGCGCATGCTCTCTTTGCTCTTACTGGAGAATTTTACAACTTTACATTGCTCTGGGTTGATTCACCCCCTGCCTCATTTCCACGGAACGGTTTCAAGTCTTTGACATGAATACTACGGAGGTATTTGCCGGAAGCGTCCTTCAAGTCATATACTGGGGATAATATTCGAGTAACGGTATACGGACCGGCGTACTTAGCAGCCAGTTTGGAGGCGAAACCTCCTACGGCAGATGATAAGGGGTGCTCTCGACGCCAAACCTTATCACCTATTTTACAGGTCCACTCTCTTTTACGGAGGTTATAGTGGTGACTCTGTTGGGAGAACGCTCTGGCCAGGTGAATTTTCACAAATTCATGCGTCTCCTGGAGTCGTTTGATACGGTCGGCATATTGGGTCAAACCCTGGACGGTCGGTTCTTCGGCCAAACCGGTTGTATCTCCTCTGGGATACGGCGGTTTGTTTCCGGCGATCTGAATTCTCGGCCGAAATTCAGAAATGCCGGTGTGAATCCAGTGGACTCATGTTTGGCCGAGTTTAAGGCAAAAGCCAATTCGCCTATGTGCTCGTCCATTTTCGGTGATCACCTTCGCAAAACTGGGCGATCATGGTTTTGATGGTGCGGTTAGCCCTCTCGACCGGGTTACACTGCGGAGAGTAGACTGGTGCAAACCTATGGTTTATTCCCATCTGTCGGAGGTTTCCCTTGAATAGTCGTCCATCGTACTGGGATCCATTGTCACTGATGACGGTTCGGGGACAACCAAACTTCAAGACTACTTGATCGTAGAAAGCTTGAAACACTCCTTTTCCGGTTGCTGCTCTGAGCGGTTTGCACTCAATCCACTTTGAAAAACGGTCTTGGAACATCACCAAGAAAGTGTTTCCCTTTTTCGAGCGAGGCAGTGGGCCTATCAGGTCGGTGCTGACGGTATTCCATGGCTCACTTATGTGATACGGTTGCATTTTTCCTGAAGGCTTCTGCTGGCTAACTTTGTACATTTGACACTGTCGTACGTACTTGGCCACCTCTCGGAACATTCCAGGCCAGTAATAATTCTGGGCCACTCGAGTTATGGTCTTCGCGACTCCCAATGGCCTGCTGCTGGCTCGTCATGGTTTTCCTGTATCACGGTCAACCTATCTTCCGTCGGGACGCAGAGTTTCCAAGGAGTTCCCATTTCTGGTTCGGTAAAGTCGTTTAGAACTCCAGAAATGTCGGTATAACTTTCCTTCCTGAATACGGTAATCAGGATATTCGGATGGTTCCTTGGAGACTTCTTGGTATTTCTTCACGTACCATGGGCAAAGGATCGCTTTTTCGGTCAGGCAAGATTGATCATCTTACGGTAACGGGTCCCTAGATAGGGCATCTGCCACCCGGTTCAAAGCTCCTTTCCTATACTTAATCTCAAAGTCGTATTGCTGAAGAAATACGCTCCATCTTGCAATTCGTCCTGAGGGTGACTTAATGGACTGTAACCAGCGAAGGCTCATATGGTCGGTAATAACGGTAAAACGGTAGCCTTCTAGGTACGGTCGCATTTTGTCTATAGCCCATACTATTGCAAGACACTCCTTTTCGGTAACGGAATAATTCCTTTCGGCGTCATTCAACGAGCGGCTTGCATAAGCAATCACTCTTTCATGACCCTCCAGGACCTGCGTCAGAGCGGCTCCCAATCCACTTTCCGATGCATCGGTTTGCAGCGTAAATGGTTGGGAAAAATCCGGACAGGCCAATACTGGTGACTCAGTTAATTTCTTTTTAACCGGTCGAAAGCCTGCTGCTGGTCGGTTCCCCACTTCCACCTTTGCTTTTTCTTCAGCAAAAGGGTGAGTGGTCTCACAATTTTCGTGAATTCCTCAACAAATCTTCGGTACCAGCTTGCTACTCCCAGAAATCGTCGGAGTTCTCGGACAGTCTTCGGTGGTGTCATGGAATTAATGGCGGCAGTCTTCTCTGGATCTGTCGCAATCCCATTTTCAGTCACCACATGTCCAAAGTATTTAAGTGACTTCCTCACAAACTCACACTTTTCCGGATTGATTTTCAGATTCGCTGAGCGAAGTCGGCGGAAAACGGTTCTTAAATTTTCTAGGTCGTCAAGATAGGCGAAAGCAAAGGGGTCCAATTCGGGTCCCACCACTCGGTCCAAGAATCTTTGGAAAGTTGCTCCGGCTGAATGTAAGCCAAATGGCATTACCTTGAATTGGTACAGGCCTCTCCCTGGAACGGTAAATGCGGTGATAGGCTTGCTCTCCTTAGTAAGGGGTACTTGCCAATACCCCTGTTTCAGGTCCAAAGTAGAAATAAACTTGGCTTTTCGCAACTTGTCCAAAATCCTGCTATGTATGGTAGGGGGTAGGCGTCCTTGACCGATACTTCATTAACTGCCCTGAAGTCGATGCAGAATCGGGTTTTACCGTTTGCCTTCTTGACGATAACCACACTCGAACTCCACGGTGAATTCGATGGTTCGATGATTCCTTCAGCCAGCATTCTGTCGACTTCTTCATTGATGATTTCCTGCATTTTGAGATTGTAGGGACGGTACCTTTGCTTGATGGGTTCGGTGCCAGGTTTGATTTTGATCTCGTGTTGATCATGTCAGTTATACCACTCACGTTCTCGAACTTCTTGAGTTCATCCTTCAAGAATTTGTCCAGAATTCGCTGTTCTTGTGATGTTAACGGATCCATCATCGAGTTTTGAGGTGTTTTCGGAGAGGTACGGTCGAATTCCACAGTGGTACATCTCCAAGGAAACATCGTGAGGTTTTGAGATCTATTCGGAAATTATGACATGTCAAGAGATCCATTCCCAGAATGATGTCCATGGGCAAATTCGGAACTAAAAATAGGTGCGAGTCGATAAACTCGTTCCCAATTTTCAGTGTCGGTTCGAAGACTTCCTTAACTGCAACTGAATTCCCATCAGCCACAGTAGTCCTCATGTCGGTGACCCCAATCGGTATTATTCCCAGTCTCCTACATCTATCGGCAGTCTTTTGACTCAGGAAGGACCTCGAAGCTCCGGTGTCCAATAAGGCTTTGAAAGATTCATTTGCTATGTACACGGTGATGATCGGTCGGTTTTCTTTCGGTGAAGGTTTTTGAACCATAGGGGATGCTTTTGTCGGAATCTGCCTTCTCCCCACTAGGCAGCTCCGCTCTAGTTTTCCGAACACTGGCAGTCCCTGGACAAAATCCCCTGTTTGCCACACCGAGAACAAAATCCACGGAGTAGATCGGCATTCCCTTCGCGTGTGTCCCATCTTTCCACATCGCCAACATTGAACTTCTGTGTCCTTAAAGCTCACCCTATTTGGTTTCACCTCTCCCAAATTTAATAGGAGCTTTCCTCTCTGGTTCCTCCCGCCGGATTTTCTGCGGTGTTTGGCGGCTTAACTGGCGGAAGTGTCGGTTCTTTCGGTCCTGGCACTGCATCTTTCGGACGTTGATGCACGTATACCAGGTTCGGTTCATCCAATAGTCCCTTCTGTGACGGCGGTGGATGTAACTGTCGGCCTGCCACTGGACCAACTCAATTATTCTCCCCTTGTCCAACAACTGCTTATAAGTCCGGGTTTCCTGAAAGGCCAATGCTTTCTGCAGATGAGGTAACAGGCGTTTCCTAATAAGTTAACCCTGCTCTTCTTCAGGCGGTCTCCGGGTTGTCAACTTGAGGAACAAATTTTGCATCCTAGTCACGAAGAAAAGTATCTTCTCCTGTTTTCCTTGTGTCCTTCGCCTGATCTCATCTAATAGGCTTTCCTTTCCTCGTATTCCGGTGGCAAGAAAGCATCCAGCAGCTGATCTTTAAAGTCCTCCCAATCAACAAACGTACCTCTCCTAGGAATGTACCATTCCTTGGCGTCACTCCTCAGTAACTCAAAAATACATTCGAATAGCTGCTGGTGGCTGACCTTTCGGGTTTCGGCTAGTTGTTCGACTTCCTCCAGTCACACTAGTGGAACCATCGAAGTAAATGTTCCACTTATACACAGGGACGGACGGATAGACTGGTGATGTCACGGAACTATTTGGAGTTAGTGTTGTTCTGCCAAATTTCCCTCGGACTTCTTGGACGATTGCGGTTCGGGCTTCTCCTATCGGTTGTCCTATTGTTGTCATGTCCATTCAACTCCACAACTTCCGGTACAATTTGACAGGATTCGGTCGGAACAGCCTCGGATCTTCTTGGAAATCCGGAATTTGCTGTTTGGTGCTGGCTGAGAATTCCAAGTTCGTCCTGGTCCTCAAAATTCAGGAAGGGAAAAGAAACCCTCCTGGTTGACTCAGCCAAAATGGTCTGCTTCCCTGAGTTTCTCTGTCCAGCAATTCCTCATCATGTTTGGATAGTGAACTCGTAAAGTTCAGTCGGCGTCGGACAGCCTCCGAAGCTCGATCCAGCGTACGCTGAAGAAGTCCAGCAGTACCAATCAGAAGAGAAACTGAAGCTGCATTGTTGATCGGGCGGTTTCTCGTACTTTCTGCTTGTCCTGTGGGGCTTGAGTTGCCCTGGCATGTCCTGTTCGGCGGGCTGTCCGTTCCAATATCACGTGATTGGTTGTCTGGGATGTCCTGAAATGAGATCAGGTCAGCATCCTGGTTAGCTTCAGGCACTTCTTCGGTTCCTTGATTCCTTGAGACTCCTGTTACATCGATACATTCCCCCAAGGATGCATGTAACATGTGCCTTGTCTCAGCTAAGGTTTTTGCGTCCCTTAGCATTTCCTGAGTCCGAGTAAGAACTTCCTCCAGGTCGTTTATCCTGACCTTTTCCTGCAAATTGGTCGGTATCAATCGGCTCAAACGGTTACGGACGTGGATCAGCCGCTTCTCAGTCGAATTTCTTCGTTCACTGGGTTTTCCTCATCGAATTCCCGGAGATCCTCTAGTAGGGATTCAGGATCCTGTTGGCGGTGTCCAACTCCTCTTCTACGTTCCTTGACACTAGTAGGAATGGAATCCTCTGAGCCAGCACCCTGCGTAAAGCTGCTCGGTTCTCCTGAACGGTCCTGCCGGCTTTGCATCCACGTGCCTCGAGCTCCCATACCAACTCCTCTGCTCTCAGTCGGTTCACCTCCATTGTCGGGCTCTCCAACGGTAATGTCCTCTTCTCACGGTTAGATATCTGATAGAAATGGTCCCTGCTCGGGCGCCAATTTGTGACGACCTTTTTTTCCTGCTGGTGATTCTACGGTTTCGTTTCCTTTCCTCGGGCGCCAGTTGTGATAATTTTCCTCAAGGTCACAACTCCTTGATGACGTCGTTCACTTACCTAAGCCTGGGTAGCTTTTAAACAGTTGGAGAAGGGCTCGGTTCAATCTGAGTTCTTAGCGATTGAGTAGAGTCTATCAAATAACCAACGAGTATCGAGTCTGCTCACCTTCAGGTTAAGAAACACACAAAAAATATATATACAAATTTATTTACAGTATATACAATTTATATTTACAATGAACAAATAGAGAAATATTCCAGAATACAAAGAGAAAATAAAAAATAATTCAAACAAAAAAAAAACACGGATCACTGTTGTTCTTCCAACCTGAAATTCAAAATAATAAGCGGTCTTTAGCGGTGAGCAAACTGAGCAGGTGATACAAGCGGTGAGAGCAGGTGAAATAAGCGGTGAGAGCGATGTAAAAATAAATAGGCGGTGAGAGCAGAGGTGAAAAACAAACGTAAGAGCAATGTAAAATAAACGTAAAAGCAGGTAATAAATTAAACACAAAACAGATATATTTCTTCAGCAAGAGAGCATACACTTAAACAGGTAATCAGTAATCTGAATTATCGGTTGGCTGTCTGGAAACTACAGGTACCTTACTGTGTTCAACTATGTACACGACAGAAATTTCTACTGTGCCCACAGCTGAAAATTGGTTCGGAACAGGGAACTGATTCAAATAAAAAAAAAATAAAAAAAATTATAACAGGTCAGGTCACACCCTTACACCAGTTTAGGTGGGTTGCCAGTCGTGCTTAAGCCGCAATAGCCAACCACACCTCACCTAGTGCCCTGGGGACGGACGGAACGGAAAATAAAAATGAAAAAAATAAGAATCAACAGGTCGGGTCACACCTTGCACAGTTTAGGTGGGTTGCCAGTCGTGCTTAAGCCGCAATAGCCAACCACACCTCAGCTAATGCCCTGGGACGGACGGAAACGAAAAAAATAAAAAAATGAAAAATAATAATATCTACAGGTCGGATCACACCCTTGCACCAGTTTAGGTGGGTTGCCAGTCGTGCTTAAGCCGCAATAGCCAACCACACCTCACCTAGTACCCTGGGACGGACGGAAACGGAAAAATTAAAAAAAAATGAAAAATAAAATATCTACAAGTCGGGTCACACCTTGCACCAGTTTAGATGGGTTGCCAGTCGTGCTTAAGCCGCAATAGCCAACCACACCTCACCTAGTGCCCTGGGGACAGACGGGAACGGAAATAAAAAAAAAATAAAAAAAATATACTAAAGACACTCTGTATGAACGGAACAATTTAACGGAATTCTGTCGTGTAAAACTTTACAGGAGCGGGGTCGGAAAAAGGGAACACAGTAAAGTAAAATGGCCAAATTAAGTATTTCAAAGCCCAAAAAGGCCTTACCTCTGTATCACTGGTACACTGACTCGAATTCTTCTTTTGAAAACGAAAACGAATTTCAAAAAGTAATTTATTTACTTTCAAAAATTAATTTATTTGCAAGTGAAACTGGCTAAATTCAAGAATAATTTAAGATGATGAATTTAACTTTGAAGCAAAGAAATTAACGGCAATTACTTAGCGACACGAAAACTCGGAGCTGAATGAATGATTTTTGGGCGAATTTTGGTTATAACGGCATGTCCCCACCGACCAAGACATGCGTCAAAATTCCAGAAAATTCGACGGCGGGGTTAAAACGGTGCTCTCGGATTGGCCACTTCTCCCAAAACTCCATTTTGACTTCGAGAAAATTCGGAACATTCGGTTAAAATCGGAATTAAAACGGCGGACATTTCCCTATCAAATTCCCAACCTCTGAAAACACGAGCAGCATATGTAAAAAAACGGTAAATAACAAACTGCATCTCGGACTGGTGTTTTCTACATAGGTTGGAAATCGAAATTGAAATAATTTATTTCGTATTATAATATTCGGAATTTCTCAATTTTTCAATTTCATTTATTCGGAAAAATTAACGGAATGAAATTGAACGGAATGGAATTTCTCTGGTAATAATTCGTTATCATTTTCATGTTTCAACGTCGGGAAAATAAATAAACGGACGGTTAAAATAATAATGTGAATTATTATAATTCACATATTATTCACGGAGCGTCTAATTCTCTGAGCAGGACATCTTGAGAAAGTAATAAGACGCGGTCACTCTCATCGAAACATCGTAAAACGGTATACAGGGGATGTCCGATTGAGAGCGACCCAAAAAACAATTTCGGAACGAAATTATTCTTGTTTCGGTTTATTTTCCTCGACATCGACATGAATGAATATACGGCGGTCGGAAACTATTACCATGGACGGAATAATATCGTACTGTTTTTACCAGTAGTCAATTATTGTGGTATATTTAGCGGCTATAGTAATGAGCGAAAAAAAAACGCTTCATTACAAAATGTAGAATATGTATTTATTCAGGTGAGAGTATGCAACTTACTGTCTTGAATTAAAATGAACACGAACTATTTAAAACCATTTAAATGGTCTTTTTTTGTCAGAATTGTTGAAATTTGTTGAACTCTAGTCAATCTTTATTATTGGTATATCTTTCTTGTAGGTATGTCAACTGAATGTGGAACTGTAGGATATGTGCGAATGTGATATCTAATATCATTTGTAAAACTTATTCTTCTGTTCTGTTCTGTGCTTCCAAAAGAAAACAAACACAATTTGCCTCTTAATGGCGAAATTCACCACGTAACATGCAACTACCAATAGAAATTGAGACATGAGCGTGTCACCACTGTCCTGTATGAAGTCACTGTAGTAAAAATAAGCTTCAAGAGCGTCGGCTAGGGCGAGGCCGGTGGGTTGACCGACGTCGGCTCCAGAAGTTACAGAAATGTAACATCCTCACTCACTTCTTTCACTATAAAAACACTATAATAACTGAGTAGATTTGTCTTTTTTTTATTACCGAAAAATAATTTAATTTTCGTCAATTTTGTAATTTTAATGTTTTCAGCCCAAATACAGAACAAAGTTGAATGATTTTGGGATTCTTTCCATCATTTTTTTTTATTCAACGTTACAGCCACATTCGCCAGGTGATGAGCTTTTGAGAAGCGACAAAAAAACGACCAAAATTTTAAAAAGGCGAAGAAATTTGCTCTCCTGAAAGTTGCAAGTCTTAAGTGTTTTTCCTGACGAAAACATAGCGATGCTTGTCGAATCGTTGAATACGAGGGGCAAAACTAATGGAAATAGGCAAAAGGTTATTTCAATGAATATTCCATCATCAAGAATTTCCGTCAACAAAATTAAATAAAAATTAGACGTAGGAGATGTTGACCGATTCCTTAATGAAAATCTAGAATGTTATGAATCAAGACTGAAATACTGAATGAACATATTAGATTTCAAGAAGTTCGTATCATCAGATATAGAATAGAATATAGAATTTAATTTTTCTCAATGAAGTGTTTATTGTTCACTTATTTCATTTTTTGAACAATTTCCACAATATTATTCCGATTGAGATTGAGATTCTGCATTTATATATTTGCTATCAATTCAAGTCCCACATAAAATTTTGAGGTTATAGTCTTATTGCTCCACCAGTGAACGAGCGCTAAAAAGCTCCTGCTCAGGGCTTTTCGTAAATTTTTTAGTTGATTTAATCAGGCTTCAGCATACAGGGTGTCCCATTACTCGACGTCAACCCGGAACCGGGTGAAAAGGCAAGTAAAATATAAAAAAATCTGAGTTGCATGATTTTAAAATAATGCGCATTTAAAAAAACACGCTAAATTCCACACCCTGTGACAGTCTTTTCGCTCCTGTTGCCACAAATATCAACTTTTCCAACTTTTCTTTGCTGTGTAACCTTGAATAATGCTTGTCTAAACTGTAATCAAATTCTGATACCAGCTGCTCTAGGTTTCATAAAAATAGGGCTTACTTCTCGGAAAAAAATTCGAAATAAACAATTGCAGTAGTTTCAACTGACTGTATTGAAAAAAAAATGTACTACATAGGTTTGGCATGTTTTTTCAAAAGTTGGCGCATTTAGTGAGGATTCCAAAATGGTATAATACTTGTTTAATTGTAACTGCCGTAGTTCAAATTTATTCTCGATTGCCTTTGAATACACTTTTCCGTTAACTGCTTCCCAGTAATAGAGTCCAATGGGTTCAAGTCCGGTGAACGGGCCGGCTACGAGATTGGACCAGAACGTCCGATCCATCTTCCGGGAAGAAATGTTACCAGGAAAAAATTTTCAGAGAAATTTCTCAGGAAAAATTTTTTCTGGAGAAATTATTTTCTCTGGAAATTTTTTTTCTGATAACATTTTTTCCCTGAAGATGGATCGGACTTTCTGGTCCAATCTCGGGGCCGGCCCGTTCACCGGACTTGATCCCATTGGACTCTATACTGGGAAGCAGTTAACGAAAAAGTGTATTCAAAGGCAATCGAAAATAAATTTGAACTACGGCAGTTACAATTAAACAAGTATTATACCATTTTGGAATCCTCACTAAATGCGCCAACTTTTGAAAAAACCTGCCAAACCTACGTAGTACATTTTTTTTCAATACAGTCAGTTGAAACTAGGCAATTGTTAATTTCGAATTTTTTTTCTGAGAAGTAAGCCCTATTTTTATGAAACCTAGATCAGCTGGTATCAAAATTTTGATTACAGTTTAGACAAGCATTATTCAAGGTTACACAGCAACGAAAAAAGTTGGAAAAAGTTGATATTTGTGGCAACAGGACCGAAAAGACTGTCACAGGGTGTGGAATTTTGCGTGTTTTTTTAAATGCGCATTATTTTAAAATCATGCAACTTAGATTTTTTTTATATTTTTTCTGATAACCAGCATTACTTGCCTTTTACCCCGGTTCCGGGTTGACGTCGAGTAATGGGACACCTTGTATAATAGTTTATTTCTGTTTATTTATTTTGACGTCTGTTTCAAAGACAGCGCGAAATAACCATAGGTATGTATACAAGTAAATAATAATTATGAGCCCAATTTATAATAGGAACCAAATCTTTCACATTTCGCTTGCCACCACTGTACTCTGTGAGTGTGGTAGAGCCTATATTGGAGTAGATCAAACGCCCTTCGAATATTCGAATCAAAGATCATAAAACATTTGCTCAATAGAAATATACCGATAATTCGTAGCTTGTGCAACATATATAATATCGAATGAAGGTATAGGATTCCAGGAGTTGAAGCTGCTATAATAGTATAAAAAAAAAGAGAAGTTGAAAATTAAGGAAAGTATCTTTCATGTCAATTGGCATTGGCATCAGTCAACCATCTGTTGGTCCTAAAACAATCTGGGACCCATAATGGGATACAGCTAAAAAAAATCAAATTTTCGTGAAGAGATCAAATTGAAGTCATCAATCGATGACTGTTTTCTGAGAGTAACGAAAGTTACTCTTATGAAAGATACAAGTCTTCAGTGTTTTCCTGACGTCGCCGACGGCTGCAGAATACTGTGGTCGAAGCGTTTAATTCAAGAACCGAAAATGACAAAACAGACAAGATAATATTTCAGTAAATGTTCTTTCATCTACAATTAACGTCGACGAAATTAAATCAAAATATAAGTATGGGATGTTGACCGATTCCATTACCGAAATTCTAGAATATAAAAGTGATGCGTATAAGCCCCAATATGGCATACTTCGTATTCCCTCAGTTGCATCCGAATATACACATCATAATTCTGCGGCATAACCCAGGCCTCGCTCGGTTCGATACCAAATCAATCTGCGATGTGCGTCCCCCCAATTTCTCAGCTTAACATCTATACGGATACGGGTATCGTTTTACGATGCCGCGACAGAAATCGGGCCAGTTGTATCGGTCGTAAAATTCCCGTGAAAGTACAGGTAGAATTTCCTATCGATCAATCACTCGGAAAAGGTTGAGTCGATTAACCGGCACGGAGGAAAATCGGAAAACCTACCTACGTGCTCAATTGCTCCAAACGATATTCGAACAATGTGGAATTAAAGGTTCGACGTAGAGGGAGAGGTACATCCGGGAGAACGAACGAATTACTCCAATTTGCTGAAAAAACTTGAGATTTTTCAGACGATTCGGAATTTCGATATAACAAACCGATGAAACGAATGGCTTTTTTGAAATGATGTGATTTATAATAGCATCAATTATTATTTATTGAAATATTATTTCGGCCATTTCTATCAGTTTTGCCTCTTGTTTTCAACGCCAGACGTCGGCGTCGCCATGAAACACTCGAAAATTGTTACTTTGAGATTAGTAACTTTGCTCACTCTTCAAAAATGTTTGTTATTTTTGTCCGAAGGATAGGCTACCAATATGAAATGGAAGGTACGACTTATGGGAAGAGGTACATCCGGACAAACGAACAAACTACTCCAATTTGCTTGAAAAACTTGAGAATTTTCAGACGATTCGGCATTTCGATATCAAAAACCGATGAAAACTAATTGCTTTTCTGGAATTATGTGATTCATAATAGCAGCAATTATTTTTATTGAAATATTATTTCGGCTATTTCTATCAGTTCTGCTTCTTGTTTTCAACGTTTCGGCCAGCATTCGTCAGCCATCGCCATCAAATCACTCGAGAATTGTTACTTTCAGGTAAGTAACTTTCTTCACTCTTCAGAAATATTTGTCAAATTGGTCCAAACGATATTCCACCAATATCCGCCCGTACAAACAAATTACTCCAATTTTCTGCACAACTTAGGATATTTCAAACGATTCGGAATTCCGATATCACACACTGATGAAACGAATTGCTTTTCTGGAATGATGTGATTTATAATAGCAGCAATTGTTATCTATTGGAATATTATTATATCATCAAAAGTTTTATTCTATTTTTATCAGTTTTGCTTTTTGATTTGAGCATCAACCAGACTCCGTTATCAAAACACTCGACAATTGTTACTTTCAGGTAACTCACTCTTCTATAATATTCGTCTTTTTGTCCAAACGATACTGACCAAAATGAATGTGAGGTTAGAGGGGAAGGTACATCCGAAAGAAGGAACAAAATGAACAAATTACTCCAATTTGCTGAAAAACTTGACATTTTTACTTAGTTTTTCTTCGAAATGTGCTGTATATTTTATTGTGGATAATATGTATAAAGATGAAGTAATTGGACACAATAGTAGGTATAGGACCACGACCAACAACAAGTTATAACGAACAGCATGATGACCAATGTATGTTTAATCATTGTATAAGGACATCTGACAAGATGGGAAAAATTAAGAATTAATACAGTGTGAGGACTAGCATTGAAGACTCAAGATACCATCAGCACTAATCTAACTAAAGTAAAAACCTGATATACAAATCAACTCACCAAAAATTGCTTAGGTTTATGGAGTACCTTGTGAGTGCGACTGAACAGATATTAGGAAAACTGAACATCCTTTGGATGTTCAATTCAAAGCATATAAAAAATAGCTGAATAGGAAGAACTAATAGATCAAAGCTTGTTTGGCACGCTTTGAATGAATGATTGAATGATTGTATCAGTTTGAAAAACGATAAAATAAATTGTTTAACAACTAATTCAATCAAAAATAGATCCAAATCATTCAAGAATATTTTCTCAGAATTTTCAGAAATGACGGACATTTTAAAGAGTGACGAAAGTTTTCCTGGCAACGACGGCTGATAAATGGTATCCTAAACTTTGAATACAAGAAGCAAAAATGATTAAAATAGACCACGTCACGTTCACACAAAAAATAGACATCTGATTTCGACAATTTGAGATAGGTCGATTGTCGTCTCATTTCAGGTAATTTTATCTAATCTCAAATTTCAGGTAATTCCCATCAACCCCTTGAAAAAAATTCTAGTTGTCGAACATACAAATGTTTGAAAGAACATATAATAGAATTTTGTTCTTGAATTCTCATTCTACTTGAACGAGTGCTATATCGTTTTGCCAGAATCTCTGTAATTTTCTAATTTTGAGCCGAAAATGGCCTCAAACAATAGGGTTCGACTCCCTAATTGACGAATCCGTGGTCTAATTCTCTCTCCAATTCTCTCCATAGGTCTGGCCGTCCGTCCGTTAGCACAATAAATTTCGAAGGATTGTCCTAGAGACTGAAAATTTTCAGTGTGAGTTTGGTTCCCAAATGGCTGGTTAAGTTCGTTAAACAGCCAAAGCATCCAGGGTGTTCATAAAATAAGGACATAAAAATTTTTTTTCTCACTATTTCAGACAAAATAAAACCTATCAAATTGAAATGTTGTGGACACATGCAAGATGCTCATATAAGTATCGTACAAAATTTTGTGGCCATAGTATGAAAAGAACCATGGAAATTCAGTTGGAATATTGAAAAAAAATTTCATTTTTTCCTAAAAAGATATCCGGTTGAAATGAAATGTATTTTATGAATGAAGATTGATGCGCGGAATGTTCATGCAAAATTTGGTGGCTATAGTGACAACAGATTTATAGAAAATCAGTTGGAATATGGAAACGAAGAATCTCTATATTTCCATAACAAGATATCCGATTCGAGTGAAATTTATCTTCTAAATCAAGAATGATATACTGAGTGCTTCTGCAAGATTCAAAAGGAATTTTTTTAATTATTAATTTTTAACATGTTTAATTTTTTGAATAATTTCCAGAATATTGTTTCTATTGTGCTGAGACTCTGCATTTATATATTCGGTGTAGTCTCAAGTCTCATATAAAAGTTTAAAATAATGGTTTTATGGCTCCACCAATGTACTAGCTCTCAAAAGCTTCTGCTCGGGGCGTTTCTAAAATTTTTAATTAATTGATTTATATAATGTTGACAAGCCATACTAAGATATTTTGGAACAAAATCGAGTTTCTGATCTAATTTCAATTCATTCAATTGACAAACAAAAATGTTGTACCTTCAATGAATAATTCTTCATAGCAGTTGAACATTCGGTATAATTATCGAATAACAATACGCCCAATACACATGGAATTATTCGATCCGCCACCTTTATGTAATTCTACGCCAAATGGGCGGACAGAGGGTGACGACCATAAGCTGTAAACTAGGGTTAATTGAGCTGCGTTTCAGAATACATTCCAAGCATGTTGACTGCTTTAACGTGATGTATATTTGAATTAATCATATTTGTTCTATACTATGCAAACATTATCGATGCCTAACGGACGAAAATATGATTGATTAGTTCGTTTTTATCGTATCAACATTGTAAACTCCTGATGGATAATTAAAAATTACTTTCTTCGTTATGAATGAACCGAATCATCAGTTCTCAACGAGAATCAATTCGTTTATATATTGCTAAGTGGTTCATGAAGGAGTGTTGGATTCGGAAGATGTTGACATCGAAGTTTGAATATGCAGTGCCTTTACCTAACTTGTTTTCTGGTATGAAAGATGGAACTATTCTAATCTTTCTGGTTTCTACGTTCCTACTCAGCTTGATTATCGTTTCTCCCAAATGTCTGTTTTTTGTATTTTGGGCCGAGACTGACAGCAAGCAAATTGGTGGGACTGACTGACCAAAAATATGAAATCAGAAATGATGAGGTGAAAGTTCTAAAATTTGAAGAAGTTCGAAGTCGAAATGCCGCGGTTGAGTTCGTTAACCCTCTATACGGAGCCATTGTCGGCTAGCAAACTTCGGTAATTTTTGTCTACTAATTTTAAAACAGAATAATGAAATGGTACCACAGAAACAATTGTTAGTTCATATTTAAACAGTTTTCAATGTTTATGGCTAACGTATTGTGCCATAATATTTTCGCTATCTTCCAGTACGTTTATAGTGATAAATATACTACAGTTTTGTTGTTGAGAATTAAATGGAAGAAGTGAGGAAAATTTTTCACAAAAATATGAATAATATTCCACAAAGCCCTTATCTTTGAACCCGATTACAGTTTATTCAAAATATTTGTTTCTTCTACTTCATTTTCACTATTTTCAACGGGCCTTCGTATGCAATAACGATTTATTTCCTTAATTGCGACGATGCACTGTCTGATTATGATGCCGTTTTTTCGCTTTCGCGCTTGCGCAAACCGAAAACGAAAAAAACCCACAATTATTCCACCATCCGATACATATTCTTCCGATGGCTCCTTCTACCTATAGATATCTCCCGCACCTTCAAAAGGGGCCCGGGAAACCCCAGCAACCTACGTTCAGTACGTTGGACGAAATTAGCCGTACGTATTCACCCAATAAATCGTCAATTTTGCCAGAACAATTGTTTTTGGCGTTCCCATACAAATTGTGAAGAATCTTACGCTTTTCTTTGCCTGAATGAGAAGAGAAATTGTTTCAGAGATGTTGTGCATACACGCAAAAAAATCTATTCTCCAATCAAGTATATAATACTTGATTGAAGTAAATGATACACTCATATATAAGCAAGAATATGGTATACTTGAATCAAGGATTTCTTATTCTCAAAGTTCAAATATACCATTTACTCCCACTAAATAAATAATATACTACAATTTAATAAAATCACTATTATTGACTCAAGGAAATTTCAATACTTCTTTTGAGTAAATCTTTTATCAAAATGAGTAATAAAAATATTTCGTTCGAATATAAAATATGTTCAAGACAAGTTTTCGGATTTCTTCATTTCAGCAGCACTTTCATTTGAAGAAAATAAATCTTATACTTGAATAAAGTAATATTTCTACTCAAACCAAGATTAATTAGTTTTAGAACAAGTACATCGTCCTCTCAGTTCAAAATTTTCAAACTACTTAATCTGAATACATCGAAAAATCTGTTAGAGTATAGTTTATATTAATGGTAAATGTATTACTTATTTGATGAGAATCAATCATATACTTGAAAGAATAATAAGATAAATGTTAAAGTGAGCATTGTATATTCTCGACTGAGGAACGATGATTTACTTCCCTTGAGTGTAGGTATATGCTTCGATAAATATGTTGGTATGTATTCTCATTCGGAATTCAACTGACTTTATTATTGATAAGGTATTTATTAATTATTCCTCACAGGGTACTATCATGTTCTAATGAGAAACTAAAGTATCTGATTAATGAGCAATTATTACTTTGATCTGATTCGAGATTATATCATTCATTGGGGTATATTTTTCTTCGATGATTGATCAATCTTAAACCTCAATTGATTCTTGTTTTCCTAAAGTGATTAGCGATATTGAAAAATGTGCAATGTATTTCATGTGAGTTCTTATATAATTTTTATTCTGAATGAGAACAGACATGTTATATATTGCAAATTAAGAATATTTCTGATCAATATCAGAAAACAATAACCATTTCATTTTCAAGTTTTACCCAGTCATGTAAGTCTGAAGAAAATATACCAATTAATAATTTCGAATCAGATCAAAGTAAGAATTTCCCATTCAATCAGATACCATAGTTTCTGATAGAAGGTGAGGTACCCTATGAGGAATGCATAATAAAAAAAGTATCAATAATAAAGACAGTTGAATTCAGGATGAGAAACATACACATACATCGGAGCATATACTTACACCTTACTGAATGATGAAATTTCACTTTCCTGGTAAGCTATTATCTCATCTAGTAAGAATGTACCTAATATCTGATTGAAATCAAATATCTAACACACGTATAGAACCCCTTACATATTCAATAAGGCTATAAGAGTAAAATACGGAATCAGTGGAAATAAATTTATTAAGTACTGTAAAGAAAATGGAATATAACATATAAAAACATAGTTTTTACATAAAAAAGGTATAACATTTTAACATCACATTCGTCAGGAATATAAGTGAACAATAATTCTCACTACAGAGGAACATTAAATCTTAAAAAAAATTGTATGGAAAATAATGAGTGTGGCATGCTGCATTATAATAAAAGTCACTAACTTAAAAAAAACTATTATAGGAATACCAATAGTGTCATAAATACATATAAATATAGTACAATATAATATAATAACCTGCTTTTTCATAATTGTTGTTTATATATGTATAATTTCGTGAATAAATTATTATTATTATATAATATTAATTAGTCATATGAGCTACTAAAAGTGTTCCCTTGGGCGTACCCAACAGTCCGTATCTGGTAGAGCTTATACAAAAAAACAAGTGCTGAGTTACTTTTATCTACAAGTAGGTATTTTATAAATTTCACCAAAGTTGCAATGAGTAAGTTCAGATATTTCTAGCAAGAGTACAATATTCAACTCATACATTATTTCCTCAGTTGAATACCAATACATATGTGGAATCAAAATTATTAAAACTCACCTAATAATATTTCTCCACTCTTCTGAATAAAGTGGTCCTTATTCTGTGGAATCATTCAAGGTATGAGATTCTTCAAGTCATCGTTGTACTGTGTGTTTCTGTTGAGACATCTCCTGAAAAAATTGGAAATTTTCATGAGTAAGAGATAATTATTCAAAAATTTCTGCTGTAATAAAGAGTGATAGAAAATTAACTATGAAGGTGAAACTGATAATAGTAGAAAAGACCAAGAGCAGGAATAGGTTTAAGTTCTTAATTGATCAAATAATTCTCATAATAGGGGCTTACCTTGAAATTTTCTAAACATAGTGATCCTACATCCCCAATCTCTCATCCAATTTTCCATTTCTTGCTGTAGGTCACAACACAACACAAAAATACTCGTTTTATGTTATAGAAGCACGGGGCACTTATAACAATCATGACGCGCTTCAAATTGATCCGATTGGAAAGTAGAATTTTCTGTTGCAAACTGTACAGAGGGCGCAGTCTAGTATATTGTTGAATTATATTCTTGAATTTAGTGGATGCAAGAATTTATCTACTTGAATTACGACAAACACTGTTAACAGGTGGATAGGAAGGATTTCATTGGCCAATTCTAATAACGCCTTTAGTATATTGTTGAATTATATTCTTGAATTTAGAGGATGAAAGAATTTATTTACTTGAATTACGATAAACACCATTACAGGTGGATATGAAGGATTTCATTGGCCAAGTCTAATCACTTGAATGAATTCGCGTTCGCATTTCAGTATCCTAAGATGAAGAATATGCAAAATGCAAATACATTTTGGGTTATGATTGGTTTTCTATAATTGAATGATTTCAATTTTTGTCAAATTACAAAGATTTTGTTACTTCAAAAATAAATCCACATATTCACAAAAAAAATTTAAAATACATATCAGATTTCTTGAAACCCTGAGTTTGAGTGATAATGCTCTCAAACGACTATTTCTGATACGTGATTAAAAGTAATGAAATGTGTACGAGAGTCTCGGAAGAAAATAATATAGAACACTTGAATTTTCAGAATATAAAAGTTATATAAGATATATAAGTTATCGTTTGGGTGAAGAATAAATATTTGATGATGTGCACGGGTCATTTTTTATAAACTGAGTCGGAATTCACTCAAAAAAGTTGAAAAAATATTTGCATGTTATTTTTCAGGTGAGGTCTGAAAATTTAGAAAAAACATGAGTTTTTAAGTTTACATTCCTCATTTTTAGTTTGTCATCCATCATTTATTTTTAAGGTTTATAGGGTGTTAGTGCTCACGAAATACAATCATTTATATCTTAGTTGTTTTCAACATATGTATCGATATTACTGGATACAAACATTTCACATAAGAAAAAATAATCGTACGATCAAACGATCAAATCTTTACTGTTGAGATGCTCAAGAAGCACAAAGTTTTTACTTGTTTTTCAAAATACGTGTTCTGCTTTTACAAGGTTACCCTAGTACCCCTCCTGGGCAACGAGCATTTTGGAGATATTTTTCTTTAATTTTAATAAATAGATATACGAGTATTTTATGTATTTCATAGGTTCAATGAACTATCAATAATGTAATTTTATTTTGAGAATTAGCTGTATTCATGTTTGAGGTTGAGTAAAGTAGCGGAAGCAAGACTTCGCCTCCATATTTTAGTTTATTGTATATTACAGTACAACTAATAAATGCTCTTTTTATTATATATGATGACTTCCGAAGAGTAATTATCGTTAGATTGGACAGAATATGTATAACAAACTCCTTAATACATACATTCTTTCATTCATATTAAATGAATAATTTTTTGGATGTAGCATATTGTACCCATCTATTAAAAAATGTTCTAAACTACTTTTAGTCATTCAAAATACAACAACTTTTTCACTCAACTCGTTCGGATTCAAGATATGCTGGAATCAAATTTAACATTCAAGACTATCTAGTTACTCTACCCGAGAATTCATTTTTTTCGAAATTATTATATTGAGAATATCAATTATTCCGAAATATTATATGGAATGAGTATACATGTATTCTCTTAATGAGTAGATGATATTTTCAAACCGTAATTACCGTTTAGTTCAATGGAATGAGCAATATTCTTAAATTGATAACAGTATCTATTCATATACAGAATATTATTTACTTGGATGAAGCATTATATTCTTCTTTGGAGTATATGAATTTGAAACAGTATTTACTCATTCCAAATATACCAAATTTCTCAATTTACTTGTTCCGATTCCATATATACTTGAATCAACCTTAACATTTCAAGAATATCTTGTTACTTGTTTCGAGAATAGATTTTTTTTTCGTGTAGGAAGTCAAATTTGGCTGGAATCTAAAATAATGAACTTCATTTCTTTCACCATTTTATATTTTGTTAAATAAGCCTCAATGAAACTTATTCAAAGAGAAAAAAATCCTTTTCAATTTAATAATTATTCATGCAATTGGAAATAAATTGGCAAATTCAATTCATTTCAACTTTTAATAACTACTCCTCCGATGTCAACTTGAAATATATGTCTAAAACAGCATTTGTGATAAATTTCGTCAGAATAGTATCTTCAGAAGTTGTAAACATTTTGGTCAGTACCTACTGTTGGTCTGAACCTTAATACTTATAAACTTCGAACAGAAGAGTTAGTTGAAAACTTCTCAGGATAAGTTTGGAGCCTGAATATCTCAATTGAAGCTGTTATCGGGCCAAATCAGATGATAAGTTTCTAAGTGAATTTTAGAAACGAATAACAGTTTTCAAATACTCAGTGACAATGTTGTGTGACGTTTATTCTGTAAATAGTTATTATTGCTAAAAAGGTAACTTTTTGTTATTGATCATTATACGAGTCAGAAGTGTTTTCATGCATATTCATATTAAAAGAACGAATACCATATTTGAACATCCAGATGGTATCATTTTATTGATTTGTGAAATTCATTTCAAGTCATCGAATTAATGGCAATGGAAAACTAAAAGAATTATTCCGGAATACCGAAAAACACCTCGAGCCAGCGTGGAGTAATGGAGACGTGGACTGCAGATCTTGGGTTCCATCTCGTCCTGAAATTAATAAACTTTATATTTTTCTTTCAACCTTTCCGGAGTAGAATTTTTTGGTTTCTATGAGATGTGAAATCAGAAGCTTTTGCATGCATATTTGTATTAGTAAAACGATATGTAATTCAAAGTTGAATATCCTAAGAACAATGGGTTTCGTTCCAATTATTAATAAATAATATTAGGGAATGAAATTGCGGTTCTTCGACCATTAAGTCACAAAAGCTTGTGGCCAGAATAAGCGGTTTTTAATTTAATTTATTATTTTGAATTGAGAGCTAACAAAATACAATACGTGAAACAAAAAAGTCCCTAGCTGAGGTTGGTGCAAAACGGAAACCATACTATTCTGCGTATGATACCAGAGCACAGGGAAAAACCTCATTAAAAAAACCTGTGTAATATATTCGAGTACACTAATATGAGGATACTTTTATATATTATATTTCAGGTATATATTAATTTGAATATTACCAGAATGAAACTACTTCTTAACTTCTACATATATTCTCAACAACTGCTGTACAAAGTATCTCCGCAGAGATTGTCCCACATGTTACATACAATACAAAAACATCAGCTTGCGCTGGAAAACCCGCGAATATGAAATATTATTCTAATATACCGATTTGGAAATTCACATCGAAAACATACGATATACAAGGCATCAGACAGAGAATTTTTCCTCTCCAGTTGCACAGATGAATAGGCGAGATGATCAAGTGCGATAACTGAATGAAGTTCAACTGTCTCACTGCATTAATCTAGTCTTGTCTCTCTCTTATCGCAGTATGGTAGGGAACCTGCACTGCACGTAAAGAATTTTTAATTTGTCAGGCTGCCCGTAATACGCGATTCAAGTATTTACTGTTGCCTACCATACTAGAGAATTACGCTCCTCTAAACGATAAGAGAGAGACAAACTAGAATAATGAAGTGAGACAACGAATTCAGTGTTTACAGCTAGTGATTGTCTCGACTATTCATCTGTGCAACTGGAGGGAAAAATTCTCTGTCTGATGCATTGTATATCGTATATTTCAGATGTGAATTTCCAAACCTGTATATTACACCCTGTCTCGCCGTTTTTACAAATTGAAACCCAAAACTATTTGAATAAATACTTACCTTCAATATTTAGATACAAAATACTTAATTCATGCTCTAATGCGGTAATGGCCAAACAATACCTTATGTTCTGATAAGCGCTTTATAACAGGAGAATTGATTCCGTAAATTAATAGAATTGAACCATCATTTTATTATCTCTCTTCTGATATGAATAACCGTTAAAAGTCTTTTGACTGGTTTTATAAATTTTAAATATAAATCTATTCAGACATGTCCAGATAATACATGAACCACTCATTAGGTACATAGTCACTGAGTACTACAACTATAATCACTTTTTATAATATGGGAATATTATTAGGTAATTGAACGTTCTCAATGAAATCCTACAGATATTGGCTCATTAAAAAGGAATATTCAAATGCTACGTTTCAAATCTACCGGATGAGCAGTTTCAGAGATAATAAAAACATAACATAAATATTTCAGTGACAACAGTTAGTACTGATTTGGCCCGCTTACGAATTCAGATGAAATATTCAGACCTCAAACCTATTTTGATAATAACAAGTCATTAGTACTTTTCGATCGAAGGTTATGAGTATATTTGAGTCCAGACCTGTACCACTGAGCAAAAATAATTTTTTCTCAAAAAAATACAATTCGGACGTAATTTAACAAAAATGTGCGCATCCTTAAGAAAACTGAGTTTAACATTAATCAGATATGTAATTCCTTATACACACATACAGTGAATTATCTCCAATAAGTCGAAGTTTAAGTGGAAGGAACTCCAAAACCGATTAATCGCTTTTGCTTTTTCACGGTAGAATGCAGATATTTTTAATCTTCCTTAAAACTGCCAAGTCCTTAGCTTTTTACTTTCCAAAGTTAGAAAGACCAGAAATTTCTCGATCCGCATTGCTCAGGCAAAACAATTTCCTTTGATTTTCTGACGGCACGATTGCTATGAAATTTTGCAAGAATTTCTGTGTGTGACTTTTCTCTATCTGGATACCTACTTACGAATTGATTGTTCGCAGAAATTTTTTAAAAAGGAGAACATTTTTTTACATGTCAATAACACTAAAACTACAGAGCCGATTTGGCCCGATAACGAACTCAAATGCAAAATTGTTTCCGAACCTACCATCAAAATATCGATTCCATTACTTTATTCGTTCGAGAGTTATTGTGTTTACGGCCAGCCAAGCTGGATCACTTCAGACCCCATATTCTTCTTCAGTGAGTCCAACCGAGTTGTTCGAGGCAATAAAATTCGAGAAGTACAGATAATTCAGCCAAGCGCAGTTGCTCCAGAAACAAGCGCGCAACAAGCATATATTTCATTAATCGTTTTTTTCTCAGTATTGTTTCACGCTTCTTTGCAGTATTTATGGGTGTATTATCAACATCAATGTTCAGAGGATGAATTGATTGATCACTTCATTAGCTATTGTCATAATCAGTATTATATAATATATAATTATGGAGTAGGCAGTTTGCAGTTTACGCTAGATGAATTTCTTCTGTATCTTATGAAATCAGAATCAGGAGATAGAATTCCTGTCCTATATTCCCAAATTATCGCATCTCCAAACAGAATATGCAATCATCAGCAATAAAACTGATTGCAAACTCGTGTTCCCCAATAATGAGGGACTAAGAACAAGCCTATCTATTAATATTCCTCCTCTCTTCTGATAATATAGCAGCCAGCTATTCATAATCCCTAATCGACATAGCAAAATGAATAATCTCCCCCACTTTCTATGAGCTCAGCACCATGGGATATTTGATTTATGACCCCAGGAAAGTAATGACTTCTGTTCAGTCAGTCTTGGCTACTCGGATTTTCGGATATTCTGGACCATCCAGTTATTGATCTTAACACCACACCACTACGCAACGAGTTTGTTCTCGTCAACTACTGGAAGAGACGTTCTGAACTATAGTTTGTTACACATGACCTTTCCGTTAAATATTATATGGATATACAGGGTTTTCCTTTTAACTTGGCCTATTAGACGTATTCAGAGAACTAGTGAATATTTCGTTCTGAAATTTCAGGTGGAGCCTTGGGGATGAAGAAACTCTTCGGCAGAAATTTTCTCAAGTTCACAGTGCTGCCACATCTATCTTGAACGCATATCAACTTTTTTTTCAATATAATTGCCATGCACTGTTGCCAAGTTACACATTCTTGAAATTTTTGACATCTACATTGCCAGTTTGGAGATGCAATATCTCGATTATTTTTTATGTGAATGAAACCAAACTCCCAGTATTCAACGTGGAACTCCATATTTGTTTTACAGCATTCGATTCGAAATAAAAAATTAATGCCGATCTCTTTTCAGGCTAATTATTTATTTCGGATAGTTTTCGAATGAGATGAAAAATACTGAATTTTCCATTATTTATAGCCATGATCCATAGTCATAATGCTTTATGATATTAAGATTAATTATCGGAATTGATTCCATGGTTGAGGTCATAGATATTGGGCCAGGATTGCCGTAGGCCAAAACTGTTTTCGGAATTTCTTCTCAGTCATTCTTACTAAATATGAGTAACGATTTTTGAAGTTCCTACAGGTCCTACCAATGATTTTTCGGCATTCTCCGTGAATGGTGAAACAACCTGAATCGTTTTTGAATAACATGGGTAAACTTTTTTCTTTGTCATTCTTGATAATCACTTTTAATGGTCTCAACCAAAGAACCTACTTCAATATAATTACCTCACAATCATAGAGCCATTACATCGTAAACACAACCATAGATTATGACTTATAGTGAAATATTTCATTATTTTCATCTTTTTCAGAAACCATCAAGAATAAATAATTAGTACTTATAAAAGGATTGCCATACTTGAAAACATTGCTATACCGTTTTGCCCAAATATCTGTAGTTTTCGAATTTTGAACCGAAAATGGTATCAGACAATAGGATTCGACTCCCTGGTGACGAATTCCAGCTCAAATTCAATTCTGTCCGTGGGGCCATTCGTCCGATCCTCCAAACGTCCGTTAGCACGATAACTTTCAAAGGGATTGGCCTAGAGACTTTCGAGATGAAATTGGTTAAGGTTCTAATACCTAATGACGAATCCGTGGTCAAATTCAAAAACTTTCGAATGGATTGTCCTAGAGAGTTAAAATTTTCAGGGTGAGTTCGGTTTTCAAATGGCTCGGTTAAGTTCGTTAACCAGCCGAATCGTACAGGGTGTTCCATGAAATATGGCCATAAAAAATGTCTTATCCTCAATATCTCAGACGAAACGAAATCAATTATAATGAAATTTTGTTTCTATATGCTAGATTCTCATAATAGCCTCATGCAAAATTTTGTGGCCATAGTGTTAAGAGAATCACAGATAATTCAATTGGAATATTGAAAAAAAGAATCTTTATATTTTGATCACAAGATATCCGAAGATCGATATACTGAATGTTCAAGCAAAAATCCGAACCATAGAATTTTTTTTTATTCATTTCTTTTATAGTACATTATTTCAATGATTTCCAGAATATAATTCCGATTGTGCTGAAATTTTGCATTCATATACTTAGCATGAATTTTAAGTCCTATACAAAATTTTGAGTTGATAGCAGTATTGCTCCACCAATGAATGAGCTCTCAAAATCACCTGCTCAGGGATTTTCTTAATTTTTTTCTATTTCTAATTGAATGCTGTAAAACAAATATAGGATTGCCATTTGAAATTCTTGAAATATTTCAATTTCATGTTCCACATATTCCAAATATTCGAAAAACCTTACAATGTATCAAAATACCGAATGTACCACATAAAAGCTGGGATTTTTCGCTATAAGACTGCCGAGTTTGGTTTTCGTCACATTAAAAATTATCGATATATTGCATTTTCAACTGGCAATGCAGATGTCAAAAATTTTAAGGATTTGTGCATAATTTGGCAATAGTGCATGACAGAGGAATTGCTCTAAAAGGTTGTATCGAGAGTTTGGTATGGAATCTATACATAAATGAAAATAAAGGAAGTTTTATTTGAAATAGGAAAATAGATATATGCGTTTAAAATAGATGTGCCAACACTGTCGACTTGAAAATATTTTAGCCGAAGTGTTCTTTCATCCCCAAGGCTCCACCTAAAATTTCAGAACGAAATATTTACTTCTTCTCCAAATACGTCTAATATGCCAAGTTGAAAGGAATACCCTATATCGGGCAAGATAAATGTGCCCAAGCGGTAGTTTTGCAAAAATAAGGGTGGACATAAACAAGAATTGCAGAAAGGTTTTAGTTTCCCATACAAGTGTGTCCAGAAGGTTTCAGCGATTCAGGGAGACAGGTATGAATGTCCGAAGACCAGGACAGGGTAGACCACGGGTAACAAACTGCCATTCAAGAACGTTGCTTGAGAGTTTCTTCGTTGGGACAACGGTTTACAACCGCTCGCCTCCTTCGAAATCAGCTTGAGCAAACTCATGGGGTCCAAATGACTTAGGAATCCAACTCAGAGAAATCTGGGAAGGATTAGATCAGAACATTTTAAAATCACTCATTTTGAGTATGAACCGTCGTTACCGAGCTGTAATTAACGCAAGGGGTGGAAATACCAAGTACACTTATCAGCATTCCAGTATTTTGAAAATTGTTTATTTCTCTTCTTTCACATAAGATTCGGTGAAATCTTGAATTTTTCTTTCATTTAATGTGTCTTGTTTAGTTCAAAACCTTCCCGAGAGAACATAAAAATAAGTTATAAAGTCAATGTACAGTTAACTTTCATTAAAATTGAGATTTTCAGAATGTGCGTTAATTTTTTTGCGCAGTTTAAATTATTCATCGTGTATAATTACGCCAAATAATTTGACGTCGATTTATCATCAATCGAATGAAGTTTCAGATATTGAATTGGAAATCAAAGTTTTCTAAACACAACGATTTTTATTTATGAAAAAGACACTTTCAGTACGGCATGATTCAGATTATCCAAAATACTTCAGTTTGTCGAGTCGGATTCACCCATATTGCATAACAAGATTGTCCCATTCTTTCTGAAACACCCTGTAAATTCCTAGGTGAAATCTTTTCGCATGGATATTCGAACGAGGAGGGTTATATTGGATCTTGCTTTCGGAATTAGAGAGAATTATGTTTTTGGTCTTTAGTGCAAATTAGGTATACATGGACAATATACTGCTTCATAAAAATTACCTGTTTTCAACGTCTCCAATGCGCTGGTTTTTAGCTACAATAATGTTGAATGGAATGACGCATTGCAGCAGAAAACGTGACATTTATTATAGGATTTTCAATAGAAATGCAGTGAAGTAAATACGAATTAAGTACTGAACGAAGCAATCTACACAATTTATGACCACTTTCAATGTTGAATTGTGGCCTTTTTATGAACTATGACAGCAGTTCTTCGAATAATAATTTAAATATATTCGAAATTATATGAACTTAGTTTTAGTTGTAATCGATAAGTTATATCCATAAAATGAAAATTCAATTGAATTGTGATTTGCGAACCTTTTAAAAATAGATCGCTTCAATTCAATTTTCTGTCTTATACTCAGAATGTGTAATAGACCCATTCAGCAGAAAGCGTTATTTATCATCGACTGGAGATCATCGTAAACCTTATTCATTAAATGCAATTCTCAAAAACATTGAAAGGGATATTGCCGTTCCTTAGATGGCTTTAAAAAATTCAGTAGACCTACAGCAAAGAAGCCAATGAAGAATAATGGTTTACCAAATAACAAACAAAACAATCTGAGGTTTCTTCGGAATGCTTTCTATTTATCTTTGCATACTCCTACCACATATAGGGTCAACCATCAGCATCACGAAATGTCTCCTATCTTTCCTTGTCGAAATATAGGATGATTTCTTCATTCTGGCAGGCGTTTCATATTTTTAGTTCTGTATATCAGACTTGAATTATTTGTTTGAAATTTGTTACACTTTTTAGCATCTGTTGTATTATGCATACCGAATAACAAAATTTCAGTGGTATATTCAGAAAAAAGTTTCAACTGATGCGAAAATGGCCACCTTGTGCCACTCTCTGATTTATTCAAAATGCATAAACACTGAAATAGAATTTCATCATTCAAATTTGTGTCACATCTGTGAACGTAATGCAATGAACTAACAGATATGGAGATACATTGTAAGAATTATTTATCGTCATTTCAACCTTAGAAGCTCGAATCCTATATATTTCTTAATAATATAACACAAATCAAAAATAAATATTCGAAATTTTTTCATTCACTATTTTTTGATCATATTAAGTACATCTTGACGATACTGATAAAAATTCATTGTATGTTGTCGATTTTTAATTAATAATAATAGTCGTAATGTCAAGATCTATTGAATGGATATATTGGGATATAATGGATTGGAAGATACGGTCAGATGGCCACCGAAGAACCCCGACCTAACGCCTTTGGATTTTTATGTGTAGAATACTTTGAAAGAGAAAGTATATCTAATTGGCCTTCAGACTCGGAAGATTTTCATCGACAAAATGAAATTGTGTGTTGTGCAGAACTGCGTCAGAAACGCTATGAACTTTGCAGAGTTGTACATTCAGTACGAAATCGATGTGTCAAAAATTTAAGGAGGTTCCTTTTTTTCGTTATTATTTTGATTCAAGATGAAGTGATGGCTTCCATAAAACTAGATTGAGAATAATTCACGAAGGGCTTCAGAATAGAGCAAATTTAGACTTTTCCGTTGTTATCATGTTAGCCATGATAATATGGCGGAGGATGAACAGCTAGTACAAAAGTTGATATTTCATTCGAAAGTACACTAAATAAGGTATTCTTTACTGAAAGGGAAACGTATACATAATTATTGATATTTCATCGAAAAAACTATTGAGAAAATAGGACATATTTTGTTGATTTCAGAATCGTGATATTCATCTCTGTACCACGCCCGCAATGAGAGTTTTTCCTGCACACACTCTCTTATCTTATACAAAATTGATTGCGCTTTCCGAATATGTGGTCAAATTTTATGAGACTACAAGGAAAACTGAATAATGATCATTTAGGAGGAAAAACTCGAAATATTTCGTAAAATCAAGAAATGTTGAATTGAAGAACCGTCCACATTTCGACCATGCGTTATATGACATTTTTGTTGCAAATCACTCGCATAATCCCCTCTTCAAATTTGTCCACTTTAAAAGTAGACACCCCGTATATTGAATAACTGCATAAAACAGCCTAGTGGATCAAGAGAAAATAGAAATATACTCGTATTATGGTTAACCCTAATGTGTACAAAATGTTTGATACTAAACTTATTGGCAATCTTTGACGATGCAAATTGTAAGATGACTAACCTTCGCGATTTCAGCACAAATTTTATAAGTGTTGAAAATATACACTTAATACAGAAAACAGCTGTCCCATTCAACTTTATTCAATACAAAAACTCTTCATAGTATTAAGGGATATATTCGAATGATTCAGATAGAAATTCAGTGCACCAGGAAAAATAATGTATAGTCCGTTTAAGAATGATTGACATCTCGGGTGGCTGTGGGAAATCGAAAATATGTTGGTATCGGTCCGTTCGGTGAATTTCGATTTGCCAATTTTAGGTTGGTGTTGAAAATATCACTGATTTTGACTTTTTCCAGTTTGAGTTAACCTATTGAAGATATTTCGAATTTATTTGTGAATATTCTTGATTTAATCGGCAAGTGGATATAAATATCTCTTAAATCTGCTTTGATTTGATTACTGAATTGAAAATGGCCGGAATACAACCAGATACCTCTCACCTTACTGCAAGGGAACGTCAGGCAGTGTATCGGTGTTACTGCGAGATCTTTAGGGATTCAGTAGATATTTCTGCTAGTATTAAATGCATTGTGCTGGTATTTCAGGTAAACGATCATGTACAATGTGTTTTCTGATTAAGTAATGAGTTTTTAAATTTCAATTTCTCCTAGAATTTCGTAGAAAAAAGTAGAAGGCAAGTTGGTAGAGCCAGAGTTAGCACTGGAAGGAAACCTATTCCACATGATTATACCTTCAAAGAGACATTAAACGACATTATTTTTTCTAAAATCAAAAACAACGAGTATATCACTTTGGATATCATTTTTGAACTGGCTGAAAAGCACCTGGATTTCGATCATTTTATGTCAACACTTTATAGAATAATCAAAAAAATTGGTTACAAGTATGAGAAAGTTGATCGAAGGAAATTCTTATTGATAAACATAAAGATATCGTGAATATACGGTTTTGTGGTAAATATCTTGAATACTTGAGAGAAAATGTAAAATTTGTTTATCTAGATGAAACATGGATATTTGAAAGTGGCAGTCAAATCCGCCAGTGGACATTAGAAAGTAATCCTAAAGGTTTGTTAATCAAATACCTACGACTGCTTCTCGTAAAAAGTAATTTGGCAATGGCTACAAGAACATAAGTTTCCTATAATTGATTAACTTAGGAATACTTAAATCCTTTGTTGGATTTTATAGAAAGTTGAATTGTTAATACAATTTTAATGTTTACTGTAACAGTTATTTTACATGTTATGTTCGCTTTGGATTACTGCATTTAGAGGATAATTCTAATATGTAAATAAATAGTAAAATGTATAAGGCTATTATAAGTATTCCACTGTACTTTTAATAATTATCTTCAATGAATCTATGATTGCATATAATATTTCGGTCTCCAATTAACAATAAAATTTTGGAATAATGTTCTGAATTAATTTTCCAATTTTGTACAGAAGCTTATTTTAGTTTTTCACTGTAAATTGTCAGTTTTAAGAAATGTTGAATAAGTGTGTTCCTTACCCATACTGTAAGGATTGAAATAAAGATTTTATGCTAAAACTTTAACTTTTGCTTTCTCTGAATTCCATACACTCAAAGGAACTCAATCAACTTTTATCTAAAATAATACCGACAAGACCTAAATAAAGCTAAATTGACAATCGTTTCCATTAAAAGCCAAAATATTCACCATTTCTCTATTCTCGACTGAGTTCAGTGTGTTATCTATTGGATCTAAAGAAATAGTACTTAATTAATATGATGGATATGTTAAATCAACAAACAAATACTGAATTATTCATATCAAACGTCACCAAAGCATATACATGAATGAAATCATTATTTAATCTGTGCAATAGTATATTCTGAAACAAGTATGAATTTCATACAAAAATTATAACATCTTGTGGTCCACATTTTTTCACTTCATTTAATTTTAACACCTTTGCCAAACAAGCTCTGTTTATTTTTTTTAGCTATTCAATAAAATATTCCTCTTACTGAAATAGACAGAATAATAAGTTTATTAAAGTTATACAATTAACATACCCACTGAAGAGATTCTTTTATTAGTGTTTTTGTCTTATTATGTATAACCAATTAACGAATTTGGCCACACATTTCAGAATATCAACAAGTTCTTACTGTTTCGTTTCACCAGTTTGGCTACCTTAGTTGAATTTGAGTTGAACACAATCATTTTTAGTTATAATTATGAAAGTTTGTCAGAGAAAAAGAACATTTATCTTAATTATCTTCAATAGAGTCTCAATCTTCATGGGTGAATTATGAATGACATCTCATTAGAGTACTTCGATAGTTTTATAGTTTTATTTATTGAGGCAGCGATATAGTAATAGAACCTGAATCCCATTGATTGAACTGGACTGAAATAATAAGTGACTGTTTATTTTTCATGATATTCATAAGCTTAGGGGCTATACCTATTCTGGTTTCCTCGCTCTTTAGCTGCAAATGATGGTAAATACAAAAATTTGTCAATACAGTGTCAGAAATTATATACTGCTGGTAGGTTTAGAGATTTACACAATCCTAATGTTATTTAAGAATCAGGAACATTCTCAAGCTCAGAAACTTGCTTTGGAAAATAAAAATATTGTATTAAATATGTTTTTAGGTTATGTTTATTTATTTCCCTTCTCTGACTGAGTGATGAACCCACAGAAATTTTTAGTGACTTTTTAGTAACTAGAAATAAAGCCCCGACTGGACGTTCATGGCATGCTTCGATGTCAATAATTCTTAAACGGACTATATACCTTATTACTCTTACTCTTGGTACATTTTTTTCACTTGTTTATTGCATAACTCGTCACTCCTTCTGAGAGTGTGGTTCGAATATCCCTTTTGAATGGAATATTCAGCAATTCGATGAAGTCCCAAGTGTATCTTATATTCTTTAAATTATAGAAGTCATTCTTTTCTTGTGAATTATTCGATGATCACTGAGTAGTTAATAATGCTTATTCTTACCGAATATTGCAGAATGTTTTTGCGTCAACAAAAATTGTTTCTAAATATCTTAGCTGAGATCGTCTTTCGTACAGTGGCGGTAAGCGAAATGTGAACGTATCAACAGAGCATATTATTTGGCTTTCTTAGTTGATTGAATAAGGCTTTGTCATATAATAAGTATATTCTGTGGATTAATTTTGACGTTGATTATTAATTACTGTACTATATAATCATAGATATACATGGATAATGAAGCCAAATTCACAATAGGAAAAAACTCGTTCACATTTCGCCACTGTACGTTGAAAATCGACTATTGATTCGCATGTAGGTGCCTCCATAAGCACTAATCATATTGCTTTCGGATCGTTGTTCAGCTAAGACATCGAAAGTAGGAAAGCACATGTTGAACACTTCCTCATTCCTTCTGTATGAACATAATTGAAGAAGATTTCGTTCCTTTGAAGTGAATGAATTATCATCCTGGGACGAGACGGAGCTCTGCGATATGGAATTGAGAGAAGCGTGTTGTAATTGTGAAGTTTGACGTATTCCTCCAGAGGACTAGAATGATAAATTACTGAAACGCTTCGAGGTAGGTTAGAGTCATATGCAATGAATCTTGAATATAGGGATCCTTCTCTCTTCCCTGAGAGTCGCTTTAAAATACTTGGTTTTCATTAAAATTGGAGTAATTCTGATTGCTCACACGCACCTTCTAGTCACAAATGTAATTTGTTTTGCATATAAGAGTTCGGTTATTTTAGTAATTTCAACGAAATTCTCTAGCTATATTCTTAGAAATAATGTCATTTAGATATGGCTTCTTTGTTATTTGAATATACATTGTTGTGTAACTAATTATCGGGAAAAGAGGAAAACTACGAATATGTACTTTCTTGAGGGGTGTTCATTCATAACTGGTCGTTGTGTTCAATATGATATGATTTCTCACATATTGCAATCATGCGCATAATAAATTATGATGACATATTACAACTACAAATATATGTACCTACAATATGCATCATATCTACAACAATTTATTTGAATACCAATTTCAATTTCGAAGAAGATGAAAGCGGCCTACATCTCAGGGGCGTAGTGACCGGTGTTCGGCGTGTTCGAAGAACACGGGCCCGGCCCGGGCTTGGGACGACTATACTATTTTTTCTTGCAGAATAAATCCTTCATTTTGTACTAAAACCAACTTATCCATTCATATCAGAAATATGATTGTTATTAAAATTTACCACATCGCACACAAATGAAAACGTTGAATCAACAATTCCTTATTTATATTTATATTCTTCTGGTGAAAATTGCTATCCCCGTAATCAATTTTGCGGCCTGGACAAATCGTACCGAACTCTTTGCATGAAGCGTGTCGGCATTCTGTTTAGGGGATAATTACATTACATTAACGTCACCAGATGATCGCTTTATTGGGGCGGCTTCTTTGATGTAGGATTCTTCATGTACATAGGGAAATTTTTTTTTGGACTAGGGGGAAAATGCGAAATCATTTCACTTCTATTCCTATTCTAGAGAAATAAGTACCTATTCGAATTTGAAACGACGTTGTGCTTGTGAGTGTGTTCAGAGTGAAAGTTCTCAAAATTCTTGACTTTTTTAGTGTTTTTGAATTTCTGGACTTTAAGTGTTATTGAAGGTGAGTTCTATAATTCATCACGTGGCTGATTTTTTCGTTAGGCGCCTCTCTTAATATGAAAAACTGCGGGTCAGTCTTTGGGGATTGCTGATAGAATTGAAAACTAAGTGAATTATGAATTGTATCGTCGAGTTATCAGATTATTATTTTCAAATAATTTTCGGTATATAATCAAGGATAAATGTTCGAATTGGTAATTGGTCACTAACACTTCTTCATAAACCAAAAATAATTAGAAAAAAAGAGCCTAACAGCTCGACGATATAATTCACAAGTTACTTCGTTACTTGTCTCAAGAAATCTTGCTAGAATTATTTTCAATTATTTCTGTAGAAAATGAAGTTGCCCGAACATTAAGTATAGCTAATATTGTGACAAATTTTGCAAATTCGAAAGCCCGCAAAAAAAGTTTTGATTGCGCTTCGTTTTTATCTCTTTTTTGTGTTTATTACATTAATAATATATTCATATGTTAAATTGGTTTTAATATTATTTCGTTTTTTGTTTTCATTCTGCTTATAGTTGTTATTTATTGTAGTTGTTATTTTATTAGTTGGTTATATTTATATGTGGAAGGTATCCACGTATTTTTGTATTGTCACTATTCTAATTAAGTGACAAAGAAAATGTGCGTTTATTTGGTCCTTATCGATTTTTTTAGTTATGTAAGCAGCAGGCACCGCTGCTAGTGAGGGTAGGGCCCGGAAAATATCTTGAACACAGGCCCGTGGTGGGGTTACTACGCCACTGCTACATCTTATCACCTACTATTCACAAATTCAACCCCAGAAATGGATTTGTATTATTTTGAGTTTTATTAGGTACAAATAAATAAAAATCTCTTTGTAGATTTGAACAATATGTAGAAGTTATAATCTGTGGAGTTACAAACTCACTAGTGAATGCTTACTATCTCTATTGGATAATTCAATCGAAGCCTTGTGACAATGGCTGTCATATTCATATGAAATTGAAGTTTTTGCGAGCTTATGTCAAGAAGAAGAACCTACTATAGTTCAACAGAGTTGCCTGTTATTCTGTTTATGAACCGTAAATTATTTCAAGCGAGGAATCTCAGGTCATCTGTAATTTGTTGAGGCTACCCAAAAACAATAAAAATACCAATAATAAAGGATGAAATTGCCACACTCGTTTTATTCAAACCTACATATGAAAGTGAAATTTTTTTCGAAACATGCATAAAACCATTTTTGTGAAAATATTTTGATAGGTTTTCAATGGTGGACCAAAAGTGCTACTTAGCACGAAGCTATGAAAATCAGTTACAAATGAACACTCAACATAATGAAATGGATTCCAAAAACAATTTCAGAAATCTGAAACATATCTACCGATTGAACATAACATTGGTTAGTCAGGAAGAAGAGTATGGTCCCTTTAAGTGAGCCGTATGTGATGTAGCACTTTATTTGTTTGTTGTTCGGAAATATTTAGCTTTGATAAAGTAGCTCACAAGTTTACACTCAGAAGGCATGTATATGGCTATCAATTAGTTCATGAACAAGTTATGCATAGTGCTAAACACTTGAAACTCACACATAACCATTTAGGCTCTGATTTTCATATGAAGTATCATTATTCATTAGAGATCAATGAGCGGTCAGACAAAAGGGTACAAAAAAACATTCTGAGAATCATAAATTTGAGTTTGACTGTACATCACTCATTTTCCTTCAATCCACAGAGAATAATGGCTGACATTCGTGATTAACAATAATTCCAGTTTTGGAAACAGACATATACAGGGTGAGTCTTTGACTTGTACATATATTTTAACCGTAGATTCCTGAGGTCAAAAGAAACACTTTTTTCCGATTCGGCCTGGTTAAAAAAATACAGGGTGTTGAAAATCCATGAAAAACATAAATTTTCAGTACTATCTCGCAAACGATTCCTTCAAATAAAATGATTTTGAAACAAAGTTTTTCATGAATATGATTGATCTTTCCCGACTACAAAATTCCGACTAATTCGATGTAGAAAGAAAGAAAAATCTTACAAATTCGAAAAATTGGGTAATTGGGCTGAATGGAACTCTGTCGAAAATATTCACAGAATTAAATTTTCCCTATGTGGTCACTTTGACAAATTTCAATGATAATTCGAGAATTTGTTATCTGGAATGATGAATGGTAAGAGAACTAGAGGATATTCTTTAAAAATGGGGTTACAATTAATAAGCTCACCTCTATACTTCTTCAGTGTAAATCTTCATTTATTCGAGCAAATTTCCACACCACTTTCGAAGTACCTATTGCAATTTGGTTTCGTTGAGCTTTGACATACGTTGATCCAAATTTACATTACGTTAGAATACGTTCATTTCTCATTTATTCATCATATTTATTACTGCTTAAATGACCTCAATAAAGTTATTATATTAGAAAATATTTTCGGGGGTTGGATCATCAAATGATCCAATGGTTAGATGCCATGCCTGTATAATTCATTAATTAGTTCAGTTTCCTTTATTCATTTCGGGGGGGAGTCCGGGCCCCTGGCTCCCCCCTATATACGCCAGTGCACAGAGCACCGATGTCAAAGAATCTAGTGTCACCTCTGTGACTTTCACCATACGGACACCCCTTGAAATTCAATCGCCCCAACTGGTGTTTATGAACGTGAAATGTCATGCGTGTTGCGAGTGTTTAGTAGGCAGCTCGCACTTATTTTATAGTTGAGTTTTGAGTTGTTGTTTTGATTTCGGAAACTCTTGCACGGAAGATTTCAAGAGATATTGGAAATGAATGCTATAGCTAGAATAGGTGGTTTAAAAGTTAATCCGATATAATCAAAAATGAAGTATACATCAAGAAGAGATTATTCTGTTTTTCATCACTAGCAAAATTTTGGATGAATCAATCATTGCATTAGAAAATATACAACTGGTATTGAAAAAGTGAGTTCATATTTCTTATTTTAATACAGCAGCTTATTTGAAAATTTCGAATGGTATATCTACTCGTTTCTTTGATACAATAGCTTATTTCAAAGGTTTGAATGCTTTATCTCGTACTTGCAAAAATTCAGTGGTTAGTTTACCAGTGGCGGCATAGCTCATTCTGAAAACAAAAAAGGGCTATATCTTCTTATTTAGGCCGTATCGGAAAAAATGGTAGAGGAAAAAAGTGTTTCTTTTGACCCCAGGAATATACGGTTAAAATCGAGTTTATTTATAAAGATAAGTAAGGTGAAAAAGAAGGTGAGCATAACAATCAAGGTAAGTATATAAAAATAATAACAAATTAAAATACACTCACAGTTACACTTAGGACTAACACTAACATTCTTCGGGTCCTCTTCTTATCCCACTCCTTGCTCTCTTCTTCTTCCATTCCTTTGGTACGACTTTGACATGTTGAAGACATTCCAGGCTGTAACGGATCTAATCAGATACAGGCATTATGGGCAGCCTGACACATCGAATAATTCGATGCGGGTCCTGCAGGTTCCCTACCATACTGCTTGAATTGTGCCACTGCCAACGAAGAAAGAGAGAAAACACTACATTGTTGCAAAAGGTCATATTTATTCATTTAGTTGAACAGCACGTATATTTCCCTAGTATACATCTGTATAACTGAACAAAAAAATTCTCTATTCAATGTATTGAATATCGTATTCGTATATTTCCGATGTGAATTTCCAATCCTGTATGATGTTTTATTGCTTGCATCCGTGTAGAAATAAAATGATTAAATTTACGTAGTGTGTAATTTTGTTCCCCTCATACTCTTACAGAATCGGTTTAAAGTATTCATCATCTATGTATTTCCTCCATTAAATCTAATTTTTCGTAAAACAAATTATTGAGGACGCCACTGGCCTTTAAGCTGCTTGGAAGAATTTTCTACTGTGAAACGTATGTCAAGACTCGTTCTCATAATAACATTCAAATCTGACAATCATCTTCAGTTTGTTGAAAAAAACATCTCGTTTCTAATTCAAAAAGTCGTTACATCGTTATAGCGTTTCAACGTTGCCTCCAACGCAATCACGTCGAATTTTTGAATTATACTGTTTCTTCAGAGGAAAGAATAGTTCTTAAACTTTGCTATGTCGAACACACCTTGAAACACATCACATCAAGTTCGAACAAAAGGGCGACAAATCCTTATTCCCTTCTCTTTGGAACAAAACTCGAACTCGAAAGTGGTTCAGAGGGCCATATTGAAACTTTCAAGTCGCATATATTCCCCTTTATTCCGTCATAACTAAATCCCTAACGTGTTTTTCTTTCACAGTATCCCAATCGTTTAGATAAAATAGCACCCTCGCAGGAGTTTATTGAATAACTTTAACCCATTTTCTGGGGTAGTTATCGAGTGGTTTAAGTATCCTAACAAGTATGACATATTCAAAGTCGGTTATAAATTGGAATGGCAGAAGTGCAAGGCTGCGTGAAATTGAAGCCAAACGCGCCAACTAATCTGCCTTTTCTTTCTCTAATTTTGCAAAGCCCTAGTAAAGTCCTCCAAAGGCAGGCTTTGCATATAAAATATCAAGCCATTCAATTTCAAGGGAATAATGCTAGAGACCTACGCTTTCGTCGTTTACATCTTGCGGAAATTTCTTGTATACTTTGGACGCTGAAATGAGAAAACCTCTAGAGTTGAACGAAATTTAAACATGCATTGTGGGACGAAAAATATAATTTGGTTATGTATACTGTAGAGGATGTCTGGTAAAAGTAAAGGTCTAATTTTCAGTTTCAAGACCAAATATAAGGCCGATTCAAATTGACTTCGAACAAACGTTTAATTTCCATATTATTTAATTTGCATATTATAATTTCATATTTAGTGTGCTAATTACTAACGCAAAGAGTAGAAGATCGCTACTGGACGGTTCCACATCAAGATTATAATAATAATAATAATAACAGTTATTTATTGAACAAGTCAAATGGCCATCGACCGGAGTCCTTCAGCCCCAAGATTATATTTGTAAAAATTTGGCGAAACTTTTCGTGGAACTAAATGTCATTATGTTCATCATTTGTTGGCACTACCAGCAAATTTGGGTCGGTAGTTTGTTGTAGTCACGGTTTTGTGCGTTCTCCGATTTTTTACTTTAGAAAGAAATTAATCGAATAATCTATATCAAATTTACGTGAAAAAAGAAAAGAGCTGCTCCAAGTCACTTGAAAAAATTACTTAGGCATCCAGCGAGCCTAAAAAGTTTTTATGAGTGGTACAAGCGCTTCACGAAGGCCGAGAAGATGTTCTTGACGATGAGCGTGCTGACGTTGAACCAAGTCAAAAAGCGAATAAAATATCGAAATGTAAATTTTTTTTTTTTAAATCTGATCATTATTTCAAAGTTAAGGGGTTATCCTCATATTATACAATTTTCTATTATGTTTTGGGCATGAAACGTATGGCACCATTATCACAACTCATTATCAACGACTATCCAGGTTTGTTCAAAAGAATCATAACTGGTGACGAGGGTGGGTATATGGCTATGAGTTCGAAACCAGCCACTTTCGACAAAATCACTCCAAGTTCTAACGAATGTGAAGGTTTTGCTTATTGTTTTCTTTGATTACAATGGCGTGGTGTATCTTGAAATCTTACGAATAGGTCATACAGTTAAGGAGGAATACTACAAGCCATTTATGCAACGCTTGCGATACAGCTCCAGTGTTCTTTTTATTTACATATATGCCATTTACGTTTTTTTCAGACAGCCAACAAAACTAGGTATAACGAAATTTCCATACTTCTTTAGGTTCAAGATTCATCATCAGTGTCTGTGCACTGCAACCTAATCATCTATTGTGCTCCTCATACCTTGGGATATCTATGGTGCTAGTTTCAGAGCCTTGATGAAGATCAGAAAATGAACTTATTTTTTCAATGCCACGAATGGTTTCCGTTTTTATAAACGGTATTTTCTAAAGGCTTTTCTTATGTTTATAAAAAATTAATCGTATGACGAATTGCTTTCTTGAAAAAATAAAACATATAAAATGGAAAATTCGGAACTTTTGATAGTTGTTTCCATAACGTCCACCGAAGAACAAAAAAAACAGTATCAATAATTCAACAGATTTGTTTTCTTTCTCTATGTTTTGAGATTAGAAAGCGTAAATTCTAGCATTTTCAGGTGAAACAAAATCAAAACGTTAATTAATGATAAAAATGTTTTATTCTCATAGTAAAGTATTCTTCAGATGAATATTACAACATAATTCAATCTCTTCAATTTTTCAACGATTTGCCTAAATTATGGTAGTTAATGTTTTTTCCAGCCAGTAATTGTTGCATTGAAATACTGACTATTCGGGATATAATAGAAATGTTATATTGTTGTTTGCTGTTTCATTGAATAAATTGGGTTAGAACAAATATCAATTAAATCGACACAACGTAAGAAATGTTATATTGAACTGCAAAAAAGTTTTCTTGCGCTATAAAAACATACAAAACTTTAAATGAGAATTCAAGGAAACTGTACGAAGTATTCAGAAGAGGCGACTCACTATTATTACTTTTGATTTCATCTTAACTTGTGTAGATTATGTTCCACCAAACAGGAAGAAATACACAAAGCGCTCGCATCATCATTCTTATCATACACGAGAGAAAAATAAATTCGCTTTACGTAATCCTATAAAAACGGAAGAGGAGCTATGTTTATACTTTTGAGGTCTTGAGTTATACAGGGTGTCCCGGAAAATGTGAGAAATCTCCCGGATTCAAATAGAATATACAAATGAAGATGACAAGTTACCATAATTTTTTCCCTGGCGGCCCTACCTACGAAGATAGGACCTCCTAAATAACGCCACTGGAAATCCCTTTTAGTGGAATAAACATCAAACTACTCGATATAATTTGATGAAAATTTGATAGGATTAATATTATTAAGGACCTATTAAATCACAGCACTCAAATTTCAATTAGCTTGTTCAGTTTACCAGGGGCGGACTGGGTTGTACATTTTGATGTTTACATTTTTAACACTCTGTATGATAAGGTGCTAAAAAAAACAAATTTGGATACCTTGAACATTAAGCTAAGGAAAAGGTACTCTTGTTCAGTGTCGATAAAATGAACCGTCTTCGAAAAAAAAATAATGAAAGAAGTGAGTAATTGAAATTTATTCCACTAAAACGAATTTCCAGTGGCATCATTTAGGAGGTCGTATCTTCTTAGGGAGGGCCACTAGGAAAAAAATTATGGGAACTTGTCATTTTATTTTTTATGTTTTATCTGAATCCGAGAAATTTCCCACATTTTCCGAGACAGCCTGTATATACAGAGAAAATATTCTCGAAAACAATATGAAAATTTGTTGTTATCGTGTTTTGCAAATCTATGTATCTAGAGTAGTCGTTCTTCAAATTATATTTCTGCTTGTTATTGATGTTCCTCGTAGCACTTTTGGTTTGTATTAGTAAAAGGAACGTTACACATTTGTGAAATTCAGGCACTCGCATTTAAGAGAAGAAGGCAGCATATTGAAATTATTCTATTACCTTATCATTATGTTGAATCATTCAGTTCATGTATACATACCTACATATAAATTTCAAGTCATAACTTACAGAGAAACTGCCAATTCTCATTTCAGATATCAAATATACGTACAGAATTCAAGAAAGTAAAAACTCAAAAAAAATTGAAAATCTGAAGCAGAAGAGATTTATAGAACCTGGTACGGCCTTTGGTCAATTATTAAATAATTTACACTTACAAAGGACAAATGCTATAATGCTAAAAAGTGGACTGTAATAATTAATGAACTTACTAACTTTTGTGGAGTTTAAGCTAATTCCAGGTGTGGTATGGCCTAATTCACCTTCGATTAACAGGAATAAATTAGGAAGGTGAAGGTAAAAATAGGATAAATAAGATGAATTTTAACCTGAACAGCACTACCACTGTATGCTCGGGATGAAGATGGTAATCCCGACCTTCCTTGGGTAGAATAAAAATGCGGGTGTAGCTATAATCCTAATGTAGCGGGTTGAACTATGACTGAATGCGGGTTGAACTATAACTTTGATGCACTAAACATCTATGTGCACGTATTCACTGCGGTTTTACTACGATGCGGCAATTTTCACGTATGAAAAACTAAAATGCTTAGTGAAATTCTATAACGTGTTCTAAGCGGCGTCGAATTCGAACTGAACTGTAGAGAGAATAAAATGTAAAAACATGTGGTGTCATATGTGAGCTGAATTAAGATATTATAAAATGGTAAACAAATACATACAATTGGGGAAACTATGGAAACGCCCCAACATCCTCCCCCTCTCTCCTTGGGAATATTGCAAATTCGCAAAGAAAAAAAATTATGAAAAAATAACAAACAAATTTTGCGGCTCGAAACTATTAGAGTGTTCCAAAAAATAACTATTGAAGCGGTTTGAGACTATCGAAGCGGTTGAAAACTATTGAATAAAGCGAAATAAGTGAAAATTGATATATTATTGTGTTGGAAGTGGACACAATTTTGTAACAGGACGTTTAAAAAGTCCATCCTTAGTTTTGACTGTGGCAATTCTTACGACCTGATCTTTTCCTGGAAATATTTCTGTAATTATTCCAAGTGGCCAATTTAAAGGAGGTGTATTTTCACCCATTACAACTACGACGGTGCCAACTGTTATAGGATTTGTTTTAGTGTTCCACTTAGACCTAGTTTGTAACTGATGAAGATATTCATTTTTCCATCTTCTCCAGTACGATTGTACTATGTTATCTAACAGTTGTTTTCTACTCAACCTATTTATTTTTATATTAGAAACATCAGATGAAGGAAAACTTTGCAACGATGTTAATAAAAATGAGCTGGTGTCAACATTGCTGGATCAGAAGGATCATTGCTAATATATGTAGAAAGGGGGCGATTATTGAGAAGCGGTTCAATTTGCGTTAGAACGGTATTAAACTCTTCGTATGAAAGAATCTGCTCCCCTGTAGCCTTGAAGAGAAATTTTTTCATACTTTTTATGTTGCTTTCCCACAAACCGCCCATATGTGGGGAGAGGGGCGCATTAAATTTCCAACTAATCTGTGCGTTCAATAACTCTTTCTTGAGAGCATCACTATATTCTGATGAAACTATAAATTTTTGTAATTCATTCAGAAATCTAGAAGCTCCAATGAAATTTGTTCCCTGATCGGAATATAAGGTTTTCACTGGCCCCCTACGACTGATAAATCTTTTTAAAGCGTCTAGAAAAGTGTCAGTTGTTAGGTCGGACGCTAATTCTAAATGAATACATTTTGTTGCGAGGCATATGAATAGACATACATATGCCTTTTGTGTTTTGACTCCTCTATGTCTAGTTAAAGAAATTTTGAAAGGACCGGCGTAATCAACACCTACATCTATAAAAGCTTTCAGTTGAGTCGTAACACGAATCGAAGGAAGATTTCCCATCAAAGGAAAGTTCGGTTTAGGTTTCAATCGAAAGCAATGATTGCAAGATTGTACTGTCTGCCTAACTATTTTGCGTGCGAATATTATCCAATATTTATTCATTAGAATTGAGTGCAGTAAATGCGGTCCAGCGTGTATATACTTCTTATGCATATACTCCACTAAAAGAGAAACAAAATGTGATTTTTTTGGAAGGAGTATTTGATGTTTATAATCAAAACCAACAGAGGCATTGATTAGCCGACCTCCTACACGAATGAGCCCAAATTCATCTAGAAAAGGATAGAATTTTCTGAAAGACGGGGGAACAGTTTTATTTCTATCCAATGAATTTAATAAATCGCTAAAATGAAAATGTTGAACTATTCTTATTAAATATTTTTCAGAAATTTCAAGATTAGAAATGCTGACCTCATCAGAAAGTGACAATCTGCGAACAAATTTCAAAACATATATCATGCTTCTGAGGAGTTTAGTGAAATTAGAAAATTTTGATATGAAAGAATATAAATCGTCATTTGTTGTGACAACCATTGAAATAGTTTGTGCTTCAGGTAGATCTTCTAAAATATTTATATTATGTATTGACTTCAGAGGCCAAGAACATTCATCTTGTCCCAACCAAAATGGACCATGAAGCCACGTATCAATACTTGAAAGAAATTTAGAGGGAGTAACTCCTCGTGAAATGATATCAGCGATATTTTGTGTTCCTTGAGCGAAACACCAATTAACTATAGGCAAATTAGACCGAATTTGGGAAACGCGGTTAGCTATAAATGTCTTCCACTTATGTGGAGACTGCGAAATCCATCCTAATACAATCATAGAATCAGTACAAGCAACAACTTTATTGATCTTGCAACGCATAGAATAAACAGAAATAACATATTTGAGTAATTTCGATAAGAGCAGGGCAGCACAAAGTTCTAAGCGGGGTATTGATACAACTTTTAGTGGTGCAATTTTAGATTTCGAACATAACAAATTTATGAAGGATTTACCGTTTGAAACAGTTTTCAGATAAACAGCAGCGGCATAACTAGTTTGACTAGCGTCGGAAAAACCTATTAATGTGATAGGAGTATTTTCATTAGCTCCTAGCCATCTAGGAACCTCTACTTGAGTGAGAAGAGGCAGTTCTTTTTCAAAATTTTTCCAGCTATTGACAAGTTCAATTGGAGGGTCCGAGTCCCATTCTAATTTTATAGACCAAAGCTTTCTAATGAATAACTTCGCGTGCAAAATGATAGGACCCAAAATACTTAAAGGATCATAGATTTTGCTGATTTGTGACAAAATAGTTCTTTTAGTATACTTTTGATTACACCGAGAAATTTTGCTACATTGAAAGAAAGAATATCAGAGTCAGGTTTCCATTGTATACCCAATACATGAAAGAAGTCACTTTCAAAATTAATACTTCAGGAGAATGTTTCTCTGAAGGTATAAATGATAAAAGTTGTGGAGAGTTTGTGTACCATTTCTTTATTTCAAATCCACCGGATTCGAATAGTTTTGTTAGATCAGTAAATAGTGATTTTGCTTCATCTGAACTATTAACGCTAGTAACTAAATCATCAACATACATATCGCTTAAAACTACTTTCGAAGCGAAAGGAAAATTTTGAGCCTCATCATGACATAATTGTCTTACTACCCTAAGGCTTAGAAATGGAGATGGTCTGATCCCAAATGCCACTCTATTAATTTGATACACTTCAAGAGCTTGATTTGGAGAAAAACGCCATAAAATTAGTTGAAAGACGCGATCTTGTTCGGAAATTTCAATCTGACGATACATTTGACAAATGTCCGCGATCAGAACAATAGAAAAAAGTCTGAAATTGAGAAACATTTGAACTATGTCCACCTGTAACTTAGATCCGGTGTGCAAACAATCATTTAAGGAAAGAGATGAGGGTGTGGTCTTTGCACTAGCATCAAACACAATTCGGACAGGAGTGGACACACTATCTTTAAAAATTGGATGATGTGCAATTATATAATGAGGATTATTTTTTAATTGTTGAAAAAGTTCATCATCTACTTTACACACTTTACTCATGTGACCTTGTTGAAGGTAATCTGATATAATGGCATTATATTGTTCCTTGAGAACTGGTGCTGAATCAAATCTTTTTTCTAAGCAAAAAAATCTTCTTAATGCGGTAGAATATGAATCACCCAAATTATGGGGATCTATCTTGAAAGGTAGACACACTGTATATCGACCAGAAGTAGATCTAGAAAAAGTAGCTTGAAAATGGTCCTTACAAGTTACTTCGTCATCTGTTGACGGAATTATGGTAGGAACTTCCTCAAGTTCCAGAAAATTTTGAACTAAAGCTTCGAGTGGTTCATTGGATACTACTGAGCTATTATAACAAAAATTTGAACGAATTATATCAGTGGAAGGGGGTTTAAGTACTGCTCCTGAAATAATATAACCTAAACTTGTACCTATTGCTATTGGTGAATAATTTCCATGAGAAATTTTATCTCCATTTAAAATTGTTGCAAAAATAGAAGAACCCAAAATGCCGTCAACTTTTGAGCTTTCGGTAAATGTATTATCTGCTAAGGAGATACCTGAGAACAATCTCAAATATTCTTGAGAAATATTGTTGCTCGGCAATTTGACTGTCAAATTATCGATAACCAAAGCATCTACATTGAACACTACATTTGGATCGTGAATAGATGAAATGAAAATATTTTTTGCAATGCCCTTAATGGCAGTTTTATGATTTCCAATTCCAATGACTGTTTGATTCAATTCATGAATCGGAATACTCAAATTTTGGCAACACTGTAATGAAAGGAAATTTTCCTCGCTACCACTATCAATTAAAACGCGAATTTCTTTCTTATTTCCATCAGGAAATGAAATGAAAACCTTGGCAGTGGGCAAAAGTGTAATTTTAGTATTGCATTTACTTAAGTACGACGACACTACATATCCAACCTTTTCCTGAGGTTGATCATGAGAAGTTGATGGTAGAGTTTGCGGCCAATAACATTATGGACATTTCTATCCACATTCGAACTTTCATCATTAGTTTCAAAGTGTAATAAAGAATGATGTTTAAGTTTACAAGTGTTACAAGTATTAACTGATCTACAATAGGAAATTTTATGTTTAGAACTCAAACAGTTCAAACAGAGACCTTTTTCTTTAGCTGTTTTATATCGATTAAATGGAGACAATTTTAAAAATTGACTACACTTATGAATCAAATGTGTCTGCTTGCACAATGAACATTGAACTGAATTCGGTTTATTCATGTGTAAACTAGATGCTATATAAGAATGCGAAGATTTCTGTTTATTGGAAGAATATTTTGTGGTTACATGCGTATTACTTGGGCCAGGACTACTACGATTAAGCATTCTCGATTGTTGCCTAATAAAATGAATTAATTTTTCGTACGATGGCAATTCATTCTCTTTTAAAGTCATTTCGAATGAACGTTGAGTTTGATTATCTAATTTATTGAGAGCTAGAGTAACTAGTATAAAGTCAAGAGGATCTTTAAGTTTAAGCTGTTTGAATGCGCTAACAGAGACATCAAATCTCTCTAAAAAATGATTCAAACTATTGAAAGATTCTGCAGTTGAAGGTTTGAAGTCAAAAATAGATCTTAAATATGTGGATGCTAACAGCCTTTCATCTTGGTATGTATCAACTAACAGGTTCCAAATACTTTCATAATTATTTTCAATAGGTGGTATTCCGGAACAAATATTGAGAGCACGACCAGTGAGTTTGCTCAATAAATAATGAATTTTGCTAGCATTGTCCAGCTCAGAGTTTTCGTGGACGCAGCTCTTGAAAGTTTGATAAAATATTTGCCATATTTTGGGATCCCCATTAAACTCTACTAACTCGATTGAGGGTAACTTAGGTTGCGGTTTAGATGGAGCTTGTGACATTCTACTACAACTACCATTCGCATTACTATCAGAAACTGACGATTCTTTCTCTAGCTTATCCGCGGCTAGTTTTATATGGCAATATAAATCTTCTGCAGCTTCAACTGCTTGATAATTTGGAGAAGAATCAGGTTTTATGTCTAAATTAATTGAATTTATTTCCTCTACCACTTCTAAAATGCTTTGTCTTGTTGATTCGATCGAGTATAATCCCATTTTGAAATAATCTGCAACTTTTGGTTTATTCAAATCTTTAATGTAATCTGAAAGTTTCTGAAGTCGCAAGAAAAACATTTGCTTTTTGGATTCCAAAACTTTCAGTCTAACCAACCTCTTATCAGTTTCGGTTGTATTCGGCATATTGATATTCAATAAAAATTATACTACTATATTATAAATAACCAAAGAGAGAAAGAGACGATGCTGAAATCAGTGAAAGCGAGAACACTATATGCGCAACCAAACTAATGATTGAAAAACTTGCAACATCACATAAAACACCACATATGTCTAATGCAAATTCGCGAACTATAGAAAATGAAATTCGGCTCGATAAGGATCAAAATGGTACGGCCTTTGGTCAATTATTAAATAATTTACACTTACAAAGGACAAATGCTATAAATGCTAAAAAGTGGACTGTAATACCTAATTAATGAACTTACTAACTTTTGTGGAGTTTAAGCTAATTCCAGGTGTGGTATGGCCTAATTCACCTTCGATTAACAGGAATAAATTAGGAAGGGTGAAGGTAAAAATAGGATAAATAAGATGAATTTTAACCTGAACAGCAGTCAGCACTACCACTGTATGCTCGGGATGAAGATGGTAATCCCGACCTTCCTTGGGTAGAATAAAAATGCGGGTGTAGCTATAATCCTAATGTAGCGGGTTGAACTATGACTGAATGCGGGTTGAACTATAACTTTGATGCACTAAACATCTATGTGCACGTATTCACTGCGGTTTTACTACGATGCGGCAATTTTCACGTATGAAAAACTAAAATGCTAAGTGAAATTCTATAACGTGTTCTAAGCGGCGTCGAATTCGAACTGAACTGTAGAGAGAATAAAATGTAAAAACATGTGGTGTCATATGTGAGCTGAATTAAGATATTATAAAATGGTAAACAAATACATACAATTGGGGAAACTATGGAAACGCCCCAACAGAACCTGATAGTAGAAAACTAAATACTGATGGAAATGAAGGTGCAAGATGAACTCTGAGAACTCATAATAGACATAATATAAATTCCGCTAAATTCATTTCATTCATTGGTTTTTGTTTTTCACTGTTTGTTCCCATTGGTTACTCTTTTAGCATAATTTTATTTCTATTTCTATTTATTCTATTTAAATTTTCCACCACATCTCTTATTGTTCATTACTCTATTAAAAAAGTATCAAATACTCTTTCGAATTTCAAATTGGATTTTTCAATGTTACCTTAGTCATTGCACATTTCATCGATTCCTGTTTCTCTTTGATTTGATTGGTAATTGATTGAGAATCCATTTTCTCTGGATCTCAATGATTCATAATTTTTGTTCATGTTTGAAAACAAGGTTCATTTTGTTTTTTCAATTTTCTGAACGCATCCCACAAGCTACTGTCATAATCCATTGACTGCTACATTCAGTAGTTTTCAATGTAGAACTATGAACTTATACATTACTCTTCTGTGTAGCGCGAACTTGAGTTGATGTTCAAAATATTGACAATACTGTACCACTATGAATATTTTTATCCATTGAACGTCATGTGTTCTAATATTTTAAATAAATACGGACCTACATACGAGTAATTGAATAATGCATTATTTGTTTCAAATTTTTTCATGAGCCTTCACGAAAATTTTGAAGAGTTAGTCTTGGAGACACATTTAGTTCGATGACTTGCCTTAGCGTAGCGTAGGTTCGATTTGGAATTGTGATTCTACATCTATTGAGCACATATTACAATATTCGACCTATTTCTATTCAAAACCTGAGATGAAGTCAGGAGGTTTCATTTTTCAATTCGTAAAATAATTATCCTGCGAACTATTCAACTCATCCCATCGATTTATGGTTTCTATTTCTTATGCAAATCTCTTATATTCTAATAGGTTCTGAATTTCAACTATTCTGAGTTGTCGTGTGTAGAGCTGTCAAGCTCATAAAAACAATTCTTAAATTTGAGTTATTTGTTTAAGTTTAAGTATTTTGTTCACGTTTTAGATACAATACTCAAAGGTTACCTAAATGTATTGATTTTCCTTGTACAAGATAATCTCTCAAGAGTGAAAGTACCTAGATATTTTATGAGTTTTCATTTCTGGGTGCGGATCATACTACTTGTACAATTCGATAATTTTATATTATAACAATACTTGGAAAATATTCACAAATTTTCTATGAAAAATTTTGTACTTCAGAAACGAATAACCATTACTCATATTGAATGGTTGGATGTCTTCAAAACTCACCATCTATTATTTCCCCAAATTTTGGTAACAACGCTAACAATATAATATAAATAATGAACCTGCCTCTGGACTAGGTTAAACCGAAAACTTGCTGAATTCTTCGCTAAAGCAAAATAAATACTGCTGTCGACAGACAGAAGGAAAAAAATTGGGGTACTTTTCAAATTTCGCTTCATCCTGAAGTGATATTGGACCGTGGATATCACCAGTAGGGAGCAATATATCCTGTCGAAAAAAATGAGAATAAATTATGATCAACATAGACCACGTGTAACCTTTCTCCTCAACACATACTTACGTATTCTACAAGCCTTAAAAATAATCTTTTATAAAATTTATTGGTGGCCCATCAAGCTGGCAAATGATAAAGGGGGGTTGGAAACGGTCCTGAGTTGGCACTCCAGACACGAGCTCTAGTGAGATTTATGAGAAACCATGGCGGCTGCTTTTGTCGCAAGCAATGCTCTATTTTATCGTTTTCACTATTAAACAGCCTCCCTGACAAGACACGGTCTTGATGTGAATAAAATTTCTTGTATCAAAAGGATGCAGAAGTAAATTAACGTCGAAAGTAATCTTGGAACGAGGCCTGTGCTATCCCAATGCAGCATTGTGGAATTATTGGAGACAGTCCGGAGATAGAAGAACAAGAATTATTGTCATCGAAAATTCGTTCCGGGAGTAAAAGAGATATCGAAGTGGAGTTGAAGATAACGAGGATTTTGCGTCGTTCCTTTATTGGAAAATGCGGATTTTGATACTTCACTTTTATGCAGAGCCCTTCGTAGTCCGTAGCTCGACTGAAAATAAAAATTTTCTGACCTTTCAATATCAATTTTTAAGTAAGAATTTCAAAATTAAACTGACCACAAAAAAATTCAAGAATAGCCCTAAGCAGGAGCTTCTGAGCTCTCGTTCATTAATGGAGCAATGAAACCATAACCTCGAAATTTACATGGGATTTGTGATGGACCAAATATATAAATGCAGAATATGAGCGCAATCGAAATTATATTCTGGAAATTATTCCAAAAATGAAATAAGCAAAAAATGAATAATTAAAAAAATTTATTTTATGGTTTTGATTATGCGATCCTTTTTGAATTTTGCATGTACATTCAGTTTATCAGTCTACATTCACAAAATGAATTTCACTCGAATCGAATATCCTGTTATGAAATATAGTGATTCTCTTTTTAATATTCCAATTGAATTTTCTATAGTTTTGGTGCCTCTATGACCACACAATTTTACATGAACATTAGGTGTATCAGTACTTATGCACCAAAGAAATTTCACTCGAATCAGATATCCTGTTATGGAAATATAAAGATTCTTCTTTTAATAATCCAATTAAATTTTTTATGGTTAGTTAACACGAAGGACAAAAATTTCGCATGAACATTCAGTATATCAATCTCAATGCACAAAATGAACTTTGATTCAAATCGGATATCTTTTTATGGGACAATAAAGTTTTTTATTTTCAATATTCCAATTGAATTTTCTACGGTTCTGTGTACACTATGGCCATAAAATTTTGCAAGAGGCCTATTATGAGGATCTTGCATGAGGCTGCAACATTTCATTTTGATTGTTTTTTTTTTCGTCTGAGATATTGAGGAACAAAAATTTTGAATCGCCATATTATATGGAATAACCTGTATATTTGGCTGGTTTAAGAACTTAAGCAAGCTATTTGGGAGCCGAACTGATCCTAAAAATCTCAAGTTTCTAGGATAATTCCTTCGAAAGTAATGGTGCTAACGGACGGCCGACGGACGGCCTCACTGACAGAATTGAATTTGACCATGAATTCGTAATCAGTGGCGCGAACCTTATCGTTTGAGATCATTTTCAGCTCAAAATTCGAAAATTACAGACATTTTGCAAAACGATATAGCACTCGTCAAGTAGAACGAGCACTCAAGAACTTCATCATCTAATTACAGGTTCTGAAAATGAACAATTTAACGAATTACTTTTTCAATAAGTTTTATATGGTAAATTTGGTGATTTCATTATATAGATAATCTACTTTTGCCATCGATACCGATAAGAAATGAAAAAAGATTCTTTCTTGAATTTCAGGAATAATTCGAAGAACTGTTACATCTTTTCATTGTTGAACACAAAAGCTCGAAGCTGCATTGGTCTGTTACAGGAACCCTGACATGGAAATGATTTTGTGTTGATTTCCATGAGGCTTCACCGAATTTTTGTTTCTATATGGCGTTTTTCATTTGGATATGAGATTCCTACTAGTTGTCAATTATAAGAAACATTGCGCTGATTTCTTGGGAGCAACTCTAAGTTATTTCTCCCAACAACTATGATGTATTTTATATGGAATGTTTTGTAATATTTGTTTGAATAGTAAACTACATAACTATTATATAATTCCATATGTGTTAACTCGAATATAATGCATGAACCCAAAATATCATTATGCATTCAATCCGAAATTATGAAAAAGCATGATCTTCTTATGCATTTACATACCTTACAGGCATGACAAGTGAAAATGAACCAAAAGATGGCATTCTATATACATTTCAATATTTTCCTAAATTTCTGTATCCATTCTTATGAGTTCTATGAAAAATTAATGGCCACTTGTTTCAATTTTTCTCTCCAGAGTTTGAATAGAAGCACATCGGTGAGTGTCGTATCAGGCTATTTTTCAACATAAGAAAGAGCGGTTTGAAGAGTATCCATCCGTTGCAGCGATATGCAAACATTTTGATAGTCCTCACCAACTATATTTCTATTTAATAGTTTCAACCAATTGGACGTAATTCATTTTCAAATATAATAATGAGAGATATTGTAGGTAAATGAATGTTTATTTTGCAATGATTATTATATTTTTTCTGCTTCACAAAAGTGTTAACAGACGCGTTGTGCTATCCTGAAAAAATAGATTACAGTTTCGTATAACACTAGTAAATCTCTGAAAATCCGATTCATAGATAATGCGGATTTCGCAAAATCAGGTTTCGTATAATAGAAAGTCTATTGTAGTTGAGAAATTATTTCCTCGTTTTGGAGCAGTTCATTGGCTACCTGAATCGTGTGACTTGGCGCCGTTGAGTTATATTTTGTAAAAAAACTTCAAATCTCTTGATGAAGCAAATGGCCTCGATTCAAGTTCCAGTAGATATCATATTCATTTTGTGTTATCATAGTGCTACCTCTGATATGCTTGAGAAGAAAAGTCGAAGTTGGACCTTTCTTATGGCAGACCTAAAACGTAGTTGAATGCAAAGTTTTTGTTGAATAATCCGAGAGTAAATTGTAAATATTGATCTTTGATTCGCGATAAAAAGTATGATTCTTATATATTTGTTGAGGATCAAAAAATAATCTTTGCCATTCACTCCTCGACGATAATATGATGTAAATGTAATAATTATGATGCTATATATAGATCAAATCACCAGTGGAGTTGATATTCATCAATCCGATTTTCATCTAATGTGATTTTGAATCGATAATTTATTATATACAAAAAACACTGTGAAGTAGAAACTTATCTACAGGATAAAGATAATCCTATACGTAGTACGCGTAGCAAACACTGCGGATCCGAAAAAGATAAGGTTAATCACTTATTTCGGGCATTATGCAGAATTCAATCTCATAATTGATCTTTAGAACACTGTTCTACTGATGATCACTGTATGTGAAAGTGACTGAATTTGAGGAAGTTCAAAGTATACAATTAGATCATTTCCTCTAGTGTAGAAAATACTAGGTTTGAAAGTCGCTGATTATCCAGAAGTAATTCAAATTAAATTCAGAAATTATGAATTATGAATGAGGAAAAATAGAACTACCCACGTTACATAACTTGTGGTGTACTTCGGATATTTACGTTCTCAAATATATCTTGTGTCCTCTCATATCTAAAATGCCGGTCATTTGAACACAAAATATGTTCGAACTCGTGCAGACGTGCAATGTAATTTTTTCTCTGAAGCTACAACTTGCAGTGATATCGCAGCAATAGTTTTTTTCATATTAATTTTATAAATATCAAACGTACTACTGTGAATTCGGAGTTAAAGTTCGTGAATACGTAAAACGATTCAAAATAGTAATCAGAATATAATGCTTTGATTTGAATTAACTATTGATACCAAATATTAAAAAAAATTCGTTGTACCTCTATATCTCTTTTCGCATTGGAATCACACATTTGCAAACACAGAACTCAGAAAGTAGCTAATGTACCTAAGCATTTGGCAGCTGAAATTCAGATGTGAGACCTCATAATGTTCCTAGTATAGCATTGAAGAGCTACGACCTGAACGAATTTGAACCTTTTTTTCTATAAAAAATCGTTGGCTGAACGACCTGTCACAAATAATAACATGACAAAACTGTATAAAAACTAACATTCCTACTCTATAATTGCCTCATTTTGCGTCGAGAGTTGAACGATAGAAAGAGAGAAATATTTATTGGTTGCGAATTATTTTCGGGTTTCTGAACTATTTCATATCTGCAATTTTTGGTAAGTTGATTTTCATTAGCAGGTTTGACTTCAAGAGATTAGCCTGATAGTATCTGGAGTCTTGGATGTTGTTCTCACATTGTACTTATTTCCATTTCTTCTTATCATCTGATCTTATCAGAAAAATCTTCTCTTTGTGCTGTTTTCGGTTGCTCTTGTTTCATCTTGTTCAATTATTTTTGTCTTTTATTTATTATTTCTTATTTCTTCTCCTTGTATAAAGCATGTTTCCGATGCATTTTTGATTAATTTTCTCTACTCCTTTTTCGGTGTTAAAATGGTGATATCATTCGAGATGAAGAAACTGTTCTGCGTTTTTGTTGGCTTTCGATAAACAGTTGTTATTGGGATACCATTCAGTAGGGGCGTTCGGCATCGACGTCGGACTGGTCGGACATCCGGATTGAGGGGAGTAACAACAGAGTTTTATGTTTTTTAATATTTTTTTTGTTTTATGTTGAGTTTCCTGGTCCGGCAAGCGATATATTGAAAAATTCTAATAATTATCAACACTTTTATTCTTCTGTTTTTCATTTATTCATTAAAAACCTAATTAACTCATTAAAACTTTTTGATATAGCTTCGTAGTTATGAATTGGCAGGAGGAGATATTGCTTTCTCGTTTCTTTTTCGTGTAATTAATTGAGTAATTAGGATCTTTCGGTACAACTATCGCAGTAGTGAACGACCAGAAGTGGATATTGCATTCCTCGTTTTCCCTTGCATTCAGTGCCTTTGCACCTAATTATTTAATGGAGATTTTACGGTAGAGCTACGAAAAGGGTGAAAGTATCGTTAGAAGACGAGCATATTTCCCAAAATAATGATCTTTGAAATCATAATCTATGAAAGTAGAACAGCAGTAAGTTCTGTGGCATATGCTCTGTACCGTTCGTTTATTCGCAGATATTACATATGATATCTGTACGATCTGTGGTCACGTGACTAAAAAATCCGTCTGCTCGCTGAGGTCAATGCCGAACGGGCTTAGTTTATCTACAAGAACATCTAGGAAACAAATAATCATTTCCTCCAACTTCCATGGTGAACTTAATGGAATCTTCGATACTATTCAAATGTAGAATATAATTATGAATATTTTCTCTTCCAAGATGCCAAATTATGAAGATTGTCATTACGAATCTCCACTATAGTATATTGATAAGGAATGTCAAGTCATTACTATTCATTTGTGAATTCAACTTTCCTGTTTAACTCTTGAAGTTACTATAAATTGTTTAAGTATACGCCCAAATATATCAAATTCGAAATTATTCTCATGGAAATTAAGTATGAATGATTAATTGTCTTCCTCAGTTATCACGAACTAAAGACATTAGTCTTTATATCAATTAAATGTGGCCATCCGATGCTCGACACAGCGGTTCGCTCTGCAATCTCCAAATCCCAGATCGAGATAAAAGCCCAGTCGGCATTGACTTGAAATCACAACTTCCCGGAGAGCAGCAACGGCAATAATCCTGTTAGG
>CM024248.1:37536396-37610551 GCA_013421045.1 Propylea japonica | reverse complement strand
AAACTGAATAAGTAATTCTTATTATAGAATCAGTTGATTATGAATCAATATTTCATGAGACAATGTTTTGTGTTCATATTTTCTGAACTAATTGAAAAATTCGTTATCTTGTTATTGTTTATAAGTTTATCAATCATTGAAATCATAATTGTATCATCTTGGTAATAATTTGAATTTTTTTCAGCTAATATTCATTGGTTCTATATGGTAAAGGAAGATCTACATTGTAAACTGTGGAATATGACAAAAATCTAAATGTGGCTTACGTTGAAACCTAGAAATATACAAAGGATAAATGATAATTAAATGAAGAACATTTCAATTGAGTTATCAAACTCAACTGATATTTTTTTTCGACACTAATGCAATCTATCAAAAACACATAAATCAGAAATCAAATTTATTCTCATAAATGATTTAAAATTTCATATTATTCTATATAATTCACATACATTTGAAGAAACATTGATTGAGTGAATTTATATTGAGAATTTCCATTCAATTCACACACATTGAAAAATTTTCATTTGAATGATGTAGATGAATAGCTCTATTCATATAATGAATTGAATGGAATGTTTCAAATTTTGGTGGATATAACATCAATATTACTCAATTAATAAACATCAAAACTTTGGAAAAACTCTCCTGAATATCCATCCATCAATCCAATTGAATGTTCGAATATGACAACAATCTAAATGTATCTAACGTTGAATTTATATATTGAAATCGATATATTTTTGGATTTTAAAAATCTGCAATGACAAATTCATTAATTCAACAAATTCATATAAATGATTTTTTTATATATTTTGATAATAATTAATTTATGCACAAATGAATTATCACTAATATTTATGTAGGTATACGTTCAATTGAATGTCTAAATAAAATATTTTTAATTATATAATCAATAAAGAAGCTTTTCAGATGAGTATTATAATCGCAGTTGACCCCAGATTTCAGCGTTATTATTCTGAGATGAGTTAAAACAAAAGGCTTACGATTGATAGACTCGTCCTTCTTTACCTTATAACTTGGCAAATACGATTAAAAATATAGGAGTTGCAGTTCATGTTATACTTTTTAGAAGGTTTTGTCCATCTATCCCGGCCAGTTGTTGAAAATGACCTTTACTTTTGCAGATTCCTTCTAGGTAGTTGTGTTATAGGACTCTGAATGAGATTTGGTTGAGAGGTTTCTAATTGAAAACTTTCGTTTTCTTCCATAGATTTCTTTAGGATTTTAGTCTATCGAACTAATAGTTCCATCGTGAAATTATAGATGTGGGAGATCAAAAAATAATTTTCTCTAGTTCTTGAGATAATGAAAACGCTACGTTCTCTGGATATAACTTTTATATTCGATATTCGCAACTTTGCGTATATTTCATTTTCTTATTTTTTAACGAATTCTGTTCTCCTTAACATATTGACTGCCGCAATGGAAAATCAAATTTTACCCACGGGGCCGCATATTTCGAATTCCGATTTCAGATCTAGCATCTCAATACCTTCAAAAAAATTTCGTATACAATAACGTGTTAAGTTCGGTAAATTAGCCCCAGGGCCATGCATGAACTGCCTGCGTTCACATTACACTTGTATGTGACTTGTATATGATTCACAAACCGTAAAGCCCGTTCATATCTGGAGTTGCATTCAACTCACGCAACATCTAGACCAAATTCGTCGTGAGACAAATATAACTCACATGGCGTTTAACGTGTTAAACAATGGTAATATACAGTACTTAGAAATTTTTTTATTAAACTGTGATCGGCAGGGTTGATAGTTGGATGGGCGTACGCCTATATAATTTTTAACGTAATTCATACTCTGTTCACATGATCGTGATCTAAAGTGGTTATTTCTTTTTCGGTATTTTTTGCAGAGCATATGTACTGTAGCAGATACTTTGTACCGTCCATTCGATTCCAAATATTTCAGATGAATCTGTACGATCTGTGGTCACGTGACTAAAAATCTGTTTGCTCGCGGAATTCAATGTCGAATGGGCTTAGTTAAAGAACGATTATTCTATGATTCAGTCTATGATGACGATACTAAGATATTATTGTGACAACGTGATTTAAATTAAAAAAAAACTATTTTGTTGATTTTTGATTTATTGTATAATATAAAAGTATGAGTATTAATTCGAAATTTGGCATTTGATATATTTTAAAAAGCATTTAACATTATAAGTAACTGTTGATTAATTATGTTCTGTGCTGTTGAACATCGATATTTAATGAATTATTACTTTCTATGTTCTCGATGATAATTTGAATCATGGAGGTATAGGAAGGGGGAGGGAGCATATCCTATATTCCTTTGTTCCAAAAGTGTCACATAGTTCGGCCATATTGGTATGGGCAATTTGTGGCGGGAATTTCGAAAATTTGAACTTGTCAAGGTTTCGGTTTACTTTTATCGACAATTGAATTCAGAAATCTTGCTCGAAGAAACGAAACAAGTCTTAAATTATAAATATGACTGATATTTTTTTCTGAAATATTTGTCGACTTCCTTCATTTACGAAGAAAATATTTCTCAAGGAAATATGATTACTTAGAGTTTTTTTGACCATAAGCTTTTAGTTTATTTTTTGAACAGATATCTAGGGGTCTATAAGTTTGTACTATTCACAAGATCAGTTAAAGCTGTCTCATATGAATAATTAAGCCTTAAGGTATTAGTGTTTGAATACTTCGAGTTTTTTTGACCATAAGCTTTTAGTTTAACTTTTTAACAGATACCTAGGGGTCTATAAGTTTGTACTATTCACAAGATAAGTTAAAGCTGTCTAATATCTGAATAATCAAGCCTAAAGGCATTTGTGTTTGATCTATACACCTCATCAACAATCTGATGCGTTACTTTATGTGTCAAAAAATCATGGAGTTACCGCCATGCAAAAAATAATGTTTCATTACAAACTGCTTTCACACACTTCGTAAGTGAAACCATTCTGCTTTTTGTAGGTCTTGTATTTTAACAGATTATCATTCCTCGAGAATGATTTCTTACAAATATTACAAGTATAATTTTTTCTGACCGCTGTGCGAAGTCATGTGACTTAAAAGGTATTCTTTCTTGTGAAAGACTTGTTGCAGTTTACACAAATGTATGGTCGAAAACCTGTAGGCAATTTTGCATGTTGGTAGAAGTGTTCTCTTAGTTTCAAACTCTTATGCCATATATCACATACGTGCAATTCTCCACTGTTGAAAAAGTTTTAAATGTATCGGCATTGTTTCAGTTTACTTTTATTGGCAATTACATTCAAAGATCATGCTCGGAGTAACAAAACAAGTCTTAATAATGATATTAATGAATAATTTCTTCAACAGTTGTGCACTTTTTTCAAATTAAAATCGATTGCTAATGAAATTAGTTTGTTTCTTGAGGTATTTCTATTTTAATTGGCAAACCTGAGTTTATGTGTGAATTGATTATGGAAACAAAATAAACACTATAAATGCATAATGAAACACAGGTAATAACATAAATGTGTTATAATTATGTTTTATAAACATACATCAGATAAATACAGGAATTACTTACAAAATATAGATTATAATATGTATATACAAAAAAATTATGTAAATATACAGTATGACCTTACAATCCTTGAAACAATATGGAATGAGTTAAAGTCTATTTTTTTAAAATGCATTAGATCGCTAGTACATTTAGCATTATGACGTAATCTTAAATCGAAATACTTCATCAGTATGACTTTAATTAAATTGATCATATGATTAGAACCAAATTCTTGGTTGAATGTGCTGCTTCATAGAATCAAAAATTCGTGATTCAATGCATTTTTGCACAATATCTTTGTCGAATTCTAGAAATACACCTATCTCCGCTTGCTAACCTTTGCTTGCACCTGGCTATTATTTCGTCCTTCTTTTTAATAATTTGCACCTTCTGGGCCAGAAGATTCTGGTATTTCGGAGGGGTAGTCTCTAAAGCTCTAGGTTCATCCACTTCCATAGGTATTGCTTAATTTAAGGGGTCTCCAGATGTTGATGTTTCCATATCACTCATTACGGTAACACAATAATCTTCTATGTTAAAAGGGGCAGCTCTGCCAACCTGAAATTTCAAATTTATCGAATCAATTAACAATAAACATTAACAAGAAAGTGAAATAATTAACCAGCTATTTTCAAAAGAGCTGTAAGATCTTCATAATATGGGGTCTTTATTAATGATTGTAACATCGTATGTTGCTTTGAAAATTTTTAATACTATTGTGTCTTATGGAAGTCAACATATTTATAATTTCAGTCACATTATTCATCTTCTTTCGGAATGACTAGCCTAAACTCAGAGTATCGTTTGTTTGAATTAAAGTTTACATCAGAATATAAATATTAATAATGATCCAACGCTAAACGCTCTGTTATAATCATTATAGAGACCATGTTTGGCACAATTTTTTTTTAAATTAAATATGGATAATGAAGTTTACCTGTTAATTCTAAGAAAATTGAAGGTACAGCATGTTCTCTAACTCTCACACAGGATAAAGAAGTTCTATCCAAATCTTCCTCCTTGAAATGAATTGAACAAACCCTTGCGTGGGATGATGGAACCCAGTTTATTTCTTCCGAGGGCCTGAATCCACATGGCTCTCCTTTCAAGGTTCAGAGGGAAACTGTGATAAAGAAAAAGTGAGGAAACAGGTATTATGAGGAGATTTGCGATACAGATATCTTATATTACAAATCCCCCGTAGTAGGAAGTTATTTTCAACAATGATTTCATGTTATCAAAAGAATTGATTAATAAACTATTGACTCAGAGATAACACGTAGGAATATCAAGGTACCTATATTTTTTAGCGTGGTGTAAGCTGTTAGCCACGTTAATAACTGATATCAACAACAATTTCAAAATAAAACAATGGAAAGAACTTACCTGTGAAATGTAACTCCAGGTTTCTTGACTTTCGCTTCGATGTATTAGAGCACACATTTTACAGAGCAAGAAACCATTTTTAACTAATACTGAATTTCTTACTGCAACAAAACGTACAGAAAGAGAACAAAAAATGAGGAAATAACAATGAAATCCTTCGTTTGAATTGCTCGAAGTCGGCCATATTCATAGATAATATATACCATATTGGTGTGTCCCTGGTTTGTTTTGTTTACGTGACACTTTTCAATCGTTATGCCCCCTCCCCTTCCTATACCTCCATGATTTGAATATAGAATCTTAATTTGATCTTGATTTGATCGTTTTTAAAAATGGCTGATGAAGTAAGTTTGAATTTCATAATTGTTCATAAAAATTTGAGTATATTAAATATAATTTTACGTTTTATTTGAATACTGAATTGATTCGAATAAGAATTTCAAATGGAAAAAAATGTAATCATCTTTAGTTTATCTTTTTATTGAGTTCATTTGACCTTTGATTTGTTCGTTTTCAGGATATTAAGAAGATGCTTACTCAAAGCTACCAAATATTACTGAATAACTCAGTCCTGATGAAGGAAATATATTTTGTAAGTGAATATAATCGAATATTTTAATCATTTTTTAGCTAACGATTCGAATTCATTATAAATATTGTGATTTCATAGAACTTTAATATTATGAAAAATGTCGAGAAAATTTATTGAAACAGACATAATGGGCATTTCATAAAAAAATTCTTTTTATTCAATTCGAAGTGTCAATTAATAATCAAAATGAAAAAAATTTTTTATTTGTTTTTATTTTTCGCGATATAGTATAATAATTATTTCAAATTGTTTCATAATTTCTTCATTTGGTTGATAGAATTGATCCAATTTAACTTTTTGTTATAGAAACAGAAAAGAAATGACCAAAAACAGTGGCAAAGGAAAAGATTGGAGAAGAGTCGAGCAGAAAAACAGAGGGCACCTCCACCTCCTCATCTAATGAGAAAAAGGAGCTTAGGAAAGACTCGAAAGAAGACGCCGAGACCTCCATGTCATCGACAGATGAAATGATTCAACAATTCGAAAATCTCGACAAATGAATATTTGATATTTGTAATTAATCAAATATTCATTTTGTCGAAATTTTCGATTGATATTTGTAGTTTCAAAAAAAAATAAATTATTACTTGATATAATTATTTGTTATTTTAGATATAAGAATATTTCAAATTTGTAGTTGGTTTCTGAATGCTAACGCATGCGAGAATAGACAAATATCAACAATGTTATTGAGGTAGCGGACGCCCCTCAGTTACCTTAATGGAATCGCCTATTTTGGCATTTCCCTTGAACGTTGTGTCAATATGGCGGTTATTTGTGATTTCTGTGGTTTCTAATGTCACCTGTGTTGTTAGAAATTAATATGTAAATAATACTTTTTATATAATATATTCTATCATGTCGATCAACATTTCTACTAAATTAATTTAATGACGAGTTTATCGTCTTCTTCTTCTTCTTCTCTATCCACTATGGTTGTGGATATTATGGGTCCGCACCAGCATGTACCCAGATTGGTTATTTACTCTATGTTCCAGTGTGTTGACTGTGTTTACGCTTATTTCCCACATGTTCTGTGTTTCCCACCCTACAAACCCCAAAGGGAAGAAGGATGAGGTAAGGTTACCCCTCGTATATGGATGAACATAAAGTTAGTAGGTATATTGAACAAACAAGATGTTCTTCTTTGAATTTCAACTAAAATCTATCATTAAGCAGATACATTCAAATTTTGAGATTAGAATGTTCCAAAAATTCATTCAGCAATTGTACTACTTCAACATTATCTGTAAATATAATTTCATAGATATTGATGGGTCTTTGAATTTTATAATTTTCCAACCTTTATATAAAACATTTATGTTGTGCACGTTCAAGGTACAATCAAGGAAGGTATGACTTATTGATCCAACTTCACCACATTCACAGTTTGGCGTGGGGTTGATTTTAATCTTGTGTAAGTGTTCAGGTAACATACAATGTCCGGATCTAAGTCTCATTATAGTTGTTATTTGTTTTCTAGGAATATTGTACTTCAACAATTTATAAGGGTCTCCAATCGAATCTTTTTTGTCACGGTTGCGCATGTGCGTGTATATTTTACCTTTTTTTTTCCCCCATTCCTGCAGTGTTTTCACCCATTCTTTTTTTAAATCCTTTTGTAAAATACGAAATATAAATTGAGGTGTTCCTTTATAATTTAGCATTTCCCCATTACATCTACCCTGATTGGCCAATCGGTCTGCTTCATCGTTGCCTTCAATATCAGTGTGGCTTGGTATCCAAACCCCTTTATTATTCTACCCTCTTTTATCATTTCTGACCAAATTTTTTTTACTGTCGCTGTAATGGTATCTACGGATGAATCTAACTTCCAGTTTTTTAGCTTGAGTAGCGCACTTAATGAATCCGAGAATATTACCGCTCTAGCGATGTTTTCGTTTTGAACAATTTCCAGTGCTTTGCCAATTGCTAACATTTCCGCCGAGAAAATAGACCAATATGATGGCAATTTTTTTTTATATTCCAAGGGTAATGTGGGTGAGAATATACCAATACCAACGCTTGTATCGTCGTCAGACTTTTTTAGGGATGCATCAGTGTAAAAGTGCTGGAAATTTTCATAGTTACTTTCACATATAGTTTTAAATTTATTTCTTGTTAGGATGTTGTTTTTCATAAGTTTTGGGATAATTATATCGCATTGGGCGGAATGATGCGTATAATCTAGAGAGAAGAAGGGAATTTGTTCTGCACTATGTATATTTTCTTTGTGGACTTTAGTTTTTTCTAGGGCTGTTAAATAGGCTGGTTTATATTTTTTTTCCAGAATTGTTTATGTGTATCTAGTTTATTTATTTGGTTAAGGACAATGTTATTTTTAATTTGAAGATTTTTTAAGATATATTTTGAAGCTAGTAATTCTCTCCTTTTCTCGAGGGTAATTCTCCACTCTCCGCCAATATTACATTTACTGGTGTTGATTTCATCAGTCCCATTGCGGTTCTTATCCCCTGATGGTGAATTGTATCCATTTTTTTAATTGTATTCTTCGATCCTCCATAAACCATAGATCCATAGTCTAAATGTGCTCTAGATATAGCCTTATACAAAATCAAGAGGTTTTGCGGTTGTGCTCCCCACCATGTTCGACACAAGCACTTAATGACATCTATCCCCTTTTTGGCTTTACTGTTGGCTTGTTCAATTTGTGCTGACCAGTTTAGTTTTGAGTCCAAGATTACCCCCAAGTACTTAACCTGATTTTTCCATTTTATACTCTCATTATTAACCGATAGGCAAGGTAGTATGTCTGGTCTCCTTTTTCTAGAAAACAGCATTGCGAACGTTTTTTCAGCAGATATGGATAGATTTCTTGATGTTAGGAAGGAGTTAATATTATTCAAGGTTTCTGATATTTTCTCGTAAATTATTCCTATATCGGTTCCCGAACAGATGACATACTTATCGTCCGCATATTGTCCAATTTCAACCCCTTTTACTTTACATTTCTTCACATCCCTTACATATAAATTGAATAAAAGGTACTAAGTTTTGACCCTTGTAATAATCCCTTCTTACTATAATATGGCCCCATTATTTTGTGTTCCCTTGAGCATCGTATGTACATTTCTTTTTCCGTTAGCAAATGGTAAATTAGATCAACAAAATTATTAGGAATATTTATATTCCGTAGATCTTTCGCCAGTATATCCACATTCACGTTGTCATACGCTCCCTTGATGTCTAAGAACACTACGACTGTGTATTTTTTTTCCGCAAACGCCGTATAGATTCTCGAAGTTAAATATATTAAGCTGTCATTCACTGATCTCATTCTTCTGAAACCAAACATAAGCCTGTTTTGTTGTAGGTTTTTTTCTATAATTTTTTCAATTCTATTTTTTATTAGATTTTCAAGAATTTTAATACTACATAAGGACAGCGCAATCGGTCGGATGCTATCTACATTTATTACTGGTTTGTTTGGTTTGTTGAATGGCAGAATTAGAATTTTGTTTTGGTTTTCAATATTTGCGGGATTTTTCAAGATCTCATTCATAATATCTAGTAGCTTAAATTTTGCTTTATTGTTTAAATTATCGTACATACTGTAGCTTATTGCATCCATTCCTGGACTTGAGTTTTTTTTATTTTTTAATGCTAATTCTAATTCTGGTAGAGTAAAAGGACTGGGATTGTTGTTGGACTGGATATTATTTTCATTTGTTACTTGTGGGCTTTTATTGTTAATTGGCTTGGACATATTATTCATTAACTGGTCTAAGATTTCTGGAGTTGGTAGCTTATTTGAGTTAAGGTGATCATCTTGATTTTTAAATTTTTTAATGTACTTCCAGGCTGTTGTTAGGGGTAAGAAATTTATGTTTTCGCAAAATTTTGTAAAAGATTTGGTTTTTTTTTCTTTCATCATCAACTTTATTCGGGCTCTTATGCTGTTGGCCTCGATAAATTTATCCTGGGTAGGGTTTTCAGTATATTCTTTGAGAACATTTCTACGTAATTCAATCATTTTTGTTAATTCCGAGTCCCACCAAATGGCTCTATATTTGTTATTGGTTTTTTTTTTCTACAGGGAATATATTCCTCTGCACTGGTCACTAACAAGTCATTAAATTGTTTCAAGGTTTTGATATCCGATTCATCTATTCCGCGTTCTATTTTCTTATTGTAATTTTCCCAATCCGCCTTTTCTGTCTTGAATTTTTTGGTGGTAAAGTGAAGGCAAGTTTCTTCTGTGTTATGGCCGTTTAGCGTTATCAGGATAGGGTAATGATCGCTTTGTGCTGGTTCAAAGAGCACCTCCCAAGAGAAGTTGTTCACCAAATTATTGAACTAATGCTAAGGTCGGGAGCGCTATTTCCTATTTGAGGAGAGGTTAGCCTAGTAACTGTACCGTCATTTAAAATATTTATATCTTCTTGATCTAAAATTTCTTCGATTGTTCTACCGTTAGGGTTACAGATGTCAGATCCCCATCTTGGGCTCTGTGCGTTAAGGTCTCCTATAATCAAGAATTTATTTCCCGCTTGCTTTATTATCTGATTAAGAGTATTTACATTTAATTTTAAGTCTGGTGGATTATATATGTTAACTATTATTAAGTCTTTTATTTTAATAGCTTGGTACTGAAATCTGGGTGGGCACCCACTCACACTCATTGTAATGTGTTCATAAATAATGTTTTTTTAATCATGATAGCTAGGCCCCCCTTGCCATCATTTCTATCATCCCTCATAATATCGTAATTAGCAACATTAATTTTTTTCCCTTCTTGTAGGAAAGTTTCTGCCAAGGCAACAATTTCCGGGTTATATTGTTGTAATTTGCCCATTAAATCTAGCATATTTGTATTAACTGATCTTATATTCCATTGTAATATTTTTACTGTATTTTTATTCATTATATTCTATTATTTAATTAAAATTATTATTATTTTATTATTATTATTATTTTTTGAAAAAAAGGAAAAAAAAAACAAAGGCTGTTCATTGTTTTTGAGGTTCTAAATGTACTATCGCTTGTGCGGTTATTATTTCTCCATTATATTCTTCAAATTCTATATTATTTTCTAGGTTATATTCTGATACTGTACTAGTTTGTGTGTATTCTGTATAAGATTCCGAATTATCCATTTCCATTACGTCATTTTCACTCTCATCTATATTCGTTGTATTTGTTGGTGTCCAATCTGAGGGTTTATATTTTTTTTTAAACTCTGGGGTGTATTGTAACAGACAGTCTTCAGCTTCTTGTCTGTTATAACCGGGTTTACTTTTAGGTGGTCTGTTTTTGGTTTTATATGTTGTGACTTTTTTTTGGTTTTGTCCTATAGGTTTTTCTTCTTCGTGTTTACTTTATTATTATTATTATTCACGGTTTTTTGTGCATAAGTTGCTTGTGAGACTGTCGGAGGTAGATTTTCATTTAATATTGTTGATTCTGTTCTATTAATTTGTGGGAAGTTGTTATTATAGGTTTTAATATCGTTTGTATTCATATTACTTTTCTTTTTCGAAATTAAATTCGCTTCAAAATATGTGTATTTATGTACCGCCATAAGATTTTTTATTTGTTTTTGCCTTTCGTATTCACTACATTTCCTATCCGTAGCCATGTGAGAACTTTTACAATGGTAACATGTAATTTGATTACTTTCGCAATTGTTAGTTTCATGATCTTTTCCGCACTTTCTACATTTAACTTTTCCCTTACATAATTTGGCCGTATGTCCGTAAAGTAGACAGTTATAGCATTGAACGACTGGACTCACGTATTGTGATACCTCCAATATATTATGATAAAGCGCAATACTATTTGGTATATTTCTATTTCTAAATGTAACAACGCATGATTTCGAATCTACATATGTTACCTTATTCTCTACAAATATTCTTCTCTTTAATCTCCTTACATTTAATATTTTATATTTTGATTCCGCATTTTCTTTTATTTCTTCTTCCGTAATGTCGGTATCAATGTCTGATATAACTCCCATACTAACGATATTTATGGGTGGAATATAAACAATACAATCATTAAATTTTGTATGTTTCGTGAACATGTTGGCGTGATAAGCATTTGCAAATTCAATTCCCACTCTATTTTTCCCTTTTCTCTTAACACCTATAATATCAAAATTAAAATTATTATTTTCATATAAGTGTTTTCCGAGTTTTAAAGGATGTATGTACCCAATATTTCTATTAATACCTTCAACGTACACAACATATGGGCCCAAATCTGTTTTTATGTATTCGTAAACAATTTTTTTTTTTTTTCATCAATTTTTTTTATTTTTTTTTGCATTTTCTATACTTTGTGTTAATGATTCTATTTGACTTAATATTTCAAAATCATTATTTTTTTTTGCTTGCTCCCTTACTTCCCCTAATTCTAATCCCAATTCAGCTACATCTGCCCATGACAGAGTATTCTGTGATAAATTTTCGATCGTTTTTTTCGCTTTCGGTGTTAGGTTATCAAAGGACCGGGATCCATTGGATCCCGGGCTGTTGTTATTCATCTTGTCAGTTCAATAAGTAGTTAGCCAACTCACCACAATGGATATTCTAATATTGACTAGCACTTAGGTTTATAAACTATGCACTTGAATTTTCTGGATTCCTCTTTACGCGACCAACCCAGCTCCTTCCACCGTTGAATTTCTGCATGGAGTTTATCGTCATAATTCAAAATTTTGAATGAATTGTCAAAATTGTTTAATTTGAAGAAGGTGAAAAGAATACTTGTATTAAGTTCCGTGACTTTTATTTTTCATTGAAAAAATACAATAGCCAATTTTGAATAATTTAAGTAAATCTTTCCTTTCTGTTGAATGTATAGTAAAACCTGAATATATTGAATTATTGAAAACTTCTATTTTTGCCCGTTCTCTTTTTTCGATGTGACCATCGATGGTTATATTTATGTTCTGTGGTTTAACCTTCTGTTATTGACACGGGGGTATTTGTGGCTTTATGTTCTGTGGTGGCTTCTAATATCATTCGTCATTTTAAGGATATTATTAACACTGTACCTGTGAAATGAAGAAACATTATTTATAATGGATATATTGTTTTCGAAGATTATTCGTATTTGAGAAATCTGGTTGATAGAGGCTATGAAATATTTTCATCTAGATCATTATTTGAATTGAAATTCAACTGCGAAACCTTTCGTAGTAGGTATAGTATAATCAAAAGTTAAATTAAATATATTTCGAACTGAATGAGTAAATCATTATAGAATTAGTTGACTATGAATCAATTTTTTATGAGGCAATGTATTCTGTTCGTATTTTCTGAAACTAATTAGAAAATTCGTTATCTTGTTATTGTTTATAAGTATATCAATCAATAATGTTTCATTTTGGTGATAATTTGAATGTTTTTCAGCTAATATTCATATGTTTCAAGGAAGATCTACACTGTAAACTGTGAAATTGAAAAACATTCCTTATTGTTTTCAAAGATTAATCTTATTTGAGGGATCTGATTGATTGAGAGCTATCAACGTTCATCTGCAACTACGAAACCTTTCATAACAGGTATAGTAAACTGAATAAGTAAAACTTTTTATAGTATTATTATATCATGGTGTTTTTTTAGATTTTCGTGAATTTTTTCATTGTTTTGTAGAATGATTTAATCAAATATGTTTTATATTAACTGTTTCGGTCTTCCTTGACCTCGTCAGCGTGAGACGGTTGTGAAAAATAAACACTCACGGACAGTTTTTTATTATTTCACTCGTTCGAGTTTACATAAACTGTCACAAACAACCGACGAGAAGGAAAATTACATTCAAATAATGAAGGTTAACTTTCATTTCGTCGGTTATTTGTAATTCATCTATTATTCAAGATATGAAGGTAATTTAGTTTCAACAACTTTAGATTCGAATTTCGACATATCATTATAAAATTAAACAGTTTTTTATTGAACTTTTGACGAAATATTCCACAAATGCACTATCTGAATCGAGTTCTTACTTTTGGTATTGAATGAAGGTATCGTTAACTATCCATTGCTTATGCCTTGTATTCAAAGATACTGTTTGCATGTTGCAGTTGGGTTTATTGTTTCAGTACCTTCTGACCAAAAAGAACTCAAGAAAGTATTTGTGTTTTTTCCGATCAATTATGTCAATGAATGATTATTATTATTGAAATTTTATTCAATATCGAATTTTGTGAATCAAAATCTACGAATAACTGATTTATAAAATTTTTGGTTTTTATCGATGTTAATCAGATCTTTATTTTTTACAGATTTCTAAATTATAATTCGTAGATTACAATTTCAATATTAGAGTTACGAAATATGAATTTTATCATTTTTTCAACCTTTCTCCATTTCAACCGATCCAATCCGCAACCTATCCTAGGCATAGCTAGATATGTGTCGTTGTTTTTCTCACAGCAGGCTCTTAGATTTTTCAGTGTATCCCCACAAACTTTTATATGATGGTTTATGATAATACTTGATTTTAGTTATCAGATAATAGATATTTCTTTTAGGTAAATTCAATTCAGCTATTTCTCCTACCTTTTATTTTTGTTGTCGTAATTTATCCACTGATCCATATATATTTTAAATTGCAAGGCAATACCCGCTCCCATAAATAAATCCTGCGATACACAATGGGCTAGAGCTGATGATTCTGGTGCCGAAAATAAGTTTTCTTTTTAAAGTTCAAGAGCTTATCCATTGTTAGTATCTAAACAATTTTTCTTAATTTTGTACGGGGTCTCTATAAAAGATTGAAACAGCGCAGTTGGCTTTGAAATTTGAATTATGCCAACCACAGAATTTTGTGATCATGATATGTTTTGATTGGTTACAGATTCTGCGATCCAAAGCCAACTTCATTTGGTTGATAGAATTGATCCAATTTAACTTTTTGTTATAGAAACAGAAAAGAATTAACCAAACAAAGGGGCAAAGAAAAAGATTAGAAAACAGAGCAGGCAAAACAGAGGGCACCTCCTCATCGAATGAAAAAAAGGATGCAAGGAAAGACTGGAAAGAGGTTCTGTTCTTTATATAGATAGAAGACACCCTCAGCAGTCACAATGGAATCGTCTATTCATGGATTGTCATATGTCATTCGTTTGAAAGATCAGATTTATATAAAGGTCTATCAACCGTAATATTAATTATTATTTATAATATAATTCAGTTGTAAAAAACTTTATAACAGGTAGAGTATATTCAGATGTTTTTCGATTATTCTGTTAATTTTATGTGATAGATTTTTTAATCGGATATTTATAGAACTCATATAATTGCATATTAGATGATTTTATTTGTATTTCATTTTGAAAAGAAAATTTATCATGAAATCATATTTATTTCGATTTTGTGTGTTACAGATAAAGGACACCTCTCAGTCATCCTAATGGAATCATCCATTTCACGAGGTTATTTTTGTGGCTTCTGATGTCATTCGTATTGTTAGAGTTTGGAAACCAAGTATCAAGCATATTATAAAGATATTATTTACACTGTAGACTGTGAAATGAAAGAACATTCTTGTCATGGTCATTGTTTTCGAAGATTATTCGTATTTGAGAGATCAGATTGATTAGGAGTTATCGACGTTCATCTGCATCATTTTTTTATTTGCAATTCAATTGGAAAACCTTTCATAACAGGTAAAGTATATTTGATAGTCAAATTAAATGTATTTTAAACTAAATAAGTAATTATTATTATAGAATCAGTTGATTATATACCAAATTTCATGAGGCAATGTATTGTGTTGGTATTTTCTGATCTAAATAAAAAAATTCGTTATCTTTTTTTGTTTATAAGTGACTTAAACCATAATTGAATTCATTTTGGTAATTTTGAATATTTTTCAGGTGATATTCATATGTTCGATATGGTTAAAAGGAGGTTTACATTTAAACTTGTGAAATGAAAAAACATTATTAGTTATGGATAATTGTTTTCAAAGATTATTCGTATTTGAGAGACCTGATTGATTTGAAGCTATCAACATTCATCTGGCTCATTGTTTCAATTGTTATTCAATTAGAAAACCTTTCATAAGGTAAGTATATTTGATAGTCAAATTAAATGTATTTCAAACTGAATAAGTAATTTTTGATATAGAATCAGCTGATTATGAACCAAATTTCATGAGGCAATGTATTCTGTTCCTATTTTCTGAATTAAATAAAAAATTCGTTATCTAGTTATTGTTAATAAGTATATTCATCAATTAAACCATAATTGTATTCATTCTGGTGACAATTTGATTATTGTTTGAAACATCAGAATAATTGAAAGCTGTCATCATTCACTTCGATCATTGTTTGAATTGCAATTTATTGATTAAAGATTTTTCAAGAGGTAAAGTGTGTTTTTAAAATTTATTTCAAATATTTTTATGGCCTAAAAATCATATTATATATTGAAAATAATTTTAATATATTTGTATTCGATATTGAATAAATGTATTAATTACTAACTTTTATTATAGGTATTATAGGCCTATGCATCATATACTAAAATATTGTTTGCATGTTGCAATTAGGTTTATCGTTTCGAAACTTTTCAACTATGGAAACATTTAACAGAAAATTTTTGTTTTAGCAGTTTATAATGTAAATATTTAATGATATTATTTTCAGTTTTTATTTAATATCTAATTCAGTGAATTCAAACTTAATTTTTTTCATATTATAAAATTGATTCATTTTAGTTTTCGAGTTTGTTATGACAAAGAAATAATTTAATAATATAAATATAACAATTGAATGATTGCTTCATTTTTTTAATGATAATCGCATTATAATCGTCTAGAACTCAACAAAATTTGTTTATATTTTATAAAATGTCTCATATCATGAGGTTTTTTAGATTTTCGTTAATTTTTTTCATTTTTTTGTAGAATAATTCAATCACATATTTTATATTAACTGTTTCGGTCTTCCTTGACCTCGTCAGCGTGAGACGGTTGTAAAAATACAACACTCACGGAAAGTTTTTTTTATTTCATTCCTTCGAGTTCACATAAATTAATTAGAAAATTCGTTATCTTGTTATTGTTTATAAGTATATCAATCATTGAAACCATAAATGTATTCATTTTGATAATAATTTGAATGTTTTTCAGCTCATATCATAGTTTAATATGGTTAAAAGAAAATCTACACTGTAAACTGTGGAATGACATTTCTTGGACATTATGTTTTCTAATATTATTCCTATTTGAGTTATCTGATATCGGCGTTCATCTTGACCAATGTTTCAATTGAAATTCAACTGCGAAACCTTTCATAATAGGTAAAGTATATTTTATAGTCAAATTAAATATATTTCAAACTGAATAAGTAATTCTTATTATAGAATCAGTTGATTATGAATCAATATTTCATGAGACAATGTTTTGTGTTCATATTTTTCTGAACTAATTGAAAAATTCGTTATCTTGTTATTGTTTTATAAGTTTATCAATCATTGAAAATCAATTGTATTCATCTTGGTAATAATTTGAATGTTTTTCAGCTAATATTCATTGGTTCTATATGGTAAAAGGAAAGATCTACATTGTAAACTGTGGAATATGACAAAAATCTAAATGTGGCTTACGTTGAAACCTAGAAATATACAAAGGAATAAATGATAATAAATGAAGAACATTTCAATTGAGTTATCAAACTCAACTGATTTTTTTTTTTTCGGCACTAATGCAATCTATCAAAAACACATAAATCAGAAATCAAATTTATTCTCATAAATGATTTAAAATTTCATATTATTCTATATAATTCACATACATTTGAAGAAACATTGATTGAGTGAATTTATATGAGAATTTCCATTCATTCACACACATTGAAAAATTTCATTTGACTGATGTAGATGAATAGCTCTATTATATAATGAATTGAGGGTGTATGCCATCGAAGGGCCTCATACGAGGACTGGAAGCTGGCTGCACGTGTAGTCACACATTCTCGACTTCGTTGGGCGATCAACGGTTTCGAGTCTTATAAAGCAGCTGGTGAGGATGGCATTGTTCCGGCTCTGCTAGCCAAGGGGCTGGAAGTGCTGACCTCCCACTGCTTCACGTTCTCCGTGCGAGTCTGGCTCTAGGTCACATTCCATTGTCCTGTCCTGGAGAAAGGTGAAGGTAATTTCATACCCAAGCCTGGAAAACCATCGCATACAAAAGCGAATGACTTTCGACCAATTAGCCTCTCCTCGTTCTTAGTCAAGACACTGGAGAGGTTGGTGGAAAGATACATCAGGGACGATGCTTTAGTGGCTATACCACTGCACCCCTCCAGCATGCGTATCAGCTGGGCAAATCAGTAGATTCTGCTCTTCACTCAGTGGTTAACTGTATTGAGGACGGAATACATAACAAGGAGTACACCCTAGCTGTATTTCTTGATATAGAAGGTGCCTTTCAATAACACTGCGTTTGGTTGTGATGTGATGCAATCTGCGTGGCCAGACATGGTGTTCCGCCTACTCTTTGTCGGTGGACGGGGTCTCTGCTTGGTTCACGTAGCATCGTGGCTCGGCTGGGCGGCTCGACCATAGGGGGCTCACCAGGAAGGGGATGTCCGCAGGGCGGTGTTCTGTCTCCGATTACTGTGGAATCTCGTCCTGGATGAGCTCTGGTGGAGTGGAGTTGAGGGAGGCTGGGTTCGTGTGGGTGGCCTATGCGGACGACCTTGTTATATTAATCAGGGGTAAGGTGATCAGTGTCATTGGGGATCTGATGCAGAATGCTCTGCGACGGGTCGAACGATGGTGCTTTGAAAAACGAGCTCTCGGTAAATCCTAGTAAGACAGAGATGGTTCTCTTTACTAGAAAGAGGGTGCCTAGCAACTTACGACTTCCCAGTCTGTTTGGAGTGGGCTCACTCTATCCGAACAAGTTCGTTATCTCGGGGTGATATTGGACCGCAAACTTTTGTGGAACAAACACGTTGAGACTCAAACGAATAAAGCCAATGTAATATTCTGGGCCACTCGGAGGGTGCGGGGTAATGGATGGGGCTTCAAAACCGCACATTATGCACTGGTTGTATACTGCCGTGGTGAGGCCTATCCTGACCTATGCCTCTGTGGTGTGGTGGCCTTCTATGGAGAGGGCCGTCAACCAGAACATTATGACTAAATGCCAGAGGAAAGCTTGTTTAAGTATTACAGGCGCTCTGAGGTCTACCCCTACAGCAGCGATGGAATGTCTGCTGGTTCTCCCTCCTTGCACCTAGTTGTGAAGGAGGTGGCTATGAAGACAGCTCTAGGGATCTGGGAACGGGACAATGGCGCGATAGAGGACTCTTCACTGGGCACGCGAGGGCCCTCAAAATGGTTAAGGATGCTCACGCTCCCCTTCTCCAGAGAGGTGACCGCGCGGGCACTAAGTTCTGCTTCGACGAACCCTACAGGGTAATTGTTCCCGACAGAGACCTATGGTCTTCATCAAACAGGCTTCTTAGTCCAGAAGGTCCCACCTGGTTCACTGATGGCTCTGTCACAGCAAACAGGGTCTGGGGCCGGAATCGTGGGTCCTCACTTTAATCAGGCTATCCCTCTGGGGAAGGACTGTTCCATTGTGCAGGCTGAGCTATTTGCGGTTCTTGCATGCGCACTGGAAAACATTCGCAGAGGATACTCTGGCCAGCACATTTATAATGTTGCGACAGCCAGGGACTCTGAAATCTCTATCTGATGTTAGAGTGATTCTCTTTGGTAGAAGAATGCAGGAAAGCTCTGCGTGGGCTGGGCTCTGATAAAATTTTTGAAAGTGATCTGGTGTCCGGCTCATGCGGATATACCTGGTAACGTCAAGGCAGATGAACTGGCTAGGCGGGGAGCCGGATTAGCATTTGTTGGTCCGGAGCCTTCGCTGCCAATCTGTCGCACATCTGTCAGAAGTTTCTTCAGGAACTGGCTCTGAACAGGGAATTTTCCTCGGAATGGAGCGCAGGGGTGGGGCCTGAGGTGGTCGAGGATTCTCATTGAGAGACCGTCCTCGCGATCTGGGGTCAATAGGCTTCTGCTGCTGGAGAGGAGGGAAACACTCAGTCTGGTGACTGGTGCATTGACTGGTCACCTGTTTAACAAGCATTTGAAGAGAATGGGATTGACGAGCTGCTCCCTATGCCGGTGTGCAGGAGTACTGATGAAACGGTTGAGATATTTTGTTCAACTGTGAAACCTTACTGAGTTAAGGTCAACACACCTAGGAAATCCAACACCTTCTATTCTATGGTGAGAGGGACCACTCCTGGCAGGCTCGCGACATTTCTGTCTTCGTGTCTGAGGAGCTGAGTCTCTGTAGAATGATGCGGGTGAACAATGGGCCACTAGGCCTCAGTTCGGCCGGTAAGGCACCGCACAGAGAAGAAGAAGAAGAATATTACTCAATTAATAAACATCAAAACTTTGGAAAAACTCTCCTGAAATATCCATCCATCAATCCAATTGAATGTTTCGAATATGACAACAATCTAAATGTATCTAACGTTGAATTTATATATTGAAATCGATATATTTTTGGATTTAATAAAATCTGCAATGACAAATTCATTAATTCAACAACATTCATATAAATGATTTTTTATATATTTTGATAATAATTAATTTATGCACAAATGAATTATCACTAATATTTATGTAGGTATACGTTCAATTGAATGTCTAAATAAAATATTTTTAATTATATAATCAATAAAGAAGCTTTTCAGATGAGTATTATAATCGCAGTTGACCCAGATTTCAGCGTTATTATTCTGAGATGAGTTAAAACAAAAGGCTTACGAATTGATAGACTCGTCCTTCTTTACCTTATAACTTGGCAAATACGATTAAAAATATAGGAGTTGCAGTTCATGTTATAACTTTTTTAGAAGGTTTGTCCATCTACCGGCTAGTTGTTGAAAATGACCTTTACTTTTGCAGATTCCTTCTAGGTAGTTGTGTTATAGGACTCTGAATGAGATTTGGTTGAGAGGTCTCTAATTGAGAAACTTTCGTTTTCTTCCATAGATTTCTTTAAGGATTTTAGTCTATCGAACTAATAGTTCCATCGTGAAATTATAGATGTGTGAGATCAAAAAATAATTTTCTCTAGTTCTTGAGATAATGAAAACGCTACGTTCTCTGGATATAACTTTTATATTCGATATTCGCAACTTTACGTATATTTCATTTTCTTATTTTTTAACGAATTCTGTTCTCCTTAACATATTGACTGCCGCAATGGAAAATCAAATTTTACCCACGGGGCCGCATATTTCGAATTTCAGATCTAGCATCTCAATACCTTCAAAAAAAAATTTCGTATACAATAACGTGTTAAGTTCGGTAAATCGGCCCCAGGGCCATGCATGAACTGCCTGCGTTCACATTACACTTGTATGTGACTTGTATATGATTCACAGACCGTAAAAGCCCGTTCATATCTGGAGTTGCATTCAACTCACGCAACATCTAGACCAAATTCGTCGTGAGACAAATATAACTCACATGGCGTTTAACGTGTTAAACAATGGTAATATACAGTACTTAGAAATTTTTTTATTAAACTGTGATCGGCAGGGTTGATAGTTGGATGGGCGTACGCCTATATAATTTTTAACGTAATTCATACTCTGTTCACATGATCGTGATCTAAAGTGGTTATTTCTTTTTCGGTATTTTTTGCAGAGCAATATGTACTGTAGCAGATACTTTGTACCGTCCATTCGATTCCAAATATTTCAGATGAATCTGTACGATCTGTGGTCACGTGACTAAAAAATCTGTTTGCTCGCGGAATTCAATGTCGAATGGGCTTAGTTAAAGAACGATTATTCTATGATTCAGTCTATGATGACGATACTAAGATATTTATGTGACAACGTGATTTAAATTAAAAAAACTATTTTGTTGATTTTTGATTTATTGTATTAATATAAAAGTATGAGTATTAATTCGAAATTGTGGAATTATGATATATTTTAAAAAGCATTTAACATTATAAGTAACTGTTGATTAATTATGTTCTGTGCTGTTGAACATCGATTTTAATGAATTATTACTTTCTATGTTCCCGATGATAATTTGAATATAGAATCTTATTTGATCTTGATTTGATCGTTTTTAAAAATGGCTGATGAAGTAAGTTTGAATTTCATAATTGTTCATAAAAATTTGAGTATATTAAATATAATTTTACGTTTTATTTGAATACTGAATTGATTCGAATAAGAATTTCAAATGGAAAAAAATGTAATCATCTTTAGTTTATCTTTTTATTGAGTTCATTTGACCTTTGATTTGTTTTTTTTCAGGATATTAAAGAAGATGCTTACTCAAAGCTACCAAATTTACTGAATAACTCAGTCCTGATGAAGGAAATATATTTTGTAAGTGAATATAATCGAATATTTTAATCATTTTTTAGCTAACGATTCGAATTCATTATAAATATTTGTGATTTCATAGAACTTTAATATTATGAAAAATGTCGAGAAAATTTATTGAAACAGACATAATGGGCATTTCATAAAAAAATTCTTTTTATTCAATTCGAAGTGTCAATTAATAATCAAAATGAAAAAAATTTTTTTATTTGTTTTTATTTTTCGCGATATAGTATAATAATTATTTCAAATTGTTTCATAATTTCTTCATTTGGTTGATAGAATTGATCCAATTTAACTTTTTGTTATAGAAACAGAAAAGAAATGACCAAAAACAGTGGCAAAGGAAAAGATTGGAGAAGAGTCGAGCAGGAAAACAGAGGGCACCTCCACCTCCTCATCTAATGAGAAAAAGGAGCTTAGGAAAGACTCGAAAGAAGACGCCGAGACCTCCATGTCATCGACAGATGAAATGATTCAACAATTCGAAAATCTCGACAAAATGAATATTTGATATTTGTAATTAATCAAATATTCATTTGTCGAAATTTTCGATTGATATTTGTAGTTTCAAAAAAAAATAAATTATTACTTGATATAATTATTTGTTATTTTAGATATAAGAATATTTCAAATTTGTAGTTGGTTTCTGAATGCTAACGCATGCGAGAATAGACAAATATCAACAATGTTATTGAGGTAGCGGACGCCCCTCAGTTACCTTAATGGAATCGCCTATTTTGGCATTTCCCTTGAACGTTGTGTCAATATGGCGGTTATTTGTGATTTCTGTGGTTTCTAATGTCACCTGTGTTGTTAGAAATTAATATGTAAATAATACTTTTTATATAATATATTCTATCATGTCGATCAACATTTCTACTAAATTAATTTAATGACGAGTTTATCGTCATAATTCAAAATTTTGAATGAATTGTCAAAATTGTTTAATTTGAAGAAGGTGAAAAGAATACTTGTATTAAGTTCCGTGACTTTTATTTTTCATTGAAAAAATACAATAGCCAATTTTGAATAAATTTAAGTAAATCTTTCCTTTCTGTTGAATGTATAGTAAAACCTGAATATATTGAATTATTGAAAACTTCTATTTTTGCCCGTTCTCTTTTTTCGATGTGACCATCGATGGTTTATATTTATGTTCTGTGGTTTAACCTTCTGTTATTGACACGGGGGTATTTGTGGCTTTATGTTCTGTGGTGGCTTCTAATATCATTCGTCATTTTAAGGATATTATTAACACTGTAACCTGTGAAATGAAGAAACATTATTTATAATGGATATATTGTTTTCGAAGATTATTCGTATTTGAGAAATCTGGTTGATAGAGGCTATGAAATATTTTCATCTAGATCATTATTTGAATTGAAATTCAACTGCGAAACCTTTCGTAGTAGGTATAGTATAATCAAAAGTTAAATTAAATATATTTCGAACTGAATGAGTAAATCTTATTATAGAATTAGTTGACTATGAATCAATTTTTTATGAGGCAATGTATTCTGTTCGTATTTTCTGAACTAATTAGAAAATTCGTTATCTTGTTATTGTTTATAAGTATATCAATCAATAATGTTTTCATTTTGGTGATAATTTGAATGTTTTTCAGCTAATATTCATATGTTTCAAGGAAGATCTACACTGTAAACTGTGAAATTGAAAAACATTCCTTATTGTTTTCAAAGATTAATCTTATTTGAGGGATCTGATTGATTGAGAGCTATCAACGTTCATCTGCAACTACGAAACCTTTCATAACAGGTATAGTAAACTGAATAAGTAAAACTTTTTATAGTATTATTTATCATGGTGTTTTTTAGATTTTCGTGAATTTTTTCATTGTTTTGTAGAATGATTTAATCAAATATGTTTTATATTAACTGTTTCGGTCTTCCTTGACCTCGTCAGCGTGAGACGGTTGTGAAAATACAACACTCACGGACAGTTTTTTATTATTTCACTCGTTCGAGTTTACATAAACTGTCACAAACAACCGACGAGAAGGAAAATTACATTCAAAATAATGAAGGTTAACTTTCATTTCGTCGGTTATTTGTAATTCATCTATTATTCAAGATATGAAGGTAATTTAGTTTCAACAACTTTTAGATTCGAATTTCGACATATCATTATAAAATTAAACAGTTTTATATTGAACTTTTGACGAAATATTCCACAAATGCACTATCTGAATCGAGTTCTTACTTTTGGTATTGAATGAAGGTATCGTTAACTATCCATTGCTTATGCCTTGTATTCAAAGATACTGTTTGCATGTTGCAGTTGGGTTTATTGTTTCAGTACCTTCTGACCATAAAAGAACTCAAGAAACTATTTGTGTTTTTTCCGATCAATTATGTCAATGAATGATTATTATTATTGAAATTTTATTCAATATCGAATTTTGTGAATCAAAATCTACGAATAACTGATTTATATAAATTTTTGTTTTTTATCGATGTATAATCAGATCTTTATTTTTTACAGATTTCTAAATTATAATTCGTAGATTACAATTTCAATATTAGAGTTACGAAATATGAATTTTATCATTTTTTCAACCTTTCTCCATTTCAACCGATCCAATTCGCAACCTATCCTAGGCATAGCTAGATATGTGTCGTTGTTTTTCTCACAGCAGGCTCTTAGATTTTTCAGTGTATCCCACAAACTTTTATATGATGGTTTATGATAATACTTGATTTTAGTTATCAGATAATAGATATTTCTTTTAGGTAAATTCAATTCAGCTATTTCTCCTACCTTTTTATTTTGTTGTCGTAATTTATCCACTGATCCATATATATTTTTAAATTGCAAGGCAATACCCGCTCCCATAAATAAATCCTGCGATACACAATGGGCTAGAGCTGATGATTCTGGTGCCGAAAATAAGTTTTCTTTTTTAAAGTTCAAGAGCTTATCCATTGTTAGTATCTAAACAATTTTCTTAATTTTGTACGGGGTCTCTATAAAAGATTGAAACAGCGCAGTTGGCTTTGAAATTTGAATTATGCCAACCACAGAATTTTGTGATCATGATATGTTTTGATTGGTTACAGATTCTGCGATCCAAAGCCAACTTCATTTGGTTGATAGAATTGATCCAATTTAACTTTTTGTTATAGAAACAGAAAAGAATTAACCAAACAAAGGGGCAAAGAAAAAGATTAGAAACAGAGCAGGCAAAACAGAGGGCACCTCCTCATCGAATGAAAAAAAGGATGCAAGGAAAGACTGAAAGAGGTTCTGTTCTGTTATATAGATAGAAGACACCCCTCAGCAGTCACAATGGAATCGTCTATTTCATGGATTGTCATATGTCATTCGTTTGAAAGATCAGATTTATATAAAGGTCTATCAACCGTAATATTAATTATTATTTATAATATAATTCAGTTGTAAAAAACTTTATAACAGGTAGAGTATATTCAGATGTTTTTCGATTATTCTGTTAATTTTATGTGATAGATTTTTTAATCGGATATTTATAGAACTCATATAATTGCATATTAGATGATTTTATTTGTATTTCATTTTGAAAAGAAAATTTATCATGAAATCATATTTATTTCGATTTTGTGTGTTACAGATAAAGGACACCTCTCAGTCATCCTAATGGAATCATCCATTTCACGAGGTTATTTTTGTGGCTTCTGATGTCATTCGTATTGTTAGAGTTTGGAAACCAAGTATCAAGCATATTATAAAGATATTATTTACACTGTAGACTGTGAAATGAAAGAACATTCTTGTCATGGTCATTGTTTTCGAAGATTATTCGTATTTGAGAGATCAGATTGATTAGGAGTTATCGACGTTCATCTGCATCATTTTTTTATTTGCAATTCAATTGGAAAACCTTCATAACAGGTAAAGTATAGTTGATAAAGCAGGAATAAAGATTATTATATTATTATATTAAAAATGTATTTTAAACTAAATAAGTAATTATTATTATAGAATCAGTTGATTATATACCAAATTTCATGAGGCAATGTATTGTGTTGGTATTTTCTGATCTAAATAAAAAAATTCGTTATCTTCTTTTTGTTTATAAGTGACTTAAACCATAATTGAATTCATTTTGGTAATAATTTGAATATTTTTCAGGTGATATTCATATGTTCGATATGGTTAAAAGGAGGTTTACATTTAAACTTGTGAAATGAAAAAACATTATTAGTTATGGATATATTGTTTTCAAAGATTATTCGTATTTGAGAGACCTGATTGATTTGAAGCTATCAACATTCATCTGGCTCATTGTTTCAATTGTTATTCAATTAGAAAACCTTTCATAACAGGTAAAGTATATTTGATAGTCAAATTAAATGTATTTCAAACTGAATAAGTAATTTTTGATATAGAATCAGCTGATTATGAACCAAATTTCATGAGGCAATGTATTCTGTTCCTATTTTCTGAATTAAATAAAAAATTCGTTATCTAGTTATTGTTAATAAGTATATTCATCAATTAAACCATAATTGTATTCATTCTGGTGACAATTTGATTATTGTTTGAAACATCAGAATAATTGAAAGCTGTCATCATTCACTTCGATCATTGTTTGAATTGCAATTTATTGATTAAAGATTTTTCAAGAGGTAAAGTGTGTTTTTAAAATTTATTTCAAATATTTTTATTGGCTAAAAATCATATTATATATTGAAAATAATTTTTAATATATTTGTATTCGATATTGAATAAATGTATTAATTACTAACTTTTATTATAGGTATTATAGGCCTATGCATCATATACTAAAATATTGTTTGCATGTTGCAATTAGGTTTATCGTTTCGAAACTTTTCAACTATGGAACATTTAACAGAAAATTTTTGTTTTAGCAGTTTATAATGTAAATATTTAATGATATTATTTTCAGTTTTCATTTAATATCTAATTCAGTGAATTCAAACTTAATTTTTTTCATATTATAAAATTGATTCATTTTAGTTTTCGAGTTTGTTATGACAAAAGAAATAATTTTAATAATATAAATATAACAATTGAATGATTGCTTCATTTTTTAATGATAATTCGCATTATAATCGTCTAGAACTCAACAAAATTTGTTTAATATTTTATAAAATGTCTCATATCATGAGGTTTTTTAGATTTTCGTTAATTTTTCATTTTTTTGTAGAATAATTCAATCACATATTTATATTAACTGTTTCGGTCTTCCTTGACCTCGTCAGCGTGAGACGGTTGTAAAAATACAACACTCACGGAAAGTTTTTTTATTATTTCATTCCTTCGAGTTCACATAAATTAATTAGAAAATTCGTTATCTTGTTATTGTTTATAAGTATATCAATCATTGAAACCATAAATGTATTCATTTTGATAATAATTTGAATGTTTTTCAGCTCATATTCATATGTTTAATATGGTTAAAAGAAAATCTACACTGTAAACTGTGGAATGACATTTCTTGGACATTATGTTTTCTAATATTATTCCTATTTGAGTTATCTGATATCGGCGTTCATCTTGACCAATGTTTCAATTGAAATTCAACTGCGAAACCTTTCATAATAGGTAAAGTATATTTTATAGTCAAATTAAATATATTTCAAACTGAATAAGTAATTCTTATTATAGAATCAGTTGATTATGAATCAATATTTCATGAGACAATGTTTTGTGTTCATATTTTCTGAACTAATTGAAAAATTCGTTATCTTGTTATTGTTTATAAGTTTATCAATCATTGAAATCATAATTGTATTCATCTTGGTAATAATTTGAATGTTTTTCAGCTAATATTCATTGGTTCTATATGGTAAAAGGAAGATCTACATTGTAAACTGTGGAATATGACAAAAATCTAAATGTGGCTTACGTTGAAACCTAGAAATATACAAAGGAATAAATGATAATTAAATGAAGAACATTTCAATTGAGTTATCAAACTCAACTGATATTTTTTTTCGGCACTAATGCCAGGGAGGGCTCGTGCCCTCCAGATGGGGTCGGCCAGACCAAAAGAAATATATATATAACACAGATTTTTTATTCGCGATTGTAAACTCTTAATTTTTTTGCCATCACAGCCGCCTCGTCATTGGTTTGTCCGAATAATTTAGTCGCTATATTAAAATGATTGAAATTGTCTAACAAGTTATTGAAATATCATTCGCGGTTCAAATTTTACGGACATCGCAAAATCCCCAAAAATCGTTTCGATAATTCACCGTGTCGTCATATTTGACAGATACATTTAATATCTATTGTCTCGTCTATTCCCAAGAGAGTACGTTGCACTGTCTATTTCCTCATAAATTAATTCCCTCGCCGAATCATATAAATCACTCTGTATGGTTCTTGACAAACCAAAAATACCGACGCGACGGCGCGGAAGGCTAAACACAATTTTTGAAATCTTTGTCTAAATTCGCGGCGATTAAACGACCTCCTAAAATTCTCATGATTGTTTCTTGTATCAATAGGAAAGGGATCATATTCAATAGATGTTTCATAATTTTACTACTTTCCCTAACCTTATCGTCGAACTTTTTATAAATTTGCAATGAGCACTCGAGCACTGTCCGAATAATTCAAAATATTTTGTTTTCCGACTCACCAAGTCGACGCTGCTTTACAACCTCCTACATGTGCCAATACCTAGTATCTCAAATTTAACAATCAAATAAATTTTAACAAATTACGGAAGTAGCCAAATAAATTTAAATAACACTTGGACACTTGTATTACACTGTCGACTTACCCCTTAGAAATACTAACCCCTTTTCAATTCCTTATATAAGCGAAGATCGCGAAATGCGATTCTAGATGAATTCCTTCTGAGGTACGGCCTGCCGACCTGCCGCGTATTCTAGACCTTTTGAAATCACGATATTCCTAAGTTAAGAAACATTAATGATATTTCATGATCAGAAAATCAGTAACTACTATCGAAGGGTCAAAACCGATCTTCCTGAAATAGTTATAATTAACTATTCATTCGATCAGTGAAAGAACTGTGCAAATTAGCAACTTCTGCTTCGCAGGGTAGGCTGCGACCGTGACTATGGGAAGCGACCTACTATCGATGCGTGTACCGTTCTAGAGTCCGTAGTGGACGTATGTCGTAGTATCGCTTCATTTACGTACTGGTAGTACGGCCGAGGCTGTGGGCCGACCTTGGTGTCACAATTGTAACATTTGTGTACATTTCAGATCTACTGTTACGGTGTAACGTACAATTCTGAATTGTTAGCTTTCGGTGATGTTACGATATGTTACTATATAATTTTGGGTTGTTACAAAAAGAACAATCGCTAGATGCTTTGGAAATCGATATTTGGTGACAGAAAGGAAATGTTGGGCGGAATAAGTTATATTTTCTGTCTGAGTGGAAATATTAAATATCCAGGCAATTTTAATATCGAAATTTATAATTCAGAATGACTTTGAAACTCAGAATTATTTTCAATTTCCGATTATTTTTGGGTCGGCCCGGCCGACCCTGCGACCCCGACGAGCCGTCACTGACTAATGCAATCTATCAAAAACACATAAATCAGAAATCAAATTTATTCTCATAAATGATTTAAAATTTCATATTATTCTATATAATTCACATACATTTGAAGAAACATTGATTGAGTGAATTTATATTGAGAATTTCCATTCAATTCACACACATTGAAAAATTTTCATTTGAATGATGTAGATGAATAGCTCTATTCAATATAATGAATTGAATGGAATGTTTCAAATTTGGTGGATATAACATCAATATTACTCAATTAATAAACATCAAAACTTTGGAAAAACTCTCCTGAAATATCCATCCATCAATCCAATTGAATGTTCGAATATGACAACAATCTAAATGTATCTAACGTTGAATTTATATATTGAAATCGATATATTTTTGGATTTAATAAAATCTGCAATGACAAATTCATTAATTCAACAACATTCATATAAATGATTTTTTATATATTTTGATAATAATTAATTTATGCACAAATGAATTATCACTAATATTTATGTAGGTATACGTTCAATGAATGTCTAAATAAAATATTTTTAATTATATAATCAATAAAGAAGCTTTTCAGATGAGTATTATAATCGCAGTTGACCCAGATTTCAGCGTTATTATTCTGAGATGAGTTAAAACAAAAGGCTTACGAATTGATAGACTCGTCCTTCTTTACCTTATAACTTGGCAAATACGATTAAAAATATAGGAGTTGCAGTTCATGTTATAACTTTTTTAGAAGGTTTTGTCCATCTACCGGCTAGTTGTTGAAAATGACCTTTACTTTTGCAGATTCCTTCTAGGTAGTTGTGTTATAGGACTCTGAATGAGATTTGGTTGAGAGGTCTCTAATTGAGAAACTTTCGTTTTCTTCCATAGATTTCTTTAAGGATTTTAGTCTATCGAACTAATAGTTCCATCGTGAAATTATAGATGTGTGAGATCAAAAAATAATTTTCTCTAGTTCTTGAGATAATGAAAACGCTACGTTCTCTGGATATAACTTTTATATTCGATATTCGCAACTTTGCGTATATTTCATTTTCTTATTTTTTAACGAATTCTGTTCTCCTTAACATATTGACTGCCGCAATGGAAAATCAAATTTTACCCACGGGGCCGCATATTTCGAATTTCCGATTTCAGATCTAGCATCTCAATACCTTCAAAAAAAAATTTCGTATACAATAACGTGTTAAGTTCGGTAAATCGGCCCCAGGGCCATGCATGAACTGCCTGCGTTCACATTACACTTGTATGTGACTTGTATATGATTCACAGACCGTAAAAGCCCGTTCATATCTGGAGTTGCATTCAACTCACGCAACATCTAGACCAAATTCGTCGTGAGACAAATATAACTCACATGGCGTTTAACGTGTTAAACAATGGTAATATACAGTACTTAGAAATTTTTTATTAAACTGTGATCGGCAGGGTTGATAGTTGGATGGGCGTACGCCTATATAATTTTTAACGTAATTCATACTCTGTTCACATGATCGTGATCTAAAGTGGTTATTTCTTTTTCGGTATTTTTTGCAGAGCAATATGTACTGTAGCAGATACTTTGTACCGTCCATTCGATTCCAAATATTTCAGATGAATCTGTACGATCTGTGGTCACGTGACTAAAAAATCTGTTTGCTCGCGGAATTCAATGTCGAATGGGCTTAGTTAAAGAACGATTATTCTATGATTCAGTCTATGATGACGATACTAAGATATTATATGTGACAACGTGATTTAAATTAAAAAAACTATTTTGTTGATTTTTGATTTATTGTATTAATATAAAAGTATGAGTATTAATTCGAAATTGTGGAATTATGATATATTTTAAAAAGCATTTATTAAATTATAAGTAACTGTTGATTAATTATGTTCTGTGCTGTTGAACATCGATATTTAATGAATTATTACTTTCTATGTTCTCGATGATAATTTGAATATAGAATCTTAATTTGATTTGATTTGATCGTTTTTAAAAATGGCTGATGAAGTAAGTTTGAATTTCATAATTGTTCATAAAAATTTGAGTATATTAAATATAATTTTACGTTTTATTTGAATACTGAATTGATTCGAATAAGAATTTCAAATGGAAAAAAATGTAATCATCTTTAGTTTATCTTTTTATTGAGTTCATTTGACCTTTGATTTGTTCGTTTTCAGGATATTAAGAAGATGCTTACTCAAAGCTATCAAATGCTTACTAAATAACTCAGTCCTGATGAAGGAAATATATTTTGTAAGTGAATATAATCGAATATTTTAATCATTTTTTAGCTAACGATTCGAATTCATTATAAATATTTGTGATTTCATAGAACTTTAATATTATGAAAAATGTCGAGAAAATTTATTGAAACAGACATAATGGGCATTTCATAAAAAAATTCTTTTTATTCAATTCGAAGTGTCAATTAATAATCAAAATGAAAAAAATTTTTTATTTGTTTTTATTTTTCGCGATATAGTATAATAATTATTTCAAATTGTTTCATAATTTCTTCATTTGGTTGATAGAATTGATCCAATTTAACTTTTTGTTATAGAAACAGAAAAGAAATGACCAAAAACAGTGGCAAAGGAAAAGATTGGAGAAGAGTCGAGCAGGAAAAACAGAGGGCACCTCCACCTCCTCATCTAAGGAGAAAAAGGAGCTTAGGAAAGACTCGAAAGAAGACGCCGAGACCTCCATGTCATCGACTGACGAAATGATTCAACAATTCGAAAATCTCGACAAAATGAATATTTGATATTTGTAATTAATCAAATATTCATTTTGTCGAAATTTTCGATTGATATTTGTAGTTTCAAAAAAAATAAATTATTACTTGATATAATTATTTGTTATTTTAGATATAAGAATATTTCAAATTTGTAGTTGGTTTCTGAATGCTAACGCATGCGAGAATAGACAAATATCAACAATGTTATTGAGGTAGCGGACGCCCCTCAGTTACCTTAATGGAATCGCCTATTTTGGCATTTCCCTTGAACGTTGTGTCAATATGGCGGTTATTTGTGATTTCTGTGGTTTCTAATGTCACCTGTGTTGTTAGAAATTAATATGTAAATAATACTTTTTATATAATATATTCTATCATGTCGATCAACATTTCTACTAAATTAATTTAATGACGAGTTTATCGTCATAATTCAAAATTTTGAATGAATTGTCAAAATTGTTTAATTTGAAGAAGGTGAAAAGAATACTTGTATTAAGTTTCGTGACTTTTATTTTTCATTGAAAAAATACAATAGCCAATTTTGAATAAATTTAAGTAAATCTTTCCTTTCTGTTGAATGTATAGTAAAACCTGAATATATTGAATTATTGAAAACTTCTATTTTTGCCCGTTCTCTTTTTTCGATGTGACCATCGATGGTTTATATTTATGTTCTGTGGTTTAACCTTCTGTTATTGACACGGGGGTATTTGTGGCTTTATGTTCTGTGGTGGCTTCTAATATCATTCGTCATTTTAAGGATATTATTAACACTGTAACCTGTGAAATGAAGAAACATTATTTATAATGGATATATTGTTTTCGAAGATTATTCGTATTTGAGAAATCTGGTTGATAGAGGCTATGAAATATTTTCATCTAGATCATTATTTGAATTGAAATTCAACTGCGAAACCTTTCGTAGTAGGTATAGTATAATCAAAAGTTAAATTAAATATATTTCGAACTGAATGAGTAAATCTTATTATAGAATTAGTTGACTATGAATCAATTTTTTATGAGGCAATGTATTCTGTTCGTATTTTCTGAACTAATTAGAAAATTCGTTATCTTGTTATTGTTTATAAGTATATCAATCAATAATGTTTTCATTTTGGTGATAATTTGAATGTTTTCAGCTAATATTCATATGTTTCAAGGAAGATCTACACTGTAAACTGTGAAATTGAAAAACATTCCTTATTGTTTTCAAAGATTAATCTTATTTGAGGGATCTGATTGATTGAGAGCTATCAACGTTCATCTGCAACTACGAAACCTTTCATAACAGGTATAGTAAACTGAATAAGTAAAACTTTTTATAGTATTATTATATCATGGTGTTTTTTAGATTTTCGTGAATTTTTTCATTGTTTTGTAGAATGATTTAATCAAATATGTTTTATATTAACTGTTTCGGTCTTCCTTGACCTCGTCAGCGTGAGACGGTTGTGAAAATACAACACTCACGGACAGTTTTTTATTATTTCACTCGTTCGAGTTTACATAAACTGTCACAAACAACCGACGAGAAGGAAAATTACATTCAAAATAATGAAGGTTAACTTTCATTTCGTCGGTTATTTGTAATTCATCTATTATTCAAGATATGAAGGTAATTTAGTTTCAACAACTTTTAGATTCGAATTTCGACATATCATTATAAAATTAAACAGTTTTATATTGAACTTTTGACGAAATATTCCACAAATGCACTATCTGAATCGAGTTCTTACTTTTGGTATTGAATGAAGGTATCGTTAACTATCCATTGCTTATGCCTTGTATTCAAAGATACTGTTTGCATGTTGCAGTTGGGTTTATTGTTTCAGTACCTTCTGACCATAAAAGAACTCAAGAAACTATTTGTGTTTTTTCCGATCAATTATGTCAATGAATGATTATTATTATTGAAATTTTATTCAATATCGAATTTTGTGAATCAAAATCTACGAATAACTGATTTATATAAATTTTTGTTTTTTATCGATGTATAATCAGATCTTTATTTTTTACAGATTTCTAAATTATAATTCGTAGATTACAATTTCAATATTAGAGTTACGAAATATGAATTTTATCATTTTTTCAACCTTTCTCCATTTCAACCGATCCAATCCGCAACCTATCCTAGGCATAGCTAGATATGTGTCGTTGTTTTTCTCACAGCAGGCTCTTAGATTTTTCAGTGTATCCCACAAACTTTTATATGATGGTTTATGATAATACTTGATTTTAGTTATCAGATAATAGATATTTCTTTTAGGTAAATTCAATTCAGCTATTTCTCCTACCTTTTTATTTTGTTGTCGTAATTTATCCACTGATCCATATATATTTTTAAATTGCAAGGCAATACCCGCTCCCATAAATAAATCCTGCGATACACAATGGGCTAGAGCTGATGATTCTGGTGCCGAAAATAAGTTTTCTTTTTTAAAGTTCAAGAGCTTATCCATTGTTAGTATCTAAACAATTTTTCTTAATTTTGTACGGGGTCTCTATAAAAGATTGAAACAGCGCAGTTGGCTTTGAAATTTGAATTATGCCAACCACAGAATTTTGTGATCATGATATGTTTTGATTGGTTACAGATTCTGCGATCCAAAGCCAACTTCATTTGGTTGATAGAATTGATCCAATTTAACTTTTGTTATAGAAACAGAAAAGAATTAACCAAACAAAGGGGCAAAGAAAAAGATTAGAAAACAGAGCAGGCAAAACAGAGGGCACCTCCTCATCGAATGAAAAAAGGATGCAAGGAAAGACTGGAAAGAGGTTCTGTTCTGTTATATAGATAGAAGACACCCCTCAGCAGTCACAATGGAATCGTCTATTTCATGGATTGTCATATGTCATTCGTTTGAAAGATCAGATTTATATAAAGGTCTATCAACCGTAATATTAATTATTATTTATAATATAATTCAGTTGTAAAAAACTTTATAACAGGTAGAGTATATTCAGATGTTTTTCGATTATTCTGTTAATTTTATGTGATAGATTTTTTAATCGGATATTTATAGAACTCATATAATTGCATATTAGATGATTTTATTTGTATTTCATTTTGAAAAGAAAATTTATCATGAAATCATATTTATTTCGATTTTGTGTGTTACAGATAAAGGACACCTCTCAGTCATCCTAATGGAATCATCCATTTCACGAGGTTATTTTTGTGGCTTCTGATGTCATTCGTATTGTTAGAGTTTGGAAACCAAGTATCAAGCATATTATAAAGATATTATTTACACTGTAGACTGTGAAATGAAAGAACATTCTTGTCATGGTCATTGTTTTCGAAGATTATTCGTATTTGAGAGATCAGATTGATTAGGAGTTATCGACGTTCATCTGCATCATTTTTTTATTTGCAATTCAATTGGAAAACCTTTCATAACAGGTAAAGTATATTTGATAGTCAAATTAAATGTATTTTAAACTAAATAAGTAATTATTATTATAGAATCAGTTGATTATATACCAAATTTCATGAGGCAATGTATTGTGTTGGTATTTTCTGATCTAAATAAAAAAATTCGTTATCTTCTTTTTGTTTATAAGTGACTTAAACCATAATTGAATTCATTTTGGTAATAATTTGAATATTTTCAGGTGATATTCATATGTTCGATATGGTTAAAAGGAGGTTTACATTTAAACTTGTGAAATGAAAAAACATTATTAGTTATGGATATATTGTTTTCAAAGATTATTCGTATTTGAGAGACCTGATTGATTTGAAGCTATCAACATTCATCTGGCTCATTGTTTCAATTGTTATTCAATTAGAAAACCTTTCATAACAGGTAAAGTATATTTGATAGTCAAATTAAATGTATTTCAAACTGAATAAGTAATTTTTGATATAGAATCAGTTGATTATGAACCAAATTTCATGAGGCAATGTATTCTGTTCCTATTTTCTGAATTAAATAAAAATTCGTTATCTAGTTATTGTTAATAAGTATATTCATCAATTAAACCATAATTGTATTCATTCTGGTGACAATTTGATTATTGTTTGAAACATCAGAATAATTGAAAGCTGTCATCATTCACTTCGATCATTGTTTGAATTGCAATTTATTGATTAAAGATTTTTCAAGAGGTAAAGTGTGTTTTTAAAATTTATTTCAAATATTTTTATTGGCTAAAAATCATATTATATATTGAAAATAATTTTTAATATATTTGTATTCGATATTGAATAAATGTATTAATTACTAACTTTTATTATAGGTATTATAGGCCTATGCATCATATACTAAAATATTGTTTGCATGTTGCAATTAGGTTTATCGTTTCGAAACTTTTCAACTATGGAACATTTAACAGAAAATTTTTGTTTTAGCAGTTTATAATGTAAATATTTAATGATATTATTTTCAGTTTTCATTTAATATCTAATTCAGTGAATTCAAACTTAATTTTTTTCATATTATAAAATTGATTCATTTTAGTTTTCGAGTTTGTTATGACAAAAGAAATAATTTTAATAATATAAATATAACAATTGAATGATTGCTTCATTTTTTAATGATAATTCGCATTATAATCGTCTAGAACTCAACAAAATTTGTTTAATATTTTATAAAATGTCTCATATCATGAGGTTTTTTAGATTTTCGTTAATTTTTCATTTTTTGTAGAATAATTCAATCACATATTTTATATTAACTGTTTCGGTCTTCCTTGACCTCGTCAGCGTGAGACGGTTGTAAAAATACAACACTCACGGAAAGTTTTTTTATTATTTCATTCCTTCGAGTTCACATAAATTAATTAGAAAATTCGTTATCTTGTTATTGTTTATAAGTATATCAATCATTGAAACCATAAATGTATTCATTTTGATAATAATTTGAATGTTTTTCAGCTCATATTCATATGTTTAATATGGTTAAAAGAAAATCTACACTGTAAACTGTGGAATGACATTTCTTGGACATTATGTTTTCTAATATTATTCCTATTTGAGTTATCTGATATCGGCGTTCATCTTGACCAATGTTTCAATTGAAATTCAACTGCGAAACCTTTCATAATAGGTAAAGTATATTTTATAGTCAAATTAAATATATTTCAAACTGAATAAGTAATTCTTATTATAGAATCAGTTGATTATGAATCAATATTCATGAGACAATGTTTTGTGTTCATATTTTCTGAACTAATTGAAAAATTCGTTATCTTGTTATTGTTTATAAGTTTATCAATCATTGAAATCATAATTGTATTCATCTTGGTAATAATTTGAATGTTTTTCAGCTAATATTCATTGGTTCTATATGGTAAAAGGAAGATCTACATTGTAAACTGTGGAATATGACAAAAATCTAAATGTGGCTTACGTTGAAACCTAGAAATATACAAAGGAATAAATGATAATTAAATGAAGAACATTTCAATTGAGTTATCAAACTCAACTGATATTTTTTTTCGGCACTAATGCAATCTATCAAAAACACATAAATCAGAAATCAAATTTATTCTCATAAATGATTTAAAATTTCATATTATTCTATATAATTCACATACATTTGAAGAAACATTGATTGAGTGAATTTATATTGAGAATTTCCATTCAATTCACACACATTGAAAAATTTTCATTTGAATGATGTAGATGAATAGCTCTATTCAATATAATGAATTGAATGGAATGTTTCAAATTTTGGTGGATATAACATCAATATTACTCAATTAATAAACATCAAAACTTTGGAAAAACTCTCCTGAAATATCCATCCATCAATCCAATTGAATGTTCGAATATGACAACAATCTAAATGTATCTAACGTTGAATTTATATATTGAAATCGATATATTTTTGGATTTAATAAAATCTGCAATGACAAATTCATTAATTCAACAACATTCATATAAATGATTTTTTATATATTTTGATAATAATTAATTTATGCACAAATGAATTATCACTAATATTTATGTAGGTATACGTTCAATTGAATGTCTAAATAAAATTTTTTAATTATATAATCAATAAAGAAGCTTTTCAGATGAGTATTATAATCGCAGTTGACCCAGATTTCAGCGTTATTATTCTGAGATGAGTTAAAACAAAAGGCTTACGAATTGATAGACTCGTCCTTCTTTACCTTATAACTTGGCAAATACGATTAAAAATATAGGAGTTGCAGTTCATGTTATAACTTTTTTAGAAGGTTTTGTCCATCTACCGGCCAGTTGTTGAAAATGACCTTTACTTTTGCAGATTCCTTCTAGGTAGTTGTGTTATAGGACTCTGAATGAGATTTGGTTGAGAGGTCTCTAATTGAGAAACTTTCGTTTTCTTCCATAGATTTCTTTAAGGATTTTAGTCTATCGAACTAATAGTTCCATCGTGAAATTATAGATGTGTGAGATCAAAAAATAATTTTCTCTAGTTCTTGAGATAATGAAAACGCTACGTTCTCTGGATATAACTTTTATATTCGATATTCGCAACTTTGCGTATATTTCATATATATATATATATATTATAATTGAATTGAATTCAAATTTGAATAATACTTGCGACAATCTAAATTTCAATATAATAATTCCTTTTGTATATTCGCAAATATTCCTATAACTAAATAGGCAACTAAAGTTTATCATGAGGGTATTTATGTTTACATAGCGTTCTAAATAACAAATTTTCTTCATGCATTCACATGTTATTATGATATCAAATCTCATATACCATATTCTCCAGCAATTCATACAATCGTATAACATGACTTTATTCATTTCAAAATCAATGATTATTCCTATTCTACAAATCAGATCGAATAAAATATTTTGGTGGAATAGTTCTGACGAGACAAAGTCTTATATGTATTCGAATAAATTATTTTGATGTGTTATTCCATCGATAGTTAATCAGAGATTCGTGAAAAATATGTTTTTTCCTAACATGCATTATTTCGAATCAACTAATTCATTTTGTGATATTCGTAATTATCTCTACAACTAAATAGGCAACTAAAGTTTTATCATGAGGGTATTCATATTTGCATATAACATTCTAAATCTTAACTTTTCCTCATTCATTGTTATTATGATATTAAATTTCATACCATATTCTCCAGTAATTTCATACAATCGTATGACATGACTTTATTCATTTCGAAATCAATGATCATTCCTATTCTACAATCAAATCGAATGAAATATTTTGGTGAAATATTTCTTACGAGACAGGGTCTTATATGTATTTGAAATAATTATTTGATTGTTATTCGATCGATAGTTAATCAGAAATTCGTAAAAAATATTTTTGTCATAACATGCATTATTTCGAATAAAATAATTCATTTTGTGCTATTAGCAAATATCTCTACAACTAAATAGGCAACTAAAGTTTATCATGAGGGTATTCACGTTTGCATATAACATTCTAAATCTCAACTTTTCCTCAATTCATTGTTATTATGATATTAATTTCATACCATATTCTCCAGTAATTTCATACAATCGTATGACATGACTTTATTCATTTCGAAATCAATGATTATTCCTATTCTACAATCAAATCGAATGAAATATTTGGTGGAATATTCTTACGAGACAGGGTCTATATGTATTTGAAATAAATTATTTCGACTGTAATTCCATCGATAATTAATCAGAGATTCGTAAGGAAAATATTTTTTTGCATATTATACATTTTTCATTATTTTGAATAAAATAATTCATTTTGTGCTATTAGCAAATATCTCTACAACTAAATAGGCAACTAAAGTTTACCATGAGGGTATTCATGTTTGCATATAACATTCTTAATCTCAACTTTTCCTCAATTCATTGTTATTATGATATTAAATTTCATACCATATTCTCCAGTAATTTCATACAATCATATGACATGACTTTATTCATTTCGAAATCAATGATTATTCCTATTCTACAATCAAATCGAATGAAATATTTTGGTGGAATATTTCTTACGAGACAGGTCTTATATGTATTTGAAATAACTTAATTTGATTGTTATTCGATCGATAGTTAATCAGAGATTCGTGAAGAAAATATGTTTTGTCATAACATGCATTATTTCGAATAAAATAATTCATTTTGTGCTATTAGCAAATATCTCTACAACTAAATAGGCAACTAAAGTTTACCATGAGGGTATTCATGTTTGCATATAACATTCTAAATCTCAACTTTTCCTCAATTCATTGTTATTATGATATTAAATTTCATACCATATTCTCCAGTAATTTCATACAATCGTATGACATGACTTTATTCATTTCGAAATCAATGATTATTCCTATTCTACAATCAAATCGAATGAAATATTTTGGTGGAATATTTCTTACGAGACAGGGTCTTATATGTATTTGAAATAACTTAATTTGATTGTTATTCGATTGATAGTTAATCAGAAATTCGTAAAAAATATGTTTTATCATAACATGCATTATTTCGAATAAAATAATTCATTTTGTGCTATTAGCAAATATCTCTACAACTAAATAGGCAACTAAAGTTTATCATGAGGGTATTCATGTTTGCATATAACATTCTAAATCTCAACTTTTCCTCAATTCATTGTTATTATGATATTAAATTTCATACCATATTCTCCAGTAATTTCATACAATCGTATGACATGACTTTATTCATTTCAAAATCAATGATTATTCCTATTCTACAATCAAATCGAATGAAATATTTTGGTGGAATATTTCTTACGAGACAGGGTCTTATATGTATTTGAAATAAATTAATTTGATTGTTATTCGATCGATAGTTAATCAGAGATTCGTGAAGAAAATATGTTTTCATAACATGCATTATTTCGAATAAAATAATTCATTTTGTGCCATTAGCAAATATCTCTACAACTAAATAGGCAACTAAAGTTTATCATGAGGGTATTCATGTTTGCATATAACATTCCAAATCTCAACTTTTCCTCAATTCATGATATTAAATTCAATACCATATTCTCCAGTAATTTCATACAATCGTATAATATGACTTTATTTATTTCAAAATCGATGATTATTCATATTCTACAATCAAATCGAATGAATTATTTTGGTGGGATATTTCTTACGAGAAAGGGTCTTATATGTATTAGAAATAAATTATTTCGACTATAATTCCATCGATAATTAATCAGAGATTCGTAAGGAGAATATTTTTTTGCATATTATACATTTTTCATTATTTTGAATAAAATAATTCATTTTGTGCTATTAGCAAATATCTCTACAACTAAATAGGCAACTAAAGTTTACCATGAGGGTATTCATGTTTGCATATAACATTCTTAATCTCAACTTTTTCTCAATTCATTATTATTATGATATTAAATTTCATACCATATTCTCCAGTAATTTCATACAATCGTATGACATGACTTTATTCATTTCGAAATCAATGATTATTCCTATTCTACAATCAAATCGAATGAAATATTTGGTGGAATATTTCTTACGAGACAGGGTCTTATATGTATTTGAAATAAATTAATTTGATTGTTTTTCGATCGATAGTTAATCAGAGATTCGTGAAGAAAATATGTTTTGTCATAACATGCATTATTTCGAATAAAATAATTCATTTTGTGCTATTAGCAAATATCTCTACAACTAAATAGGCAACTAAAGTTTACCATGAGGGTATTCATGTTTGCATATACCATTCTAAATCTCAACTTTTCCTCAATTCATTATTATTATGATATTAATTTCATACCATATTCTCCAGTAATTTCATATAATCGTATGACATGACTTTATTCATTTCGAAATCAATGATTATTCTTCGAAATTATTTTCAATTCTTAGCTCCGAAACACTTCAGTTGATATTAAACATAGTTAATTTTAACTATTGATCATTGTTATTAAATGTAGAATATTTTTAAACTTCTTAAAAATTTAAAATATGAATCTGATGTTTTTGTTTGCTATTCACAGAACCTTCACAGCCCAAGAAAAGGAAAATCCAAGATACAGGTGTCCTCAAGGCAAACGAAAGAACGGGCGGAAAGTCAAATCAAGGTAGGAACAATTATACTCTACTGTTATTTAAATCTTACATTATATTCTTAATCTGGAGAAATACCAAATCATAGAGTTGAATTTTTCGAAATAATATATTCAATCCGTTGGTTTTTCAAATTTTGCCTCAAATATAGATCAATAATGGTTTTATCTATAATACTTCACAAAGAGCATTCATATAATTGTTCATCTAATTCAAAACCAACAATATCGATCTAATTATATTTCAGAATTTTTATTAAATTATTTCGTGTTGAGTATTATCAGTTATATAAATTTTGATATTTTTTATGAAAAAAATTATAATCTCTGAAGAATTTTATATCATCATCCGACATGAAATGAAATAGTTTTTATTTTATATTGATTGAACAGGGTTATCATAAATGATTCTAACAGCGCAATTGCTTTTGAATTATTCTTTGCTGCTACAGAATAAGGATACCAAACTGAGTTCATTTTAATCAATCGGAGCATAACACGATATTTGTTGTCAAATTATCGGACACACCGGTAAGATTGGAATCATTAATTTCCAAATTTCAAAGTAATTATCAAGATTTTGTGTTAAAATTCTGCTACTTAAATGACCAGTGTCATAAACAATTAGAGATAAATATTATAAAAAATTCGATAAATGTATTGAGTTTTTACAGAAAACGCCAAATTAAGAGCAGTTCAAAACCAATTGCGGTGTTACAATCTGTATTTCGCATTCAACATCGAATATAACAAATGTTTACCGAATAACTTTTATTTCAGAAATGACAATATCAAATGCAAAAAATCCGGTTACTAATATTAGCGAGCTAGCACAAAGGTTTTATACAGAAAGTGTTCATATTCTTAGGGGTACAATCTGTCAAGCTGATTTACGTTATTCGGAAATCAGCCGAAACAAACAATGTACCCCTATTGCGGTAACAGCGCTCGCATACAATCGAATACTCCCGTTTAGCGCTTGGAACGCACAAACGATACAGGATATTTTAGATTACGGCGATAGTTTATATCGCAAATCGATTCGGGAAAGGTCTTTTCAAATTTAGCGAATGTATCCTCGCATCCTTACCTGATGCTACAAGAGGTACATTCAAAATTCATAATTAATAATTATGGATTTAATTTAATAATTCATGAAACAAACAACGTAGATGGGCGGATTGGGTTAGAAAATGAAGAACCTTTTTTTAAATTAGCTGACGGATTGCCGCAGATATTTCAAAATTACGAGTCAGCCGTTTTAACATGTAATTCCCTGTCTACCTGCATTTTCAGAGATTCGGACACAGCCTATTATTTATTCGATTCTCACGCCCGCGGTGCGGACGGAAAAGCTTGCGAATACGGAGGTAAGGCCTGTCTAATAAAATTTCGAAGCGTAGATCACTTGCTGAGTTTTCTGCTGCAGAATTATCCCGCCAATGAAGTATATTGCCTAAGCCCAATTGAGTTTAGATTAGAATCTGCTGCCACACTACGGAACAGATCGTCTTACGCCGTTCTAAGCGTTTTAGATACCTGTTCTCCGCCTGTGACATTAGATTGTATTCAAAATTCTTTGGACTCACTCAATATGTTCACTGAACAAGATAATTCCGTCACTCCGAAACCGCCTAACTCTACGACTGTCGTTCGTGACGCAGCATCCAAACATCCAGACGTTCCCCTCCTCTATTTGGGCAAAATGGATGTTGTATGTTCTTACTGTGGTGCTCTATTTTTCCGCAACGAAAACCTGTTCTGCTGTAACAACGGAGCAGTTCAGGTAGCAAACAGTCCGGAATATCCGGATCTGTTAAAGTCCCTGATCACCGACATGCATCCGCAATCACGAGGATTTTTGAGGAATATCAGAAGGTACAATACCTTACTAGCTCTTGGATCTACGTCAGCAGATTTGAGGAAAGACCTAGGACACGGAGCTCCAGTCGTTGTCGTAGCAGGGCAGATCCATCATCGCCTACGTAATGTTGGTACCTTCAATCCCCGTTTCGGCTCTCTCTATTTTATAGATAGCGGAGAAGCAAAACGGGCTAGAGCGAATGCCGCTGTCGGTAAAGATTGCGAGGCCGGTTTACTGGCACAAATAGACGCGCTCTTAAGAACTACGCATCCATTCGCTCAAATGTACCGAAGTTTAGGCCAAAAAGTCGAGGACGAGCGACGGACACACGGTAGTGACAGGATACCAGAAATTGGCCTTTACTTCCACACAATGCCAGGTACAAACAGGAGCGTCTATGCAGCGCCCTCCAATACGGACGAAATCGGCGCCGTCTTCACATCTGTCGACGGAAATATGCCGCCACCCAGAAACTGCGTTCGCGTGTTTTATCGCGAAGGTAGCGCAGAGTGTACGGATATACCCAAAATGTCGCCAATCGTGGACGCTCTTTGTTACCCATTGCTCTTTCCTCACGGAGAGTTGGGATGGGCAATGAATATGCAGAGATTCGGCAACAACGATAAGAAGAGGAAACGGATCAGCAAAAGGGAGTTCGACCTATACCGTTTGATGAGCAGATCGGGCCGGTTCAATCCAATCCTCCTTTGCGGTAAACTGAGTCAACAGTACATCGTTGACAAGTATGCCGAATTGGAGGGTGATCGGTTGAACTACCTGAGAATTCATCAAAAAGATGTCAGGGCGGACACTTACGTCGGACTCCTCGATTACATCGCCCGTAAGAACGAAAGGGAGCCGGTCGAGAGCGAAAGAATTGGCAAGGTGGTAATATTGCCCAGTTCTTTTTCGGGAGGGCCTAGGAACATGCAGCAGCGATACCAGGACGCAATGTCTATCGTTGCGAAATTTGGACGACCCTCTTTATTCGTGACTTTTACTTGCAATCCGAATTGGCGTGAAATTCGAGAAAATTTAGGCACTAAATTGTTAAATCCGCAGGATAGACCTGAACTGATAGCGAGAATTTTCGATTTAAAGAGAAAGGCCCTTTTCGAGGACATTCTGAAAAACAAAATTTTCGGCAACGTGATCGCTTACGTTTACGTCGTCGAGTTTCAAAAACGCGGCTTACCCCATCTCCATTGGCTTTTGTTTTTGGCAGATGGTGATAAGTTGCGTGAACCCGACGACGTAGATAGATTGATCTGCGCCGAACTACCCGCCGCCAATACGCGGCTTTTTGACATCATAGTGGCCACCATGATTCACGGTCCCTGCGGTGATCTATTTCCAAATTCACCCTGTATGGAAGAGGGCGTGTGTACCAAGCGCTATCCCAAAGAGTATTCGGAAAATACCGTCATAGACCGAAGACGGCCTATATACAGACGCAGAAATGATGGGCGCAGTGTAGCATTGATGAAGAACGGTATTTCGTATACAGTGGATAATAGGGACGTAATTCCTTATAATCCGTACCTGTCTATGAAGTACGATTCTCACATTAATGTGGAAGTTGTTACAAGCGTCGGAGCGGTTAAGTACGTTTTTAAATACATTAACAAAGGACCGGACGCTGCGGTGATCCAGGCGAAAAACGAACAGGTATTTGACGAGATCAGAGCGTACATCGACTCCCGGTATTTGTCTGCCGGTGAAGCAGCCTTCAAATTATTACCATTGAAAACCCACGGTAACACGCCCAATGTCTATCAATTACCTGTTCATTTGCCTGGGGAACGGCCCGTTCAGTTCGTAGAGGGCGAAGAAGAAGCAGCCGTGCGCAGACAGGAGGGAAAACTCTCCCGCTTGGAAGCGTACTTTGAGTTGAACGGGAGCGATCCGAGAGCGACACAGTACGCTTATTGCGAAATACCCCTGCACTACAGCTGGGCGAACGGTAGATGGCGCAGAAGATCTAGAGTCAAATCTGTCGTTACTCGGATGTTCACAATTAGCCCGAAGTACGTGGAAAAGTTTCATTTAAGAATTTTGCTTCAATACGTACGCGGTGCGAAATCCTTCGAAGATCTTCGTACATATAATGGAATTGTGTATCCCACATTTCAAGAAGCTGCCCGAATCAGGCTATTGGTCGCTTCCGATGATGAGTGGAAAAAAACATTAGAGCAGGCAGCTTTGGTTGACATGCCGAAGTGCATGCGAAAAATGTTCGCATACATGTTATGCTACTGCGAAATCGGAAACCCTCTGGCCCTTTGGGTGGCTTTTAAACATCATATGTGCGAAGATTTTCTTAGAAAAAATCTCTCAGGTGAGGACGCGGAAAACTGTGCGTTACGCGGGATCGAAAACATACTGGGGTATCTGGGTAAAAGCCTTAAGGATTTTGGTTTGCCAGAATATCGACCCGTTAGCGTTGGTATTGATGACGACGAAGACGTCGATATTGATGCCAGCGTTAACGCAGAGATAGCTGCTAAATTTGATCCGGCCAAGCTAAACCCCGAGCAACGGGATGTTTTCGACCGCGTCGTTACTGCTATCGAAAATGACGCTCCGGACCGCTACTTTTATTTAGGAGGTAGCGGAGGTACAGGTAAAACTCACCTGTACAATGCTTTATTGACCTTCTGTCGGACAAGGGGTGTTTCAACCATCGCCGTCGCTTTCACCGGCATTGCGGCCCTTTTACTTCAAGACGGGTGTACTGCTCATTCAAAGTTCAAGTTACCCTTGAACGTGGATGCGGAAACCCGTTCATGTATGACGGCTCAATCAGAAGAAGCGGCCACTTTGAGGAGACTGCGTGTTATGATTTGGGATGAAGTTTCCATGGCCAGTTATCACGTGTTAAACGCTGTAGATCGACTCCTCCAAGATTTGCGTAATGACTGTCGCCCGTTCGGCGGTCTTTGCGTGCTTCTTAGAGGTGACGTCAAACAGTTACCACCCGTGGCAACTGGCAGGGTGGAGCAGGTGGAACTCTTTTTCACAAATTGTAATGCGTGGGCTCACTTCAAAGCGTTGGAACTGAAGGTCAATATGCGTGTTGATACGGGTGAGAGGGAGTTCGCTGGATGGCTCGAACAGCTGGGTCAGGGTTTGCTTAACGAAAGCGTTACGGACGATAGCAATAACGACGTTTGCCTGCCTGAACACTGCTTGACCGACAATCTCATCGGAGAGATTTTTGGCCGTTTCGATACTCTGACGCCGGAACAACTTTCGACACGAGCCATTCTTTGCCCCAGAAACGAACATTGTAATAGGTTGAATGACATTATGCTTGAATCGTTCCCGGGAAATATCATCACTATCCGTAGCAACGATAGCGTTGCTTCAGGAGACGCAGATGAAATAGCAAACTATCAGTTGGAATATTTAAACAGCATAACACCCAGTGGAATGCCCCTCCACGAACTTAAACTTAAAGTAGGCGTACCGATTATACTTTTGCGAAATATTAGTTTAAAGGATGGATTAATCAACGGTACGAGACTACTGGTGTTATCAGCTACGGACTCCTTATTAATAGCCAAAAGTGTCACCGGTCGTTTTAGCGGAAGAGAACATTTCATCTCTAGGATGGATCTTACCTCTTCCGATAAAACACTGCCGATAACTTTGAAAAGGAGACAATTCCCTGTAAAAGTTTGCTTCGCACTAACTATCAATAAAGCTCAGGGGCAAACATTTGACAAAGTAGGCATTTATCTTGGTTCTCCGGTTTTTTCACACGGTCAACTTTACGTTGCGTTTTCAAGGGCTCGCAATTGGAACGCCGTAAAGGTGAAAGTAGATGAATCGAAAAAACAGGGTAAATTGCTGAAATTTTCCAAAAACATTTATACCAAAAATATAATTTATGACAGCATACTAAATTCTATAAAGTAACCCATTTTTTTTAATAATTCATACAAAATAATCCATCCGATATTTGGCCAGTCAAAATTTGAAACTTTTAAGATTCAAGTATAGTAGGTATTCGTACCGATTTTTCCTTTATGATGTCTGGGGTGAATTAGAAATCATTTCGGTCGTAGATTCGCGAATATTGGTAACGAAACGAAATGAATATTAATTTTTTCAAATTTTCTTCTGTCCTGAAACACCTGATCAGTAACTTTTTTTATAATATATGCAATGTCCAAATCATCATTTTACATATTAGTGAACATTTCACTTTATTCGTCCCAACTTTTCTGTCATTATTTTCGAAAAATTTTCAAAGTCTTTCATTATACTCTCATTTATTTTATTCATTATTCAATAATCTTCGAGTTAATTACAAATTATTACATTACGAAATAATTTATTTTTAAATTTAAAGGTGTATTCATTAAAATTTCAATCACGTTAATTAATGAAACGTCATTAATTTTATGCAACTTCCGAAATAATTTTTCAAATAAACCATCGATATGAATCCATATCAACGATTTCATCGCTCTATAAAACTTTGTCGTCCCCATTATTTCATTCTTCGTCTTTAATTTTTCTATCTGCGTTTTCTCGCCAATGTTCACGAATCTGTATATAGTGAAATGCAAAACAAATCTTTGTGCTAGCGACCTTTATTAATAATTCGGATACAAGCCGCCCGAGAAGAGTTCCGGTTACAAAACCAGCATCGAATAAAGTGACGAATATAAATAACCAAAAAAACCACAACCCACCGATTTGTGACACCGAAAATGAGAGATAACCCAAAAAAACCACCACTCACCGATAGATGACAACCAATTTGAGACATAACCCAAAAAAACCACCACTTACCGATTTTTGACGAAGATATTGAGAAAAACAACTACACACTGATATGGACCATCGATTATGCCACTATACCAGGAAATCAAACCTAATATGTATTATAATGTAATATAATAATTTTAAGAATTTATGTATTTTCACATAATATATTGTAAATACGTTTTCGATTAATATTAATGTAGATAATATCATGTAAATATTTCGATATATCTTAGTTTTTATTTAATTAATGTTCTCGATTAATATTAAGGTAATATCATGTAAATATTTCAATATATATTAGTTCCATTGTTGTTTTTATAACAATTAGTATTTTCATTTAAGATTTTTATATATTTAATTCTAATTAAATTATTCCTTAAATAACCATTTATATGTTTTATTGATATTATTTCTTGAACTATTCATGTTTTGATATGCGCATTCATATAAATCTATACATTATTATTATATTATTATCGATACTACAATTTTTTTATGAAATATATTTATATTTTCCGTTTAATCAGTATTTTATTTTATCCCACTAAATATTTAAATGAATGAAAATATATAAATTTGTATAACGAATGTTTTCTTATGACTTGAAACACATAAATTTATAAAACGCTAATATGCATAAACCTTTACATTTCATTAATTCAACCATTCCATATTATACAATTTCTAAAATTCTTTTATCCAAAAAATTTATTCATGAATTCATCACCTAAATTCATCTAATGATTCAACAGATAGAGCTATATAAATACACTTGGTTTTTTATTGATTCTGAAGATATTATATTCGCAATTAAATTTTTCTTTGGGAACATTGTACCTATCTGATACCTTTAACGCCCACCTGTTTATATGAGAATTCCACTCTTCTGTTCAAGCATTAAGCTTCTTTCGTAAGTTATTATTATTATTAAATTATTATAGAAATGTTGAATATTCATTTGAATAACGCCAATTTTCTAAAAAATGTCACAAATATGATTCATACAAGGGTGAATCAAAAATTTTTTATTTCTGCGTTATAACAAGGACTCTTCAACGGAATCGAAAAAGTTTTTGAATTTCAAATGATTTACCATGATAGTGGGTTTTCAATTATGTATCGGATTTATACAAGGTCCTTCCACAAAGAATTTCTACTTCATAACACACAAACATTTTCAATAGTTCTCAGAATGGCCTTTCGTAAACACAACAACTATCGAAAGAATCAACTCGGAATTTTGAAATTTACTGGCTGAGTTCACTGCCCCAAAAAAAAATTCATATTATTTCGCTAAATTGTAGTCGTTTTTCTATAGATCACTTGAGAGATGTGAGATATTCATTTGAATTACGTTCATTCTTGAAGAAATGTCACAAATATGTTTCGGATCATACGAGGGGAAATCGAAAAATATGTTTCGGATTTATACGAGGGTAGATCAAAAATTTTTTATTTCTGCGTTATAACAGGGACTCTTCAACGGAATCGAAAAAGTTTTTGAATTTCAAATGGTTCACCATGATAATGGGTTTTCGAATGAATTATGTATCGAATTTATACAGGGTCCTTCCACAAAGAATTTCTACTTCATAACAAAAACATTTTCAATAGTCGCTCTGAGTGTATACAGGGTGTGTCTATAAACATGTTGAATTTTTTGATGGAGAAGATATATGTTCGAATATACAGGGTGGTCTCAAATGTTTCAAATTATACAGGGGGTATCAGTTAACAGATTAAGCGATACCATATTATTCATCCCATAATAACCAACCATCTTATATTCTGTACATTCACGTTATTACTTTGGAGAAAAAACTATCTCAGAGAGATACCCTAAAATACATCAAATATCTATGGAAAAAAAAAAAACCAATGATGATTATCTATGGGCGTATACAGAACGGTTCGATTGACCTACTGTTCGTATGACCTATCGGTTCAATTGATCTACCGGTTATATTGATCTATTGGTTATATTGAACTACTGACAAGGTAGATTAATGGGCTCACTAGTTAAAATATACTAAAAGAATAATATCCATGGCAACCGATTTGGTGATTTTGGGGGTTTTTGGTTGGGGAGTGAGGTGGAGCTCGGGGGGTGGTTTTTCCGAGTTTGAACGGTCGGATGGGGTAGAGGAAGGTTGCGGCTTCGGCGTTTGCTATATTTCGAGGGTATCGGAGGTCCGGGGGTATTTTAAAAAAATTCCCGAAAATCGCGAAAAATCCCTAACTAATCGGGATTTTCAAAAATTTTTTTCGACCCTAAGGAGGGTCGCGGGGGGTCGGTTATCGATCGCTATCGACGCAAAATCGCGAAATCTACGGTTTTTGCAAAAGAAATCGAGACGATATCTCTTTTCGTTTAGAAATTATCGATATTTCAAATTTCGGGGACGACGAATTTCGTCGGAGTCGGAGTCGAAACGATCCCGGTTTTCGGCTATCACCTCCGACCCGGCTCGAATTATGGTCAAGGGGATCATGCCAGACGAAAGTTGAATATCGCCCCCAAGGGGCATGAATTTTTCATTAGGTTTTTTAGATCGCTAATATTTTTAATTAATTCCCGAAAATCGACAATTTTTACGAAATTTCCAAAAATCTCGACCAATCAGAAAATTCGACCGTTTGACAAACGTCAGTTGATATTCAATATGTCCGCCGTTAGCGTCCCTTCACGGAAATTCAGAGTTAAATCGAGGAATTTCGACAGAAATCGACGTGAAAAGTGCTGAAATGTGTGTGAAAACGTTAAAAACTGTGTTTAGAGTGTTTATTCGGTCGAAAATTTGACAAAAATGTGCGATTTCGTTCTACAAGAGATAAGCTTCTCTTCTCTGAACCGAAAGCCTCGAGAATCTAGATAGAATTGTTGGAATTTTCAGTGTTTCCCGATAGATCGTACCTGGAAGTGATATTAAAAAGTAAGTTGAGATCATATTTATTCGTTATTTAATACGTTTTCTCGATTTAACCATCTTTTTTTACGCTTTTCGTTATACTTTTCATGAGAACTAAAACCACCTTCGGAACTGTCAAGTTTAAACGATGAATTTTCGGGTTAATCTTATCGATTACGCTATGAAATCGTATCACGTCTCAAGATTAAAGTGTTCTTCACAATAATTTTAATCCTTATAAGCGATTTTCCACCAATTTCCCCCAAATTTTCCTCAATAAACCAACATCAGTTACATTTCGTAACATCGAACGCAATTTGTAACCGTTATACTCGATAATATTCAAACCGAACGTAACACCAGGTCTAGATTGTAACACAAATGTCACAATAATTTCTGTTGTGGTTAAACCACAGAATATTATGATACGAATTATTTCAGGTTTATTTGTTCGTCACAATCGTCTGTGTTTTCATAACCTTCGAGCTTTAAATGCAACTACTCTTAAATACAATATAATATATAAATTGATAAAAACGATATTTTAAGTATTTATTACACAGAGATTTTTCAGGAATATCGACGATCGGCCTCAAATAAAGACTGAGGATCAATGACCTTTGACACGAATCAGCTTTGAAAAACATATCTAAAGTAAGTATTGGTCGTAATTTTCCTTTCAAAAACCCTTTCTCGAGAAAATATGATAATTCTTGATAATGCAACATTCTAACATATAAATTTCGACGAAATTAAAACATAACCAAACACTCCTACCCTGTGTTTACATTGTGCAGAAGGTTGAAAGTGAAAACGCATTCATTCAATTCGTTTTTATTGATAATAATTGATTTTTTTGCAGGTTTGAAAAGAGAAAATAACTATTGAAAACCTACATCTAACAAACAAGGTTTATACTGTTCATATTATGTTCGGAGTTTATAAACAGAAAGATAGAATGGAACGCTAAATGAAAAGAATTGAGCAAGACAGAATGATGAAGAATGCAAGGTATAAATCACCTCAAGGAAGAAGAAATATCGGTCAACTCAGAAAGAGATCGAGTAATAACTTACGTACCGAATAGACATCATCAAAAGAACAGGCCCCGAGCCTGAGAGAAAAAAGACGAAGAATTAGAGGTATGTTCTTATTTATTCAAGCATGTTTGCTATGATATGAGAGGTATGGAATTAGTGTTCTTTCATTCATTTCATTTCAATGTCAGATAGCTCATCATCTGTATAGCGTTTACATTGTACACAAGGTTGCTCTAATCGGTTATCAATTGATAGGTAAATTTTTGTTTCTTGCAGGTTCGAAATGGAGATTGAAAGAGAGAATATGTGTATTGAAAACCTTCAAGTGGCAAAATGATTCATATAAAGGTACTTCATTTTAAAAGTCCCTGATTTCGGATTTCAAGACAGTCCCTTCTGCCTTTGGATATATCATTGTGAACGGACAAATGCAAATCATTACTTTTGAGAATAGTTATTCAGTTGAAAGCTGTCATAAAGTAAGTAGAGACGATTGAATATCCTTTTAACAATGGTCTTCCTAATAACCGACAATCTTGAAATGTCCATTTTCAAGATCGTTCTGTTTTTCTGTACGTTCAACGCAGAAAGATTTACTGGAAGTGAATTCCTTTTGAACCATTAAAGCACACATCTAATCATTTGAAATTTTGTAGTTGCAAGGACATTAATGGGGAGCTAACCTCTGCAAAACTTTCACAGGAACAAGTAATTAGAATTTCTTTTTGAATGTGATATCTGAACGTTTATCGATGGAGGACATCAGGGCAATTTCCCAACTAATGTGCCACACTTCTGATCATAAGTAAGTGCAGATGTTTGAATATCCTTTTAACAATGCTTTTTCAAACCCATATTTCAAAATACCATTCGATAGCAACCTTGAAAGTTTTACTTATAACTCCTATTTTTTGCAGGTCTTGAAGGTTCGATATGGATTACCCGATGAAATTTTACTGCTATATTGAATATTTGGGCTGTTGATAATTTACAGAATGTTCTAAAAATAAAGAAAGCCACTCATGAAGAAATTGTGTTCACAAAATCAAACCAGAGTAAGATCTATCCTTTTTTTTCCTTTTTACGATAACTTCCTGAAGAATAGCATGGAAAAAATCGAAAGTTTTGAGGTTGAAAGGTGAAATTGAATTCTCATATAAACTGGATGAGACTAAGAGTTTTCAAGAATGATTTTTCGTAAACACAACAACTAAAGAAAAAATTAACAGGGGTGGATCTAAAATTTTTGGTTTCTGCTACATAACAGGACCTTTTCAACGAGATCGGTGAATTTTTCCAATTGATAAATTATAAAGGAAGGAATTTCAAATCAATTATATTCGAGATTTATATAGAATACGAAATATTCTGAATTTTCGCATTGAAATCGAAAGAGTTTGATAAATGAATTTTTCTTTGGGAGCATTTCTCGAGTGATCTATAGAAAAACAACTACAATTTAGCGAAATAATATACATTTTTTTTGGGGGCAGTGAACTCAGCCAGTAAATTTCAAAAGTCCGAGTTGATTCTTTCGATAATTGTTGTGTTTACGAAGGGTAATTCTGAGAACTCTTAGGCTTATCCTGTTCATATGAGAATTCAACTTTCCTTTTCAAGCCTTAAGCAACCTGGGAAATTTCGATTTTTCAAGCTTTTTCTTTCGAAAGTTATCGGGTTTACGGGCGGCCGATAGGCCGACCGCCGGCCGTCAGGCCGGTTGTAAACCCGATAACTTTCGGAAGAAAAAGCATGAAAAAAATCGAAATTTCCCAGGTTTGCTTAAGGCTTGAAAGGGAAAGTTGAATTCTCATATGAACTGGATGAGCCTAAGAGTTCTCAGAATTGCCTTTCGTAAACACAACAATTATCGAAAGAATTAACTCGGAATTTTGAAATTTACTGGCTGAGTTCACCGCCCCCGAAAAAAATGTATATTATTTCGCTAAATTGTAGTTGTTTTTCTATAGATCACTCGAGAAATGTGAGATATCATTTGGAGTACGTTCATTCTTGAAGAAATGTCACAAATATGTTTCGGATCATACGAGGGGAAATCGAAAAATATGTTTCGGATTTATACGAGGGTAGATCAATAATTTTTGATTTCTGCGTTATAACAGGGACTCTTCAACGGAATCGAAAAAGTTTTTGAATTTCAAATGGTTAACCATGATAGTGGGTTTTCGAATGAATTATGTATCGGATTTATACAGGGTCCTCCACAAAGATGTTGAATACTTCAAATTTTTACTTTATATTACACAAACATTTTCAATAGTCGCTCTGAGTGTATACAGGGTGTGTCTATAACATGTTTAATTTTTTGATGGAGAAGATATATTTTCGAATATACAGGGTGGTCTCAAATGTTTCAAATTATACAGGGGGTATCAGTAAACAGATTAAGCGATACCATATTATTCCTCCCATAATAACCAACCATCTTATACCAATGATGATTATCTATGGACGTATACAGAACGGTTCGACTGACCTACTGTTCGTCTGAACTATCGGTTCAATTGATCTACCGATCATCTGATCTACCCGAAAATATTGATCTACCGGTTTCACGAATCTACTGACAAGGTGGATCTATGGGCTCACTAGTTAAAATATACTAAAAGAATAATATCCATGGCAACCGATTTGGTGATTTTGGGGGTTTTTGGTTGGGGAGTGAGGTGGAGCTCGGGGGGGTGGTTTTTTTCCGAGTTTGAACGGTCGGATGGGGTAGAGGAAGGTTTGCGGCTTCGGCGTTTGCTATATTTCGAGGGTATCGGAGGTCCGGGGGTATTTTAAAAAATTCACGAAAATCGCGAAAAATCCCTAACTAATCGGGATTTTCAAAAATTTTTTTCGACCCTAAGGAGGGTCGCGGGGGGTCGGTTATCGATCGCTATCGACGCAAAATCGCGAAATCTACGTTTTTGCAAAAGAAATCGAGACGATATCTCTTTTCGTTTAGAAATTATCGATATTTCAAATTTCGGGGACGACGAATTTCGTCGGAGTCGGAGTCGAAACGATCCCGGTTTTCGGCTATCACCTCCGACCCGGCTCGAATTATGGTCAAGGGGATCATGCCAGACGAAAGTTGAATATCGCCCCCAAGGGGCAGTGAATTTTTCATTAGGTTTTTTAGATCGCTAATATTTTTAATTAATTCCCGAAAATCGACAATTTTTACGAAATTTTCAAAAATCTCGACCAATCAGAAAATTCGACCGTCTGACAAACGTCAGTTGATATTCAATATGTCCGCCGTTAGCGTCCCTTCACGGAAATTCAGAGTTAAATCGAGGAATTTCGACAGAAATCGACGTGAAAAGTGCTGAAATGTGTGTGAAAACGTTAAAAACTGTGTTTAAAGTGTTTGTTCGGTCGAAAATTTGACAAAAATGTGCGATTTAGTTCTGAATGAGATAAGCTTCTCTGTACCGGAAGCCTCGAGAATCTAGATGGAATTGTTGGAATTTTCAGTGTTTCCCGATAGATCGTACCTGAAAGTGATATTAAAAAGTAAGTTGAGATCATATTTATTCGTTATTTAATACGTTTTCTCGATTAAACCATCTTTTTTTACGCTTTTCCTTCTTTTCCTAAGAACTAAGAACCACCTTCGTCAACTATCAATTTTAAACGATTAATTTTCGGGTTAACTCTATCGATTACGCTATGAAATCGTATCGTGTATAAAGAATAAAGGGTTGATTGTAATATATTCAATCATTTCAATCGTTCTTATTGATTTCTCATACAATGAATGTATTTAAAGTTTTTGAAGAACCGAGAATCGTTGCAGACCAAAATTAGTTACATTTCGTAACATCGAACGCAATTTGTAACCGTTATACTCGATATTATCTTCAAACCGAACGTAACACCAGGTCTAAATTGTAACACAAATGTCACAGTCATCTGAAAATTGCCTAAGCATACATAACCTTTCTTTAATTCTTGGCCCGTTTTAATAATATATAAAATGTATAATTTTGTTCAATTTCATGATCTTATTCGATTCGTAAGTATTCAAATGATAAAGAAAAATTTATAATTTACGTTCAGATGAAAATTTAAGAAATCATAGAATTTTTGTTGTTCTTCAACCACAGAATATATATATACCATATAATATGTCAGGTTAATTTGATGTTCGTCTGTCTGTACAGGTACCGTTTAGTTTGACGAATTTGACTCGCTTTTAAACCAAACGAACTTCCTTGCTCTAAAAAGAAATACAGAGGGTACCAGTCAATACTTAGATGTTCCATGGAATTAATCGAGAATGTTACGAGGCTCTTATTGTAAAAGAGGTAGGTACAAATTTATTATTATGTGTACTATTACATGAAAAACATGATATTACCATTGTAATTTAAGAAGATTTGCATTTCAGATGAATCCATACACCTATGACCTATATAAAGTTACAACACGATGAAAACACAAGGTTCGAATGAAGTTCCTAAGGTGAACCAAGGAAGAAATTCGCAATCATAAACGAATTCTGGTTGTTGAAAATTCCAGATAAACGACTGAGTTGAGAGGTATGTTCTGATATTATTCAAGAATACATGCTATGGTATAAGAAGAAGAAGAGAAAAAAATAAGTTTATTGAAAACTTTAGAAGGGCTAACGATGGAGATCTTCCTGCCAGTTGGGAAAGCTTTATATCGAGTGATCCATATAAAGGTATTTTTCTAGATAGTTCTTTGTAAATGGCCAACTGCAAATCATTACTTATCGATTTGAGAGATTTGGTATATACTGAATTCCTACGTTGAAATTGGAAGAGTTTGTCAATCAAATCTTCCTTTCGAGTTATTTCTTCTGATAGTTGTTTAGCTTACGAAGGGCAATTCTGAAAACTTTTAGGCTTATCCTGTTCATATGTAATGTCAGATAGCTCATCATCTGCATAGCGTTCACATTGTACACAAGATTGCTCTATTTATTTCATCATTCGTTGTTATTATTAACTGATATTTTTTTTCAGGTTCGAAAAGGATATTAAAAGCGAGGATATTTGTACTGAAAACCTTCAAAGGGCAAACGATCAAAGTCTTTCTGCCAGTTGGAAAAGTTTCTTATAAAGTGCACAATAAAATTTAATGATTGGATTTGAATTCCTGATAATGTACTGAATACTTTCTAAATGAAGAGAGATACTTATGAAGTTAAACATGACTCGCAGCTAAGGTAAATAATAGTAGTTATTATCGTATTCATAGAAATAATCACGATACTTATGGAGTATATTGTCCCATTTATAGGAAATAATTAGAGGTATTCTTTGTAGAATTTCCAGAGAAAAACCCTGTATGACACAGAAAGGAGGGATGAGATCAGAAATCTGTATGCAGTAGAGATAATCGAGGAGTGGATAAACAACAGAAAGGTAGAATGGAACGTTAACATAGAAAGAATGGAGCAAGACAGAATGGTAAAGAAGGCCAGGGATAAATCAACTCTAGGAAGAAGAAGTATCGGTCGACCCAGAAAGAGATGGACTTAAGCACCAAATAGACAAAAGAACTTGCTGCAAACGAAGAAGAATAAGAGGTATGTCCTTATTTATTCAAGTATGTTTGCTATGATATGAGAGGTATGGAATTAGTGTTCTTTCATTGATTTCATTTCAATGTCAGATAGCTCATCATCTGTATAGGGTTTACATTGTACACAAAGTTGCTCTAATCGGTTATCAATTGAGAGGTAAATTTTGTTTCTTGCAGGTTCGAAATGGAGATTGAAAGAGAGAATATGTGTATTGAAAACCTTCAAGTGGCAAAATGATTCATATATAGGTACTTCATTTAAAAGTCCCTGATTTTGGATTTCAAGACAGTCCCTTCTTCCTTTGGATATATCATTGTAAACAACGGACAAATGCAAATCATTACTTTTGAGAAAAGTTATCCAGTTGAAAGCTGTCATAAAGTAAGTACAGACGTTTGAATATCCTTTTAACAATGGTTTTCCCAATAACCGACAATCTTGAAATGTCCAATTTCAAAAACCTGGAAATCTTTCAATAAAATTGAAGTGGATTTCGAATATTGAATGATATTAATATTATAGTCAATGGGATTGTACGATTTAGATGATTTTATCAATTTTTTTTAGATTACTGCATTATAACATGAAGCTCTCAATGAAATTGAAGAGGTTCTTAAATTTCGAATGATTCGTTATAGGAAGTGGAATTTTAATTATGGTATGCTTCAAATGTGTACATGTTGCTTCTAGAAACATGTGGAATATTCTGAATTTCTTCGTTAAATTCGAACGAGTGATTTCAGTACATGTATTCTTTCTTTTTCCATTAACATTGTAATTTCAGTTTGATTTCACCATTTCATTCAGCGGATCTGAGTTTTGAATCTGGCAGTTAGTTGGCTTTTTAATTATTCTTATTTAACAAGAGAGGTAGATGTTTGAAAACTCACCTATTTAATTAATTGTTATTGATAATTGATATTTCTTGCAGATTCGAAAAGCAGAAGAAGAAAAAAATAAGTTAATTGAAAACTTTGGAAGGGCTGACGATGGAGGTCTTCCTGCCAGTTACTTTATATCGAGTGCATTCCCCTAATTTTGGATTTCAAGATAGTCTCTTCTGCCTTCGGATAGATATTTGTAAACAGCAGACAAATATAAATCTTTACTTATTTAGAATAAGTGGAAAGCTATCAAAAAGTAAGTACAGACGTTTGATTATCCTTTTAACTGACAACGTTGAAATGCCTTATTTCAAAAACCTGGAAATAATTTTTCAAGCTTTTCTTTCGAAAATTATTGGGATTACGAGCGGTCTTTAACATAAATTTTTCAATGAAATTGAAGGGGCTTTCGAATTCTGAATGATTTACCATAACAAATGGGATTGTACGTTTCAGATATATCAGGTGTCCACTGGCGCAGCTAGGGCGGGGGGCTTTGGGGCTGCAGCCCCTCCAAAGATTCTAACAGTTTCAATTTTTTCTGAGTTCATTTTTTTGCAACTTTCGTATCTGTTGTATCATCAAGAATTGTTCAGTTCAGCCCCCCTCAAAACAAAATCCTGGCTGCGCCACTGCAGGTGTCCCAAGGTGAGTGGCCTCTAGATCAAATTGGTGTAATTCAGTAGTTTTATCGGCACAAGGAACCAGAACAAAAACTTATTATATTATATTATATAATGTACGACGTTTGTATTCCTTTTGATTCTCTCTGAGTGCTCGACTGATTGTATTTTATATATTTTTGTAGCCTGAAGAAGGAAATAAAATTTCCGAAACGTCGCTGAAAGAATAATAAGTTTTTGTTCTGGTTCCTTGTGCCGATAAAACTACTGAATTATCACAGGTATGTCGATCGCATATCAACAAGATGTTGTGTTGTATCGACAGGGCATTGAACAAAGTCTTCAAATTGAGCTTGAACCACAATTTTATCACAAGTATGTCGATCGCATATCAACAAGATGTTGTGTTGTATCGACAGGGCATTGAACAAAGTCGTCAAATTGAGCTTGAATCACAATTTTATCACAGGTATGTCGATCGCATATCAACAAGATGTTGTGTTGTATCGACAGGGCATTGAACAAAGTCGTCAAATTGAGCTTGAACCACAATTTTATCACAAGTATGTCGATCGCATATCAACAAGATGTTGTGTTGTATCGACAGGGCATTGAACAAAGTCGTCAAATTGAGCTTGAACCACAATTTTATCACAGGTATGTCGATCGCATATCAACAAGATGTTGTGTTGTATCGACAGGGCATTGAACAAAGTCGTCAAATTGAGCTTGAACCACAATTTTATCACAAGTATGTCGATCGCATATCAACAAGATGTTGTGTTGTATCGACAGGGCATTGAACAAAGTCGTCAAATTTAGCTTGAATCACAATTTTATCACAGGTATGTCGATCGCATATCAACAAGATGTTGTGTTGTATCGACAGGGCATTGAAAAAAGTCGTCAAATTGAGCTTGAATCACAATTTTATCACAAGTATGTCGATCGCATATTAACAAGATGTTGTGTTGTATCGACAGGGCATTGAAAAAAGTCGTCAAATTGAGCTTGAACCACAATTTTATCACAGGTATCTCGATCGCATATCAACAAGATGTTGTGTTGTATCGACAGGGCATTGAACAAAGTCGTCAAATTGAGCTTGAATCACAATTTTATCACAGGTATGTCGATCGCATATCAACAAGATGTTGTGTTGTATCGACAGGGCATTGAACAAAGTCGTCAAATTGAGCTTGAACCACAATTTTATCACAAGTATGTCGATCGCATATCAACAAGATGTTGTGTTGTATCGACAGGGCATTGAACAAAGTCGTCAAATTGAGCTTGAATCACAATTTTATCACAGGTATGTCGATCGCATATCAACAAGATGTTGTGTTGTATCGACAGGGCATTGAACAAAGTCGTCAAATTGAGCTTGAACCACAATTTTATCACAAGTATGTCGATCGCATATCAACAAGATATTGTGTTGTATCGACAGGGCATTGAACAAAGTCGTCAAATTGAGCTTGAACCACAATTTTATCACAGGTATGTCGATCGCATATCAACAAGATGTTGTGTTGTATCGACAGGGCATTGAACAAAGTCGTCAAATTGAGCTTGAACCACAATTGTATTATTTTTTGGAACGATATAACCTTCGACGAATCAAATTGGTGTGTTTCAAAAATTACTCCAGTTTGATCAATATTTGAGATTTAAGTAAGAAAGAACCCCGCACATTTTGTATGGGAATTGGCTCCCGGTGGATTTGGCTGAAAATTGGATATGATGTTCTACTAATCCTTCTGATCGAATGTCTTAACAGTCACGAAGCTGAAAAATACATACTTCTAGGAGTTTTTAGTGATTTTTTGTATCCATTATGGCTAACGTATTATGGGAATTGGCTCCCGGTGGATTTGGCTGAAAATTTGATATGATGTTCTACTAATCCTTCTGATCAAATGTCTCTACAGTCACGAAGCTGAAAAATGCATACTTTTAGGAGTTTTTAGCGATTTTTTGTATCCATTATGGCTTAAATATAACCGTTCACACAGAAATGTTTGAAAATATTTCGAATTGACAGAATCTGCTTTCAATAATCACGAAATATTCTCAAACATTTCTGTGTGAACGGTTATACGTAAGCCATAATGGATACAAAAAATCGCTAAAAACTCCTAAAAGTATGCATTTTTCAGCTTTGTGACTGTAGAGACATTTGATCAGAAGGATTAGCAGGACATCATATAAAATTTTCAGCCAAATCCACCGGGAGCCAATTCTCATACAAAATATGCGGGGTCCTTTAGCAAGTTATTAAATATTGACTTTATCTATGTCACTGCTTTTGAATTATAGTTGTCAATTATACAGGATGGACAAAAAAATAATCATAATAATGAAAATAATAATCTAATAGGCCACTCACTTTGGGACACCCGATATACAGGGTGTTTCTATAAATTTATCATTTATTTCAGATTACTGCATTATAACAAGAAGCTTCATTTTATTTTTTTATTTCATCATCTCAGCATAAGAAAATGTTACATTGATTAAAAGTTATCATTATCCGAAACTATTAATTTGAATTGCGCCAGTTTTGATCAAAATGTTATCGATAAAATAAAATTGAGTAATTTTTACTTTCTAATAATTGGATAGTAATTGATTTTTTTTTTCAGGTCCAGAAGGTTTAATATGGAGTGCTACAAAAGGTATAGAAGAAATTAACAATTATGGATTTCATCTGATAATCGACGGAACAAACAATATAGATGAGCAGGTTGAATTTCTTTAAATTATCTGACGGATTGCAGCAGGTTCTTCAAAATTACAAGTCAGCCGTTTTAAAGGATCATCTCTTTCCATAGCAACGACACAGTGACCTCAAGAGATGCTGATGAAACAGCAAACTATCAGTTGGAATATCTGAGCAGTATAACACCCAGTGGAATGCCCCATCACAAACTCCTTAAAGTAGGCGTACCGGTTATACTTCTTCGAAATTTAAATTCAAAGGATGAATTATTCAACGGTATAAGACTACTGGTATTATCTGTGACCAACTCCTTATTGAAAGCCAAAATTTTCACCGGTCGTTCTAGCAAAAGACTAACATTCATCTTTCGGATGGATCTTACATACATGCAAACATTTAATAAAGTAGGCATTTATCTTGATTCTCCGGTTTTTTCACACAATCAACTTTACGTTGCGTTTTCAAGGGCTCACAATTAGAACGCCGTAATGGTGATAGTAGATGAATCGTAAAATCAAGGTAAATTGATGAAATTTTCCAAAGACATTTATACCAAAAATATAATTCATGAGAGCAAATTAAATTTTATAAACATAACTATTTTTCTTCAAATTTCTCGATAATTTATTCAACATAATTAATCCAGTATTTGGTCAGTCAAAATGTGAAACTTTTAAGATTCAAATATTTATTTAGATTTTTTCTTCATGATGTCTGGAATGAATTTCATTTCAGTCGTAGATTCGCGAATGTAGGTGACGAAACAATATACACATTAATTTTCTATTGATAATTCTTCATTCAATAATCTAAAAATTGGTTACAAATAATAACAGCACTAAGTTATGTCTTTTTAAGTATGAAAGTATATTTTCTATAATTCCAATCACGTTGATTAAGGAAATCGTGATTCTTTTTATGTAACTTCTGAATGAATTTTTCAAATAAACCATTAATATGCATTCATATCAACGAATTTGTTGACCCTATTGCTTTTTTCTTTGTCTTTAATTTTCCTCTCTACGTTTTTTGGCCAATGTTCACGAATCTGTATTTAGTAAAATGCATACAAATCTTTGTGTTAACGAACTTATGTTAATAATTCCGATACGAGCCACTCGAGAGGAATCCAGGTTACAATTTAGTGTAGTTTTTCACATAATAATTATTTTTTTAATTTGATTTAGAATGAGTTAAATCTAATCTATGGTTTTCTTCTATTCGAATTTTATTCAACCATTTAAATATTTTTTTAAAGCTATTTCTTAAAACCTTACTGTTGATATACTCATTCAAATAAATAAACCTTACTGTAATATTTCATTTTTTCATGAAATATATCCATATTTTTCTTTCGATAACCTTTTTTTATATCCCAAAAAATATTTTCAAGTGGTAAAAATATATGAATTTGCGAAATGAATGTTTTTTAATACCTTGAAAACATGAATTCCCAAAATGCTGATATATATGAACCTTTACATTACATCGATTTATACATTGAATCAAGCTACAATTTTGTTACTCCATCAACAATTTGCTGTTTGATGATATTTCTATTCAAATTTATTCATATCAGAAACAGATTAATCATCTTAATTTAACTAACGAATCAAGCAATACATCCATTTCATTATTATACCATTTCTTACGTTCATAATGATGTTATAAAAAAAACCTACGTTCATCATGATATTACATATATAAAAAAAATTTATAATTTTGTTCTGCTTTTAATACATTCAAGAATAAATTTTTTTTCTAGATGGCGAATCTTGATAATGGCCTAATTCGAGAGCGTTTGTTTCTAAATAGAATAAAGTAACACAATGAAGTAATTATTTTTCAATTTTGTGAACTATAAGGCTTATTTTTGATGTTCATTTATAAATTCATTTTTCCCGTTCGAGCCACCTTGAGAAATTGCGATTTTTCATGTTACTGGATAAAAATATAAATATCACGAAATATTTTCGAATAACTGCCAGACGTTCCATATACGACAATGAGTTAGAAAGAGATAGATAACCGTTGTCATTTGGGGTTGCCTATGCAATGCCCAGACTTCATTTTCCGCTCAAGACGCAACCGTTCCAGTTGTTCACGGTTCATTGCTCTTAACCATAATTAGATCTTCGGACTGCTTAATAATATAAAGCAAATATAACCCATTAGAAAATATTACATTATTCAATTCATTGTTGATGTTTATTAGATGAAATATTTTAATTTATTAATGAATTTACGATTATTATCAAATAATAAAAAAGAATAATTTCACGTTATCAAAATTTCTATGGTTCCAGCAGTGAACTGTTGGCGCTAAATTTAACGAACTTTTATCGTCTAGATTCTAGAATAATCATTCCTCTTTCTTTCCACCGAAAACCATCGTACGTTGAAGACCTGTGACATTGTGTTTAAAACGAGGTGAGTTTTTCATAAATGTTATCTCATTAAATAATATAAATCTTTGAATATCACCGAATTAATTCAACAAAATATTTTAAAAACTGTTTTACATCAATTATTTTCCATCGGTAATAATATTTATTGAATATTATCTGTACATCTTTGATAAAGCTATTTTCCCGCTAAATTTCCAACGAATAATAAGTTTATTTCTTTAAATACATCTATGATAATTGATAATAGATTTATAAGTTTCATCTTGAAAAAAATACTATTTAATTCCTGTTATTACTTTTTATAATTATTTCTTTCTTTCGTTTCGAGATAATAAACCTATATAATATAACCATTGTTTAAGGGGAATTCTCTTTAAACAATGATATAACTAATAATGTATTATACATAAAAAATCAATTTCATAATAACGAAGAATTAAATTGAATAATTGAACATGATAATTTGTTGAAATTTTCAATGTTAATCCATTAGTATAGAACATATTGAAAAAATATGCTTCTATCAGAATAATATATTGAAATTGAATAAATTTTGATTGTATTAGATTAATGTGAAAAAATTGATTTATCCTCCTTTAAATAATAACAATTGTTATTAATATATTTTATTATTATTTTGTGGAATACCATTTCTCTGTTCCTCTCGGCTAATTTCCCTCAAGTCCGTTTGAGATAATTCCCACTATGGCTAACTTGGTTGTACAAATCACGAGAGTTCATTACAGAAAATACAAAATCTCTTGATTTTGTTAAATTCTATATATGGTTTTTCAGATATTCATCATCATGCCTAAAAAGAGCAAAAGTAAGGGCTGGACTAACAGTAAGCATGTGAAGGCAAAGAAAAATCGAGAACAAGCAAAAATACAAGGTAACTTTCACATATTATTATCATATACTTATCAGATCTGCGTTTAACTTAGGAACGTTGAATAATATCACATAAAGGATTTTATATTATCATATTCAATAATTATTCAATAAAAAATCGTTCAGATTGATATTTTCATGATCTTTTCCTATAAATTATTAAATATCAAACCAATAAATCTAAGTGATAGGTAAAATTAACAATCATATTAACATTTTCAAAGTTTTGAGTCCAATTCATCAATAAATTTCTGCAGACAAAATAAATCAGATTATTTTCCATCAGATACTGTCCTGAAGTTGATATTAATGCAAGGAAGCAATACACCAATAGTTCAACATTCAAAACGATATCTTATTCATATATGGATACTATTGAATTTTGCTATTTCATATAAATTGATCATTCATAATATATTGATATCAATATTTTCATTACAGATAACCCATCAAGTAAAAATGATGAAAAAATTATAACAAATAATGTATTCTATTTATTCTTTCAATTCAAGTAGATAATGGCGATTTCAAAATCATTCAAATCTCAAATTTATCCAATTCATCGTTATCTGTAACATTGATAATATTGTAAATAAGTATACATTAACATTCACCTAAATATACCTTTTTCTTCATATTGATAATGAATGAAACGTATTGAAATTTTATATTCATACATTTAAGATATTATTCATTGGTATATAACAATTGATAATTTAAATTCCTTCATTCACATTATATCTTAATAATAAAATGAATGTTTTTTATTATAGATACAGACCTTGAGGACTTCTCAACCCAGAGTGGAATATCAGGTAATTCTATGAAAATATTTCTTTATATTCAATTCATCTATATGATTGTAACGTACCTTCAAAAAAATTCGTTGTCAAGTAAGCTGTGGATTCTATTTTTCCTTAAAGTCTTTGAAGGATAAATATAATCCACCACTTGATTACGAATTTTGTTGAACGCACGATAAATGTTCATTCTTATTGACAATAGTATAGTTAAAAATTGAAAACGCATAGGTACCATAAATCAATAAGAATATATCTATTTTACAACGCTTTAATATTTCACTATAGAAATAAAATTGATTTCAAGTATTAAAAATTGAATTATAAATCTTTTCATTTATCAAAATCACACATTGAATCCACCAAAACTTCACAATCCTGTATAATCCTTAAATACCTTTTCAAAATTCATATCATTAATCCATATCACATATCCAGAGTATCAAACTTAATATTTAAGGGATTGCAATAATAAAATGATAAAATTTCGAAAACCATTCATTATTACCCTGAAAATGTTTCTTTCTTTTTTTATGTTAGCACAGATCCAAAAAAAATAAGATAAGTAATGCCCGCGATATCGCATCCACCCCTTCTCTGATTAATAACACTTTCAGGCGATTTTTGCTCAGTCCACTCTATGTCTATAAGATCTCGCAGTAATCGACTAAAAACGTAAAAAAATCCATAAAATACAACTTATTTATGAAATAACTATAATTGAAAGCATAAGCGAACTGGTGCGCAACAGAAAACATAGTAAATTGTCCTCGGAACTGGAAACGCTAAAGATCAGTTAAAAAAATATTTTGTTCTATAAAGTCTTTCGGTTACCGCCAATGTACATAAAAAATATATGATCAAACCTTCAATCATTAAATTGACAATCAATCGAATCAAAACAGAATATTTAATAGAGAATAATTTAACATTGCGAAAATAAGAAAAAAGCTGCCATAAACATATTAATTTGATAAAAATAATATTAATATATTCAGTAATTAAATTTTGTTTTTAAAATTGGATTGATATCAACATTTTCGAATATCTTCTAATATTGATTGCAGCAATTGATTTCCATTTAAATGATATATAGACAACCAGAATTACAATCCATTAGAATATCTAAAAACTTTTGTTATGCTTCTTATCAATGTGTTATCAATAGACAATCCGAGTTTCACCAAATAGATATTTTCATTATATTATTTCGTTTGTAATATTTACAATTAGATAGTTATGCAACTAAAGTTTCACCATGAAAGTATTTATGTTTGCATAGAATTTTAAATCTCAACTTTTCTTCAATTATTTATTGTTGAAAGAAATTATATTTCATATAATCTTCAACAGTTATCTCATACGAACGATTTTTTTCTTTCTGTAAATTGGACTTCATTAACCATGTAACGTGCGTTCAAAAAAATTCTTGGTCAAGTAAGCTGTGGATTCTATTTTTCCTATCATATACTCTTAGGAAAAATAGAATCCACAGCTTACTTGACCAAGAATTTTTTTGAACTCACGATATAATTATATCTGAGACATAGACATTGAAAAATGGACTGAGCATTTCCTATTCAGCGTCATAGATAATATGACTGAAAAATGGGAAAAAGATAAAACCAATTCGAAGCCAGTAGTTGTCTTTTTTTCATGTTACCATAGATCCACAAAAAAGGGACAGATAATGGTCGCTATATCGCTCTCTCACTTTCTCTGATTAGTGACACTTTCAGGTGGTTATTGCCAAAATTGCTCAGTTCATTCTTTATGTCTTTGATTTCGCAGTAATTGACACTAAAAAAAAATTAAAAAAACATACTGTTACAAGCATATCAATTTGGTGAAAATTATGTTGATATATTCAGTAAGCAGGTTTTGTTTCTGAAATTGGATTGAAATCAAAATTTTGGAATTTCTTCTGATATTAATTGCAGCAGTTCAGATTTCAACAAACTCATTCTGTGTATAATTAATACGTAATACTTAACAATGAAACGTTTTCAAAAATTTAAATTACGCTTTTTTTTTTGATTATTCCATTAGTAAAAGATATTTAATATTAGAATCAAACCTTTCATTTGTGATATTTTTACAATTAGGTAGGTAGGCAACCAAAGTTTCATCATAAGGATATTTAAGTTTGCATAGAAATCTATATATTAACTGTTTCCAATTCATTAATGCCCAAACAAATTATATTTCATACAATCGTATTACATAATTTTATTAATTTCAAAATCCATGATTATGAATATCCTAAAATCAAATCTAATGAATTATTTAGGTGGAATATTTCTTATGAGAAATGGTCTTATATTTTTATTATTAAGAATACAAGAAGAGTTAAGGTGGATACCTATTCATTGAAATAATTGGAATGAATAACTTTAATTATTATTCCATCGATAGTCTTTCGGAGATTCTTCATAAAAATATTTTTTTCGTATCAATCCAAATTAGGACATTTTTCAATATTTCAAGTTATAATCATTAATACTAATACATATGGTGGAATATTTTTTACGAGTAAATGTTTTCGTGTTTTTTTGGCAATCAATCAGAATAATTGATAATACAATGTGTTGTATTGCACCATTAGGATATTTTTTTCAATATTAAACCTATTATTTTCATTACCGACATTTCTTTAAATTACACTTTCACCAAAAAAAACAACTAAGATTAGGTACATCGATTAAATAGTTTTATTTTTAGGATTCAAAATCTGATGCAAAAAAATAGATTATTACTGCAACAAAATTAATCACAACTTTTCATTTGTCAAGATATGTCCTATAATTATTTTTCAATATAACATATAACTTTTTTGATTCGAAATTTCCTCAGTAAAAAGTATTCCCTGTTCGAATCGAGTAATTCGTTGGTATTATCATTGTTTAAACAGTGGTATTATTTGTAATTATTCCTATAAGTAAATAGACAACCAAAGTTTCATCATGAGTATATTTATATTTGGATAGAATTCTAAATCCTAACTTTTCTCTAATTCATTGTTATTATGATTTTGAATTTCACACTATATTCTATAGTATTTATACAATCGTATAACATGACTTATTTTTTTCGAAATCAATGATCATTCATAATCTAAAATCAAATAGAATGAAATAATTTGGTGGAATATTCTTACGAGGATGGTTCTATATGTATTCGAAATAAGTTATTTTAATTGTAATTCCATCGAGAGTTAATCAGAGATTCGTAAAAAGAATATTTTTTTGCACATCGTGCATTTTTCATTATTTTGAATCAAATAATTCATTTTGTAATATTCGAAATATTCCTATAACCAAATAGGCAACTGAAGTTTATCATGAGGGTATTTATGTTTGCATAACATTTAAAATCGCAACTTTTCTCTAAATCAATTGTTATTATTATTATTATGATATTAAATTTCATACTATATTCTTCATTGAATTTATATAATCGTATAACATGATTTTATTCATATCAAATAATATCGAATAAATTATTTTGGTGGAATATTTCTTACGGGAAAGAGTCTTATATGTATTCGAAATAAATTATTTTGATTTTTATTCTATCGATAGTTAATCAGAGATTCGTAAAGAAAATATGTTCTTTCATAGCAACCATTATTTCGAATCAAATAATTAATTTTGTAACATTCACAAATATTCCTATAACTACATAGGCAACTGAAGTTTATCATGAGAGTATTTATGTTTGCATAGCATTCTAAATCGCAACTTTTCCTTAATTCATTGTTATTAGGATATTATATTCGACACTATATTTTCAAATAATTCCTTACAATCTTATAACATGTCTCCATTTAGTTCAAAATTCATGATTATCAATATTTTTCAATCAAATCGAATGAATTATTTTGGTGAAATCATGTATACGAGAAATGGTGTTTGTAATTGAAATAAATTGTTTTGATTGTTATTCCATCGATAATTAATCGGAGATTAGTGAAGAAATTATTTTTCATAACATACATGTTTCATCATTTCAAATCAAACAATTAATTTTGTAATATTCGCAATTATTGATCAATAGGCAAACAAGGATTTATCATGAGAGTATTTATGTTTGCCTAGCATTCTGAATCTCAACTTTTCTTCAATTCATTATTATTATACTATTACATATTACATTATCTTATACAGTTCTTTCATACAATCGTATAAAATGACTCTACTCATTTCAAAAATACATGATTATAAATATTTTACAATCAAATCGAATAAATTATTTTGGTGGAACTATTTTACGAGAAAAGGTCCTATATGTAAATGAAATAAATTATTTTAATTATCATTCAATCGACAGTTAATCAGAAATTCCTCAAGAAAATATTTTTTTCATAACAAACATTTTTTATTATTTCAAATCATAGTTGTTAATACAAACTCATATTATTCCATTTTTTTCGGATGTAATTATAACGATATTTTTATTATCAAATGGAATAATTCAAAGTTCGAGATCCTTCATATTTGAAAAAAAAGTCTTATATATAATTAAAATTCAACTCTATTTGATAACAACATAATTAATGTTTGCAACAATGCAAATTTGAACACCATATATCAATGTACAATCAGAATTGTACATTTAATCTCACTATTTATATAATTATTCAATATAAAATAATTTGCAGATTCACCGGAACTCTGCATAAACCAAAATAAAAAAAAAGGACCTAAGTTGGAGATCAAAAAAGGAAAAAAACATTCAATCAATGAAACAACTCAAGGTAACAATCTTTTGCTATTCTACACCAGTTTTATTACAATTTCAGGTGAATATTTTCATCTAATTATGAACTAATGTTTGTAGATTACTCAAGTGATTCAATATTAAACTGTTTCTTATTTAAATGATATAATCACACAAAAGCCTTAACAAATTCGAAAATGAATCTATACTCAAATTTACTTTTATTCTAAATAATTCCAAATGTTGTCAGATTCAAATAATATTTTTCCATATGTGATTTAAATCAAAATCCAGCAAACAAATCGTTCAACTAAGAGGAAACCAACGTTATCTAATACAGTATATTGATATCTGCATCAACGCGAGTTTTAACCATTTATAATTTTGAATTGGAATTCGACCTTTATTCGCACTATTTATATAATAATTCAATATAAAATTATTTTCAGATTCAATTGAACTCCACAAAATAAAGATAAACAAACAGGACCTAAATTGGCTGTTAAGAAAGGAAAGCAACATTCGAAAAAGGAAACTCAAGGTAACAATCTTATATTTTTTTCACAATTTGATTCAGTTCCAGAGGAATATTTAACACAAACTATTAATCCAATTATTAAATAATTGTTTATTGATACCCCAAATGAATCAATATTTAACTGCTTTCACTCCATATTTACAAATGTATGCACAAAAGCTTCAGCAATTTCGAAAATTGATATATTATTCAGGTTCATTTCAATTCAAAACGAATAATTTCGAAATGTCACCAGTTCAAAAAAAATACAATAATTAGACAATAGTATACCGATAATTCATTTTCTATAAAACAGTTTACCAGTATATATACACAAGACGAAAATTTGAAATCGCTTAAATATATAATTCGTCGTAAATTTATGATTTGCGCTTTTCTTTCACATAAAGCGGCTTCAATTAATACTTAAGAAGAGGAGATTTGCATTTCAAATATATCAATATGCAAAATGACCCATTTAAAGGTAATTTATTCCCAACATATATAATTTCAATTATTCATCAGTCCATTTAAATCAACAATTTTCTTCGAAATTATTTTCAATTTTTAGCTTCTAAACACTTGAATTGATATTAAACATAGTTAATTTTACTATTTATCATTGTTATTAAATGCATTATTTCGAATCAATAATTCATTTTGTGCTATTCGCAAATATCTCTACAACTAAATAGGCAAATAAAGTTTACCATTCATTCTTGCATATAACATTCTAAATCTCAACTTTTCCTCAATTCATGATATTAAATTCAATAACATATTCTCCAGTAATTTCATACAATCGTATAATATGACTTTATTTATTTCAAAATCAATGATATTCATATTCTACAATCAATCGAATGAATTATTTTGGTGGGATATTTCTTACGAGAAAGGGTCTTATATGTATTAGAAATAAATTATTTCGACTGTAATTCCATCGATAATTAATCAGAGATTCGTAAGGAGAATTATTTTTTACATATTATACATTTTTCATTATTTTGAATAAATAATTCAATTTGTACTATTAGCAAATATATCTACAACTAAATAGGCAACTAAAGTTTACCATGAGGGTATTCATGTTTGCATATAACATTCTTAATCTCAACTTTTTCTCAATTCATTGTTATTATGATTCAATTTCATACATATTCTATTCTCCAGTAATTTTCATACAATCGTATGACATGACTTTATTCATTTCAAATCAATGATTATTCCTATTCTACAATCAAATCGAATGAAATATTTTGGTGGAATATTTCTTACGAGACAAGGTCTTATATGTATTTGAAATAAATTAATTTGATTGTTTATTCGATCGATAGTTAATCAGAGATTCGTGAAGAAAATATGTTTTGTCATAACATGCATTATTTCGAATAAAATAATTCATTTTGTGCCATTAGCAAATATCTCTACAACTAAATAGGCAACTAAAGTTTACATGAGGGTATTCATGTTTGCATATAACATTATAAATCTCAACTTTTCCTCAATTCATTGTTATTATGATATTAAATTTCATACCATATTCTCCAGCCAGTATTTCATACAATCGTATGACATGACTTTATTCATTTCGAAATCAATGATTATTCCTATTCTACAATCAAATCGAATGAAATATTTTGGTGGAATATTTCTTACGAGACAGGGTCTTATATGTATTTGAAATAACTTAATTTGATTGTTATTCGATTGATAGTTCATCAGAAATTCGTAAAAAATATGTTTTGTCATAACATGCATTATTTCGAAATAAATAATTCATTTTGTGCTATTAGCAAATATCTCTTACAACTAATAGGCAACTAAAGTTTATCATGAGGGTATTCACGTTGCATATAACATTCTAAATCTCAACTTTTCCTCAATTCATTGTTATTATATTTAAATTTCATACCATATTCTCCAGTAATTTCATACAATCGTATGACATGACTTTATTCATTTCAAAATCAAATCAATGATTATTCCTATTCTACAATCAAATCGAATGAAATATTTTGGTGGAATATTCTTACGAGACAGGGTCTTATATGTATTTGAAATAAATTAATTTGATTGTTATTCGATCGATAGTTAATCAGAGATTCGTGAAGAAAATATGTTTTGTCATAACATGCATTATTTCGAATAAAATAATTCATTTTGTGCCCATTAGCAAATATCTCTACAACTAAATAGGCAACTAAAGTTTACCATGAGGGTATTCATGTTTGGCATATAACATTCCAAATCTCAACTTTTTTC